>CM060691.1:98055413-98400229 GCA_030686995.1 Artemisia argyi
GTAAGATGCTTAAAGTTAGAAACGAAAAGATAGGCTCGGAGGGGTGTACTAGGGGTTTCGTGTACTAAAAATGAAACGCTAAGGTGTGGGAAAAATTAGTTGACTTAACTAGCCAAGTAATATGACATAAATGGTCAAGTAATTATGATACGGGTTTAACACAAGGGTGATCCTAATGCCTCTTATCATGTAGTAAATCCTACTACACGAATGTAATCTCACTAGCGGTCTCGGGATGCATCACTAACGCAAGTTCTAGAATCTAAATGCTACCGGTACACTCATAAGCACTAATAGTAAATGCTTTTCCTATCAAATCTAAAGGCGAACCTCACATATTTGGGTGGAAAATTTTTCTGAATGGTACGGTTTTGTGCTAGTCATACAATCTCCTATCCATGAGACGCTTGCTATGGCTAAAGTTTCACTCCTAAATGTTGTAAAAAATTTTAAATTTGGCGCTAAAATTACACTAACAAGTATTTCTCATAGTTTTATTACACATCTACCATCAAACAAACAAACTCAAGAGAAAGTGTATCTGTAAGGTATCATCATTTTACCCTCCCCTTACACTTAGGATGAACATTGTCCCCAATGTTCAAGTAAAGAATGTAAAAGTGAAATAAGTAAAACAAATGAAATCAAATACTCCCCTGATTCGCTTGGTATGGATAATAAGGTGGCCAGGTTAGATCTTCCTCCAAGAAAATGAACAATCAAAGCTTCCCTTCCAGAATAAAAATCATCTTCTTGTCATACATAACCTGTGAAACCTGAGAAAACAGACAAGGCAACCTCGCGTAAAATCAGCAGCAATCTATATATGCTAACAAATCCTAGAAAACAAAATAAGATATAATGCTTGTGGAATGATGTTTGCAGATTTCCAGGAGATTATAAAACTAAAGATTCAACAAAAACTTTAAGACTCTGTTAGAAAAACAAAACTGGTAAAATTTCCAGAATTTTACGCGTGACGCCGTCAAGAGTAAACTCGTGACGCCGTCAGAAGTGACCTGCAGAAATTCTTATGTTAAGTTACCAGAAAATTTCTGGAAAAACTTCGTCCTACTTCCTGGAAAATCCTGCAAAACATCATTATGACTCGATACAAGCATTTGACTCTAACAAATACGAATATACATGTTCACTTAATATTGTGGAGAATCATGATCGAGTTTGTTTCTTAAAAACATATTTGGGGTTTCCCCTTACACTTATCTTTTGCGAAATACCTTTGGATGAAGTTAAGACTAAGCCAAACAACAAAATAAAGTATTTTCACTATTTTAGTTTTGAAACATGATCTACCAACAATAAAAATAAAGCATGCATACGGAAGCAAATAACAAACAAACAAAATAAAAATCACACAAACATGGGTTGCCTCCCAAGAAGCGCTTTTCTTTATTTACGAGTCTTGTAGCTAGACTCAAGGTCATGGGTTACTACGTGACCTCATTGTTGGTTTCACTCTCTGATTGTAAATGTTCTTTGTAGAAACCAATCACCTTTTTCTCAATCGCTCCTATAATCCTATGGGCAAATTCCTTATCGACTTTATACTTCGGTCCTATAGTCAAGCAATCTTTGTAGAAAAGACTCTTCTTTTCCCATACATAATCCATGCCCTTTTTCTTATCCTCTTCATTGATGTCCTCAAAAGCACCAATGTTATCCATGTCAAATCGGGGCACAAAACGAAATTCTTTCATTCTATTAGGCATCCTATAAGTGATCCTATCAGTGTTACTCGCAAATCGGATTGTCCCTTCTATCTCATCATAGTCTAATTTGGACTCTTCAACAAACGGTTTACCAAACACAACATTGGATAATCGACAATCAATAACATTAGCAAGATCTTCAACAATCATAAAGTCAGTGATATAAGTGAAATTCCCAACAAAGACATGTAGACCTTTAATTCTCCCGACAAAGTTACAAACTCCACCAGGGTATTTGGGATCTCTTCTAGGTCCAAGTCTTGTTTTCACTATATCATTATAAACACTTGAGGACATAATGTTGATTGGGGATTTAAAGTCAATGTAAGCATTGTCAACGTGTCTATACCCAATCATACATGGTATCTTAGCATTCTTAGGATCGCCTCTCTTTATCTTAGGTTCAATTCTAGTAAAAGGAGATCAAGGGTCATCAATAAGACTATTATAGTACGCAATCTCCTCCTTAGTGGGGGTATAGATTAAAATAATCATCTAGCTTTGGATCAATCTCCCCTTCTTCAAGTTCCTCAACAACATTCTCAAAATCATTAGGTCCTAGGTCCTTATTTGAATACAAGGCGGTCGCTAGGTCACTAAATGCATGGTCGAGCT
This sequence comes from Artemisia argyi, assembly GCA_030686995.1. NCBI lineage: Eukaryota > Viridiplantae > Streptophyta > Magnoliopsida > Asterales > Asteraceae > Artemisia > Artemisia argyi. Next base: position 98,057,759 of record CM060691.1, read on the forward strand.
CAACTTTAATCAACCTATTAAGCACCCTAAGTTCCCTAATCTCACTCTCAATTTGTTCACCCGTAACAAAGCCACTTCTCTAGGGGAAATGGGTGAATTCACGTTTTCCATAATGGTCAACGGAATAGTCAATGAATTTAATTTACTAACAAAGGCACAAAGAAAAAGATAGACTAAAGGGAACCTAAAAATAAAATAAAATCTTACTAGAAAGGAATCTGGCAAGTAGACCTAATAAAAAGAAATCCTAACCTAGACAATAACTATTCCCCGGGCTGCGGCGCCAAAAACTTGATGCGTAGGGATTGTACCAGGCTTTACCTCTCGAGGGATCTCGAGAAGCTTACAACCCTCACCAGGCAGTGTACCTGATCGTTTTAGTATAGTATAGTGACAAGTACCGGGGATTGATCGTTCAGCTAGGAATAGTGTCGCTAGGATTAGAAAACCTAAAGACTAGGTCTAGAGATGAGCGATGATTCTTTTTGTATTTTTTTAGTTTTTATAAAAGCAAATAAAAATCTCGGTTTTGAAGGAGTTGGACGGAATTAGTTGCTAGTTAACTAACCCAATTACTAAGATACAATCAAAATAAAATACTAAAAATGAAAATAAACTAAATTAACTAGAGGTGTGAGCAATTTATGGGAGAATTATGTTTACTTAGGTTTCACTACTCCCTAGATATCTTTTACAGGTTAATTACTTGTTACAGTTGCATGGATGACGGATTGTATTCCTTAATACCATTCATGGGGTGGCGTACTTACTTCCCCAATCCTATAAGCGCCTACTTCACTCCTATGTCGAGCCGGCTAAGAAGCTCCAAACATGGGATCACTAGAATTTGCTCATGCATTAAATAAAATCATAAAAACCTAGTACACATCGGTTCATGTTTCTTAAGACGTTCAAGCATGTTACACAATGGAGATCTGCCAGTTTTTTTAAGCCTAACATTGAAATCATTCATCCAATACAACTATAAACAAGCAATCAACCTATACTCAACATCTAGGTTTCATTACATCTAAGCAAAAACATGAAAGATCTAGCCTAGCATGTTAAAATCAAGACAAGGATAAGATATATTCAAACAACACATAGACATATTGAATGAATTGAAAGAGGACTTATCTTAATTGAACATGAAAGGTTTCAAGGGGTGAAAACCCTTGAAAATACTGTTACAAACAACCTAGGGTTTATTAGGTTCGACCCTAGTATTCTTCACACAAGTTCCTCCTTTAATGAATGAAAAATAGAAAAGTATATATAGATTTTGTGAAGTGACGGCGTCAAGAGCAAATGTCTGACGCCGTCATCTTGCCGCCAAATAAATTCTCGGACTGCCTAGATCTGGGGTTGACGCCGTCACGGGTACTCCTTTTGCAGGCCGTCATCATATTAACTCTTGACGCCCTTCTCTTGACGCCTTCAGGTTTTCTCTGGGTCGTCATGGATTTTACTCCTGACGCCGTCACAATTTCCTTCTTGACGCCGTCAGGTACTGTTCTCAGCATGGAAAATTAAGTCTTTTGCCGTTTTCTTCACTTTGATGCTCCAAAAACGTTCAAAATGCTTCCTTTTCCAGAATTCACTCCCAAAGTACCTAAAATCACAAAAGGAATGATTTAGGGCAATATTTGATCAAATAAATTCAATTCCGGGCTTAAATGACCCCTTAAAAACGGTTCATTTTTCGCCTCATCATTGGTTCATTAGGAATAAGAAATATCTCATATTTCCTCTCTTGTTTCTCTCTCTCTCTAACACATATCTTTCTCTCTCTAAACATTTCTCTTATGTGTGAAAATACATAAAAGTCGGGACCCAACAATTGGTATCAAGAGCCTAACAATGATCTAGGAGTGATTTGAGCTTGTGTGTTTCGAATTTTTTAAGCATCTACTCGAATTTTTGAAAAAAAAAAATCATCACTTTTTTTGTTTTTCTTGGTCTTTAACACTTTTTTGATTACAAACTAGTGTTATAAACCTTTTCTAACAAGAAAGTTTCAATCTTTTTGAAGTTTCAAAGTTTAAAAATTTCGATTTTGGTTATTGTACTTGTTTTCTTAAACACAAAAAATTTTCATAAAAATCATCAAGTTTGCAACTTTATTCAAGTTTTGGAGTTTTTATTACTAGAAGTACAAGAATCTTGAAATACAAACTTTATTTGGGTGAGCTTTTTGCAAAATCAAAATTCTAACAAACTTTCTAGAACACAAAAAATTTTCATAAAAATCATCAAGTTTGCAACTTTCTTTAAGTTTTGGTGTTTTTATAACTAGAAGTACAAGAATCTTGAAATACAAACTTCATTTGGGTGAGCTTTTTGCAAAATCAAAATTCTAGCAAACTTTCAAGAACACAAAAATTTTTCATAAAAATCATCAAGTTTGCAACTTTCTTTAAGTTTTGGTGTTTTTATAACTAGAAGTACAAGAATCTTGGAATACGAATTTCATTTGGGTGAGTTTTTTGCAAAATCAAAATTCTAGCAAACTTTCTAGAACACACTTGTACCATCTTTCTAAATCACAAAGTTTCGAGAACACCTTTGTACCAAGTTTCGAGATTACACCTCGTTGATCCTTAAGTGCTACCGTTGCTTACTCGGTGTTTCCCTTGCTTGTATAAGTGAGAAAACACTTCGACTCGTTGTATACTCTCTAAATTGTATAATTTAGAAAGTTTTGGTGCTAAGTTTCTAGAACACTGAAAAGTTTCTAAAACACTGAAAAGTTTCTAGAACACTGAAAAGTTTCTAAAATACTGAAAAGTTTCTAGAACACTGAAAAGTTTCTAAAACACTAAAATTTTTTGAGAACACTGAAAAGTTTCGAGAACACTGAAAAGTTTCTAAAACACTGAAAAGTTTCTAGAATACTGAAAAGTTTCTAAAACACTGAAAATTTTTGAGAACACTGAAAAGTTTCGAGAACACTGAAAAGTTTCTAAAACACTGAAAAGTTTCTAGAACACTGAAAAGTTTCTAAAACACTGAAAAGTTTCTAGAACACTGAAAAATTTCTAAAACACTGAAAAGTTTCTAGAACATTGAAAAATTTCTAAAACACTGAAAATTTTTCTAGAACACCTTTTAGAAATTTTTTTTTCTAGAACACTTTTAGAAATTTTGTTTCTAGAACTCTTTTAGAAAATCTTTTGGTGGACAAAGTTTTGAAAATTGTTGGTGGATTAAAAGTTCGTTGACCAAGGAAAGTAACCTTCACCAAACCCAACTCCTATTTCGTTGAGCCGATCCAAGATCAACTTTATCACACATCATTACACAAGTTTCTTTTTAACATCTTTTTACTATCTTCTTTCTATTTCTTAGAAAAAAAAAGTTCAAATTTTTACGCGAAATTCAAATTTTGGAATAACGGTGAAAATTTTGGCCCAAAATTCAAATTTTTAGAGCAAAATTCAAATTTTTTCGGTAAAATTTGGCGGCAAAATTTTTGAAACTCAAATTTTTCTTACAACCTTATAATTACATTTCATAGTAATTTTCAAACTTTGGAAGATAAAATTTTTCAAATTTATTTTGGAGGGAAAATCAAAAAATCACTATTTCGACCTTGTGTGTGACATTTTTTGGTTGATTATTTCGATTACATCGCAACAATCACGGGGGAGAGAAAATGTATCAATCAAGTTCACAAGAGAAAAAGATGTCTCAAGTTGAGAAAAGAGCCATCCATTCTATAGAAGATTGTTTAGCATATTTTCATTCAGTTAAGATTCAATGCAAGATTCTTTAAGAAACAAGGTTTCCTTCTGATACGTGGGAATCGCACCAGGCTTTACCTCTCAAGGGATCTTGAGAAGCTTACAACCCCCACCAGGCAGTGTACCTGATCGTTGTAGTATAGTATAGTGACAAGTACCGGGGGATTGATCGTTCAGCTAGGAATAGTGTCGCTAGGATTAGAAAACCTAAATACTAGTTCTAAAGGTGAAGGATGATTATTTTTGTATTTTTATATTTTATGAAAAGCAAGTAAAAATCTCGGGTTTGAAGGATTTGGGCGGAATTAGTTGCTAGTCAACTAACCCAATGCTAAAGATGCAATCAAAATAAAATACTAAAAATGAAAATAAACAAATTAAACTAAGGTTGTGAGCAATAAGTGGAGAAATTGTGTTACTTAGATTTCTCTACTCCCTAGATATCTTTTACACGTTAATTACTTGTTATACTTACGTGGATGACGGATTGTATTCCTTAATACCATTCATGGGGTGGCGCACTTAATTCCCCAATCCTATGAGTGCCTACTTCACTCCTATGTCGAGCCGGCTAAGAAGCTCCAAACATGGGATCATTAGAATTTACTCATGCATTAAATACAATCAATAAAACTAGTGCACGTCAGTTCATGTTTCCTAAGACGTTCAAGCATGTTACCATTTGGAGATCTGCCAGTTTTCTTAATCCTAACATCGAATTCATTCATCCAATACAACCATAAACAAGTAATCAACACATAATTAACATCTAGGTTTCATTAGATCCAAGCAAACACAAGATAGATCTAGCCTAGCATGATGGAATTAAGACAAGAACAAGATATAGACAACCAACACATAGACATATTGATTGAATTAAAAGAATACTTATTTCAATTACACATGAAAGGTATCAAGGGCTAAGAACCCTTGAAAAACCTGTAAAATTCGTACCAAGTTCGTACTTAGGGTTTCTCCAAAACTTCTCTATTTTTAATGTGAAAATTAGAAAACTATATATAGGAAATAGGGTCTGACGGCGTCAAGAACAAATTTGTGACGCCGTCATCTCGCCGCCAAAATACTCCTCGGACTGCCTTGATCCACTTTTGATGCTGTCATGTGTTACGTGTTTCCAGGCCGTCATGCATTTTCCTCTTGACGCCCTACCTTGTGACGCCGTCAAATCTGTACTGGATCGTCATGGAAATTACTCTTAACACCGTCACCTACTGTTCCCAGCAAGGAAAATTAAGACTTTGGCGTTTTCTTCACTTTTATGCTCCAAAAACGTCCGAATTGCTTCCTTTTCCAGATTTCTCTCCCAAAGTACCTAAAATCACAAAAGGAACGATTTAGGGCAATATTTGATCAAATAAATTCAATTCCGGGCTTAAATGACCCCCTAAAAGTGGTTCATTTTTCGCCTCATCATATACCCTTACACTTGAGATTTGCTTGTCCTCAAGCAAATGCGCTTTTATTCTAGTCAAAATACAAGTTAGGGGTCATTTAACACTAATATAAAAGTAATTACAACAAATAATCGTTCTACTAAAGACCAATAGACAAGCACGGAGGTCATACACTAGCACCTCACAAATAGTGTTTAGATACTCACATCTCTCGGGTGTAATAAAGCATAAATTACAATATGGAAACGGAAGATATCTCTCACTACCTGTCATAGCAAAATAGATTACCATAGGCTTGGGAAAGGATCAAACCTCCACCACATGGCGTAAGCACCTAGGATAAACTATCAAAGAGGCCTTTTAAAGGGTTGTAACGTTAGGTGTAGGGATATGAAATACACGGTTTTGTTGGATAAAGGAAGTTTTTACTGGTGGCGAGTTAACAATCTTGGTTAATTACATGTACAATATGGCGTTGCTAAGCCAAGACTAGACTCGACTTAAGCTAATAAATGAAAAATAACAAAAACTTAAAATAAACATAGAATGAAACGGGATGGTAGTCCGTATATTTTTTTCTCTTTTCTTTTTCTTTATTTTTTCGATTTTTTTTTTTTTTTTTTTTTTTTTTTTTTTTTTTTTTTTTTTTTTTTGCATACACTCTTACCCTACCATCCAAAATAATATATCATAGGGGATGAACATTTCCCTTACACTTGAATCTTGACATAACTTTACAATAAACTAATCTAATGACTCGAATTAAGAAAATCAAAACACTTGGAGTACTTTTAAGATTAACGTATATATGGGGGTAATAAATGATGTTCTTCCCAATTACTCTGTAAAATAAGTACTTTACCCATGAGTCCCAATCGTCCCAAAACAATATGTACAAGGATATGACTCGACTTAGCAACCATGTAATCAATTAGATAGTTAACTTAGGGTTTAACAAATAACAATAATGCACTAAAGATGAGTGCATACACGGAAGGCTAAGGCGATTTGGGTGTACATTTAAGTGGGGTGTAACAAATTCTTCCTTTAAGTAAAATGCTTAAAGTTAGAAACGAAAAGATAGGCTCGGAGGGGTGTACTAGGGGTTTCGTGTACTAAAAATGAGTACAACGCTAAGGGTGTGGGAAAAATTAGTTGACTTAACTAGCCAAGTAATATGACATAAATGGTCAAGTAATTATAATACGGGTTTAACACAAGGGTGATCCTAATGCCTCTTATCATGTAGTAAATCCTACTACACGAATGTAGTCTCACTAGCGGTCTCGGGATGCATCACTAACGCAAGTTCTAGAATCTAAATGCTATCGGTACACTCATAAGCACTAATAGTAAATGCTTTTCCTATCAAATCTAAAGGCGAACCTCACATATTTGGGTGGAAAATTTTTCTGAATATACGGTTATGTGCTAGTCATACAATCTCCTATCCATGAGACGCTTGCTATGGCTAAAGTTTCACTCCTAAATGTTGTAAAAAATTTTAAATTTGGCGCTAAAAATGCACTAACAAGTATTTCTCATAGTTTTATTACACATCTACCATCAAACAAAACAAACTCAAGCGAAAGTGCATATGTAAGGTATCATCATTTTACCCTCCCCTTACACTTAAGATGAATATTGTCCCCAATGTTCAAGTAAAGAATGTAAAAGTGAAAAAGTAAAAAGAATGAAATCAAATACTCCCCTGATTCGCTCGGTATGGATAATAAGGTGGCCAGGTTAAATCTTCCTCCAAGAAAATGAACAATCAAAGCTTCCCTTCCAGAATATAAATCATCTTCTTGTCATACATAACCTGTAAATCCTGAGAAAATAGACAAGACAACCTCGCATAAAATCGGCAGCATCCTATATAAGTTACTAAATCCTAGAAAACAAAATAAGATATAATGCTTGTGGAATAAAGTTTGCAGATTTCCTGGAGATTATAAAACTTAATAATTCACAAAAACCATAAGACTCCGTTAGAAAAACAAAACCGGTAAAATTTCCAGACTTTTACACGTGACGCCGTCAAGAATTAATTCTTGACGCCGTCAGAAGTGACCTGCAGAAATTCTTATGTTAAGTTTCCGGAAAATTTCTGGAAAAACTTCGTCCTACTTCCTGGAAAATCCTGCAAAACATCATTATGACTCGATACAAGCATTTGACTCTAACAAATACGAATATACATGTTCATTTAATATTGTGGAGAATTATGATCGGTTTGTTTCTTATAAACATATTTGGGGTTTCCCCTTATACTTATCTTTTGCAAAAATACTTTTAGGTGGAGTTAAGACTAGGCCAAAACAACAAAGTATAGTATTTCCACTTTTTTAATTGAGAAACATGATCTACTAACAATAAAAATAAAGCATGCATACGGAAGCAAATAACAAACAAACAAAATAAAATCACACAAACAAATAAATAAAGCTTGGGTTGCCTCCCAATAAGCGCTTGTTTTTGTTCGAGTCACGAGCCTGACTCTACCCTTATTTAACGGAAATAGGGGAGGTTTTCCCTACACTTTGAATTAAGTGCGGGTGGAAGTAGCGATACACACCCTTAGGGTGGGAATATGCCACGTGAGGAAAGTTTGGTGGATTAATTATATGCTCAAAGGGGTGTGCTCCTATCATCATAACCTTACCTAATTCAATTGGGTTAGTGGGCGGATTAAGATTTTCTCTTAGAAAGGGATCATTTTCTATCAACTTCGAGAGACTCCTAGTTGGGGATCCATCTTGACCTAATAAACCCAGTTTAAACCCATAATGTTTCTTGTGATCAATCATAAATGGGTGATGTAAGCATGTAAGGTCATGTTCCACTCCTATATTGGCTTCCTCTCTACAAGGCTTAGAGTCCACTACCTTTATCCTAAGACTACCCGGACTATATGTTTTGATGGGTGGATCGGGACCTATTTCAATTCCTAAATTTTCATCCAAGGATGGAAGATTAGGTAACGGTTTTGGTTGAGGCTCTGGTTCATCAAAACTAGGAACTTCCTTAGAACTAAAAGAAAGGTCATCACTACAAGTGTTAAAACCTATATTCTCTAGTTGTGCTTGATCCAAGGGTTCTATCTCTATTGGGGTTCCTATAGTCTCTTCTACTTCTTCCGGGTAAGTCACGGGTGGTATGTGTGCCTCAAATGATGGTAGGACTTGTGGGGTACTTCGTGGGCTCATGTTATTTACTTCACCATTCCTTGTGTTAAGATCACCTATATCCTCAACATGTGTTTTATTATAATCTAACCCTAACATTTTCCCAAGTATCTCAAGTGCTTCTCTAGGCATCTCAACTTCTATATCCGAATCATAAGGATCATCCTCAATATTCTGACTGCTATATACAAATTTCCCAAAAGATTCATCATCTGTTTCTTGAGATTCATCATCATCGATTTAGGACCTAGGTCTTTTTGATCAATGTGATCATGTTCGGCTAAATCCTCCATCACATCAAGGTCACCTATGTGTTCAACTTGTACTATGGCATTACATGACAACCACTTAGGTATCTCAACACTAACATATTCATCCCCAAACAAACTTGTTTCATGATCCTGGAAATTTATATTCAATTGACTTGTACTAACGTTTGTTGGGTTGTCTACCCTATAATAATATTGGGCACAATCTTCTATGGTATCCCATGTTTCTTAAGCACTTAATTCCCTAAAGTCCCCATTGGCAAAATCCTCAATTCGCATTTGGTCATATTGGCCAATACGATAGTAAAAGGTTCGGGTTAGGGATGCTAAAGCGAAACTATGATGAGGGAATTTTCGGAGTAAATTTCTAAAACGAGTCCATGCATCATATATGGGTTCATCTCGATATTGTTTGAAATTCGAGATTTCAATAGGGTAGAATGGCCTTTGTGGTTGGTGGTATGGTGGATTCGCGTACTCCATAATGGTGAACGGAAGAGTCAATGGAAATTACGAACAAACACGCAAAGAAAAAGATAGACTAAAGAAAACCTAAAAATAAAAATAAAATCTTACTAGAAAGGAATCTAGCAAGTAGACCTAATAAAAAGAGATTGTAACCTAGACAATAACTATTCCCCGGCAACGGCGCCAAAAACTTGATACGTGGGAATCGCACCAGGCTTTACCTCTCAAGGGATCTTGAGAAGCTTACAACCCCCACCAGGCAGTGTACCTGATCGCTGTAGTATAGTATAGTGACAAGTACCGGGGGATTGATCGTTCAGCTAGGAATAGTGTCGCTAGGATTAGAAAACCTAAATACTAGTTCTAAAGGTGAAGGATGATTATTTTTGTATTTTTATATTTTATGAAAAGCAAGTAAAAATCTCGGGTTTGAAGGATTTGGGCGGAATTAGTTGCTAGTCAACTAACCCAATGCTAAAGATGCAATCAAAATAAAATACTAAAAATGAAAATAAACTAAATTAAACTAAGGTTGTGAGCAATAAGTGGAGAAATTGTGTTTACTTAGATTTCACTACTCCCTAGATATCTTTTACACGTTAATTACTTGTTATAGTTGCGTGGATGACGGATTGTATTCCTTAATACCATTCATGGGGTGGCGCACTTAATTCCCCAATCCTATGAGTGCCTACTTCACTCCTATGTCGAGCCGGCTAAGAAGGTCCTAACATGGGATTATTAGAATTTACTCATGCATTAAATACAATCAATAAAACCTAGTGCACGTCAGTTCATGTTTCCTAAGACGTTCAAGCATGTTACCATTTGGAGATCTGCCAATTTTCTTAAGCCTAACATCGAATTCATTCATCCAATACAACCATAAACAAGTAATCAACACATAATTAACATCTAGGTTTCATTAGATCCAAGCAAACACAAGATAGATCTAGCCTAGCATGATGGAATTAAGACAAGAACAAGATATAGACAACCAACACATAGACATATTGATTGAATTAAAAGAATACTTATCTCAATTACACATGAAAGGTATCAAGGGCTAAGAACCCTTGAAAAACCTGTAAAATTCGTACCAAGTTCGTACTTAGGGTTTCTCCAAAACTTCTCTATTTTTAATGTGAAAATTAGAAAACTATATATAGGAAATAGGGTCTGACGGCGTCAAGAACAAATTTGTGACGCCGTCATCTCGCCGCCAAAATACTCCTCGGACTGCCTTGATCCACCTTTGACGCCGTCATGTGTTACGTGTTTCCAGGCCGTCATGCATTTTCCTCTTGACGCCCTACCTTGTGACGTCGTCAAATCTGTACTGGATCGTCATGGAAATTACTCTTGACGCCGTCACCTACTGTTCCCAGCAAGAAAAATTAAGACTTTGGCGTTTTCTTCACTTTTATGCTCCAAAAACGTCCGAATTGCTTCCTTTTCCAGATTTCTCTCCCAAAGTACCTAAAATCACAAAAGGAACGATTTAGGGCAATATTTGATCAAATAAATTCAATTCCGGGCTTAAATGACCCCCTAAAAGTGGTTCATTTTTCGCCTCATCACCTTCGTGGAGTACCTTTACTGTATTCTTCGAAACAGAAACGGACGTTCTAACCTTTCAAAGGAAACTCCGAGAAAACATAGTTCAACTAGAAAAGCAAATTGAACAGGGAAGCGATTGCATGGCAAGATATAGAGCGCTCAAGGCTCAGTTCAAAGAGTTCATGGGAATGGATTTTAATGTGTTCAAAACTTCTCGAGACTATGAATCTCAAAGCAGGTTATGGAGAGAGAACATCACTAGTATGGAGGTTGAAGCTTTTAGAGATCAGCTTGTTTCAAGAATGAGCTACTTAGAATTTGTGCTTAATAATAGATCACTTCATCTAAGTGTTGTCAAAGAACTAGAGATGCAGAAACGAGAAAGAGAATTGAATGTACGGGAGAATGGGAGAATAAGGCAGACACAGGAAAAAACAATCAACAATGAAAGGACGTTGGATGATAGTTTGGTATTCACGGGTAACAATGCATTATCAAAAATGCAGACTGAATGCAGCACTCCTGGGAATGATTCAGATGCTGACGGGAAACTCAAATGTAAGGATGGTTTGAATAATGCAACTGCTGTCAGTCCTTCACAAAGTTCAGTCGCACTCGTTCAAGTACATCAATCTAATGATGATGTTAATGGTAAAGATATATTTGAAAATGTGTTTGCTTATGAGACACAAAGTCATGGACAACCTGAGTACATTAACGACACATATGTAGTGAATCAGGATGATAGAAATATTACTCCTGAGACTCCACATATGGATCCTAATGGAGGTACGGTTGTGCATAACAATGTGAATCATGATCAAGAATGTTCTTCAACTGCTTTGATAAAGAAGAATATGCAAAACGATGTTGCTCAATGTAACAAGCTCACTTGTGAACTAAAAAAAAATGTGTCATTAACAAGGGACATTGAGTGCTATAAAATACAACTTTCAAATCTTGAAAACAAAGTCAAATGTGAAAAAAGTTTTGAAAAGGCATTTCGAGAATATTATAATAAAGAACAAGATCTTCAACATAAAATGCGAGAATTAATTGAGTCAAACAGCAAATTGGTTTCTCAAATGGAAAAAGAAAAATGCGTGCTCAAACAACAAGTTGAACAACTTCAAAAAGAGCTTTCAAAAACACAAACAGAGTTGTCAACTTGTGATGAGTGCTCAAACACTCATCATTTTTGTCGTATTTAAACTGCCAAAACATACAAAAACAATCAAAAAGATATCAAAATACTTAAATTATCCCAGGGATTGTGTGTTATGTGTTTTAAATGCAAAATGAGCAAAAACAAATGAAAAACGATCAAAGTTTGCAATATTGGCAGTTTCAGTCCCCCGAGTTTCAAAACTTGTCAAAAATAGTCCCTATGCATTTATTTTGAAAGGAAAAGTCAACCCAAGCTTTTGAAAGTGAAACATCACAAAATATTATACTTGGGTCATAAATTTCCAAAATTACAGTTTAGGTCCCTGTACTTTCAAAAAATGGCAAATTAAGTCCCTGGGAATTTTGAAAAGTGGAAAAATGCAAAAATTGGTTCTTGGAATATTGGTGATTGGAAATATTGGTCCTCATAAGCAAATTGGAGAAATTACATTTTCAGTCCCTCAGGTTTGGCAAATGGCAAAATTGGTCCTTGTGTGCAACAATACCAACCGGACCCTTTTGTTATTTTTATTACAATACCAAACAACCCAATCCAAATCCAAAGCCTGGCCCAATCCCATCCCAAGCCCAAAACCACCCAGGCCCGTTCCTTTTTTATAATAAAACCACCCCAGGGTCAAAGGCAGTCAACGCTTTCTTCCCCAAACAAACTCCCCTCTTTCCCGCTCCCTGGTCCCCCATACTCCTCAACCTTTTCACCAACTTAACCCCCCTAAATTAATACGCCGCACCAACCTAACCAACCCCCACCACCACAATAAATGACTCCCACCAGAACCACGAAAATTTGGTGCGTTTCAATTTGGCGGGAAAATTGCAATCAAGGGCTCAGGTGCATCTTAACCTAATTGAATGGATGGGATTTGGTCAAGAGTCAAAGAGAAGACCAGTGGGACACTCAGATAGCAAAAAGAAGCCATGTGGAAGAAAAAGGTACATAGCTTATCTCGTAGTATATATTTGAAGCTCATGCAAGCCTTAAAAGGCATGTATTAGTTTAACCTAGTTGTTTTAGTGCTTAATTTACTCATTGTAATCAGTTTTCAAGTAATGAAAGTTTAATTTTAAGTTTATCTCTTGTTTCCAAATTTCAAGTCTTGTTCAAGAATTTCAATGTCTTAATATAAGTTAATTAGATATTATAAGTTCATCACAAGCACATATAAACTTAATGCACTTGTTTTCAGAAGCTTTCTAAACTTGTGAAACCATTTTAACTTAGTTTCATAAAAATAGTCAAAAATATATAAAAATCAAAATAAAATATAAAAATATGGACAAAGGTTGAAGAAGCTTGGAGTATGGTTGATTTTGGATTGCTGAGGGTATTAGAGACTTGTGGAAGTCAATAGGTGTGGTTCTTGAATCCTGGTTGTTTGGATCTCAGCTTGGAAGTGACTGTGAGTCACTTTTACAATTTTTAGCTTTTATTGATTTGTTGCTTGTACTTGTTCATATTTGTGTTTTTTATGCTTATTTATTATCTCTTAATATAATTGTTGCTAAAAATATGGTGTTTGTTCAATAGAAACTTTTGTGCTCTCAATTGTAGTTTTGACTGCCATTTTAACTCAACATGGGATTTTGAGTTTTGGTAGTTGCTAGCTGTTGATTTGTGTTCAACTTAGCTTCTTGTGTCATAATTAACTGTTGTGATCCACTTGTGTGGTTTAGTCCACTCATTTGCCTCAAAAATCCAAAATCAGTGGACATATAGGGGTGTTTGGATTTGATAATTGCATTGTGATAGGAGTAGCTTTTGTTGTTAAACTCAGTTGAGACAAGGTTCAGTGGGATAGATTAGCTCATACCAGTCAAAGAATACTTAGGTTTTTCATTAGAAAGTCAAATTTCACTTTAAAATTGAACCAACTGTTAACTGTTATGATTTTGGCTCACATGATCTTGCAAACTAGTTAAAAAGTGAAATCCTTAGCCTAATTCAGTGTCAACATTGCTTGTAACATCATTTTTAATGACTGAGATTGAATCAAAGTTCCTCAAAGTCAAACTTTACTCATAATTGAAAAAGTCAAAAGTGTATAAGGCAGAAAAACCCAAATCTTGGGTGAATTTTGTAGATTTTTCTACTTAGTTTGAAGCTTTGAATTTTCTTGTGTGATTAATCTACCAGCTCAACTATTGATTCTTGCTCTCATTAGATTTTTGTGATTTTTTGTTGTGGACAAATTTGCCCCTCAAACATACTTGCAGGGCAAGACCGCTGCCCTGTGCACAGACCACCCAGTCACCACCACACCTTTGGTGGCTCATTGTGGCCACCTCAGTGGGTCCCACTGACCCATTTTGGGTTCATTCAACCCCCCTCCTGGCAATCTTTAGGTTTTGACCATTAGTTTGACCTTAGACCCTGTGGACCCCACCTGAAACCTTTACAAAACTCTGTCGCATTTCTGTTTCAATTTCCAAAATAAGCAAGTGCTTATTCAAGCCTCTTGGCTTATTCAGTTATCTTATTTGAGTGAATCCTGCTTAACTTTGTCCAAGTAACTCAGTTGAACCAGTTTCCACCATTGTGGACCCCACATAAGCCAATTTGTGCTTATTTCCTTCCTCAGTCAAAGAAAGTCAACTGTTGAACATATAAGCACTCAAAGTGCTTATTTCTGAGTTCCATAAAAAGTGTGTTTGTAAAAGTTTTTAGTTTTTAGTGTTAAATTAGTTTGGAAAAAGAAAAAACACAAAAAACCAATTTTAATTTTAGTGATAGCTTCTATTTAATAGAAACTAACTTTTTAATTTTCTTTTTAGCTTATTTATAAGCACTTTAGTATTTTTATATTTTTATTAAATATCTTTTATATTAAAGTAATTTTATAAATTTTTCCAGATTTTTCTTTTGTCTTTTAGTGGTTTTTAGAATTAATTTTAGTTTAATTAATTATTAATTAATATTAAATAATTAAATAGCATAATTAGATTTAATAAAGTAACACCTAGTTTTTATAATTTTTCTAGCTTTTATATAAGTTAAAACATTTTTATAAATTTTTCTAGAATTTCTACTGTTCATTTTTTATTTTTATAATATATTTAGTTTAATTGGTAATTAATAAATAATTAGAATAATAATTAGTAAATTAGTTTAAAAATACATAAAATCAACTTTTTATAACTTTTTAGGATTTCTGTGATGGTTAATTAGATTTATAAAAATCTTCTTAATTATCTTAGTCTTTTTAGTAATTTTTAGTAATTTAAATCAAGTTAATTAGTTAATAAATAAATAATTAGTAATTAATTAATAATAAATAATTAAATAGTGTAAAAATAATTTTTCTTTTTCTTAAAATTTTCTTTATTTATTAGGATTGTAAAAATAATAATTTCACACTCGTAGCCTTTTTCGTTCATCAGTTGTACTTTTTTTCACGTTCGTCAGTGTACGTTTTTGATTAAAACGTACGTTTTTAGGTTTTAGATCAATTCCTCTAAATCTTAATTCCCGTAATCAATCACATAGCTTTCCTAAGCTATTTTGTTTAATAATTTCCAAATAATTCTCATAACACCCCTTTTCTGTGAATAATCACCCGATCACAAAGCACGCTCAGTTACAATTCACACCTTGTCGGGACTTAACGACCTGGTGATACCTTATATTACCCGGAGATTGACTCTAGGCTATTTGACTTTGTTGACCATTCTTTGGTCAATATAAGTTGACGGTTTAGGGCAAATCAAAATTTGGCGCCGCTGCCGGGGAGGTGTGCGCGTTTCTGCAGCGTCTTTTGAGATTAGTGTTATCTCACCTCGATCATTGTAAAAACCCATCACTTTTGTAAATTTTAAATCAAAACATAAAAAAGTCATTAACACTTTTCCTAAAGTGTTAAAACACCAAAAAAAAAATTAAAAACAACAAAACAGATCGTAACGCTTTCTGAATCGGTTTTCTTTTAAGGTGATTCTTAAAGAGAAACGATTTTAGATTACGAGACGATACAAAAATATTGTCCAAAAGTTTTTCACCCATACACAAAACCCAAAAACATCCATCTTTTCTTGTGAATAATAATCATACATAAAAACTAACCATCACAAACCAAGACAGAACACCTACCAACTGGGGGTGTGAACATAATAAGTTCCCAAACCAAAGATTTAAAACTTGCCTTTGTATCCCTGTAAGTGGTGTACCTTTCTTAAAGAAGCCACTTGCTTGTGATTATTGGTTTAAGTTCACTGTGGATTTGCCTCGATTTTGTTTTGATTGGTTTTTATCCCTAGTGCATGCGCACTCGTTCTTCAAGATCCACTAGCCCATTACGTGAGCTTGTTCGGAAATCTCGAAGACCTCGTAGACGTTCTGCACCAACAGTCGGATCTGAGATCCGTACTGTTGCCACACCCACTGTCACCATGGCGGAAGACCACCCCATGTGTGAGCTTCTACAAGCACCCATCGAGGGTTACGGAGATGCCATTGTTATTCCAGCCATCGTGGCTGATAATTTCGAGCTCAAAACCGGGTTACTCAATCTTGTAACCTCAAGGCAATTCTACGGTTTTGAGAGGGATGATCCTCATGCTCACATTCGATGGTTCAATAAAATCACATCGACCATCAAGTACAAGAATGTCCCTTGTGAAGCAATCAAACTTCTTCTCTTCCCAGTCTCCCTGGAGGGACAAGCCCGGATTTGGCTTGAAAAACAACCTCCTAGATCTATTGAGACATGGGAAGATCTTGTAAAAAAATTTGTGAATGAATTCTTCCCACCTTCCAAGACCACGAGTCTTAAGAACGAAATCACCAAGTTCACTCAGAAATATGATGAATCTTTTGGTGAATCGTGGGATCATTTCAAAGAATTACTTCGCAAGTGTCCACATCATGGTTTCTCAGAGTTGATGCAACTCGATACTTTCTACAATGGCGTGAGCCAAGCTGATCAGGATTCTCTCAATGCCTCCGGGGGAGGTAATTTCTTGAGTAGAACCACAAAAGAAGCTTTGCAGATTATAGAAAACAAGTCCAAGGTCCGCTCTACACGAAGCAAACCGATTGTTTCTCAAATCAATGCGGGTCCTTCCACTTCATCTTCTGTGGGTTAATCTAGCACGGATGCTAAGCTTGACAAGCTCACTGAAGCAATCCAAGCTTTGGTTCTCGCCCAAATAAAGAAAGTTTCATTTCCATAACATCCTCCACCTGCTGAGGTTAAAAAAGTGGAAGTCTGTGTGACTTGTGGTGGGCCGCATGCCTACTACAATTGCACAGCTACTGATGGTACTCCATATGAAGCTCATGCTGTTGTCGAGTCCCAAAATCAAGGAGGCAATCAATACCGCCCTCCTATGGACCTGAACTATCGTCCTCATCATTATCCTAGACCTCCTGGTTTTAATCAAAACCAAAATGTCCAAAACCTTGGCTAGAATCAAAATAGAGTGAACCAAGGTTTTCAAAACCAAGGTAACTTCAATCAGGGTCACGGTTTCCAAAATCAAAACCAAGGTTTCCAAAATCAAGGTTTCCAACACCAAAATCAAGGAAACTTTAACCGGAACCAAGGTCAGGGTAATTTCAATCCCGGGAACTTTCATGGAAACAATCACCAGAATCAAGGGAATTTCCATCATCAAAACCAAGGAAATTTCAACCAAGGTCCCAATTCGAACAATCGAGCTCAAAATTTTCCTAATCCGAATCAAGCCATTGTTCCAACCGGGCCTTCATCTGATGAGTTGTTAAAGCAATTCATGAAGTCCCAAGAAGAGTTGAACAAGTTGCTGGTCAGCCAGATTTTTGATATCAAGAAGTCTTTAAATGATCGACCCTCCGGCTCAGGTACTACTTTACCGAGCAACACGATCGCTAACCCGAGGGGCGATGCTAAGGCGATCACAATACGAAGTGGTGCTTCATATGATGAACCCGCGATTCCTACTACCTCTTCTCCTTCTCCTCCAAAGGTAGTAGAACGTGAACCTGAGGTAACAAAGGACAAGGTGAAAACTCCTAGCCCATGAAGTACAGCACACGTCCAACCTCAGGTTATTCCTGAAACCAGATGTAAGCCTGGAGTTGTCTTTGAACCACTAGAAACTCCAGTGGACAACCCTAAATCCAAAACTTCTATTCCTTATCCATCACGTCTCAGTGAACAAAAGCTCCGCGAAAAAGCTAATCACCAAATGGATAAATTTTTCCAAATCTTCCAAGATTTGCACTTTGATATTAGCTTCGCGGATGCTATTCTCTTGATACCCAAGTTTGCATCAACAATCAAAAATCTGTTAAGTAATAAAGAAAAACACTTTGAGATGGCAAGAACTCCTCTGAATGAGCACTGCTCAGCAGTTCTCTTGAAAAAGCTTCCTGAAAAGCTTGGAGACCCCGGGAAATTTCTAATTCCTTGTACTTTCCCGGGTATGGTTGAATGCTTCGCCTTAGCCGATCTAGGTGCTAGCATTAACCTGATGCCATATTCTGTGTGGAAGAAACTCTCTCTTCCCGAACTCACTCCCACGTGCATGACTTTAGAGCTTGCCGATCGTTCAAGTTCTTGTCCCCTTGGCATTGCCGAGGACGTATTCGTTAAAGTGGGAAAGTTCCATTTTCCGGCAGATTTTGTGATTGTTGACTTTGATGCCGATTCTAGGGTCCCTCTCATTCTTGGAAGGGGATTCGGTAGAATACTAACTATGTTGGAAACATGATTCGTCTTGTGATTTGTGTGGCGTTGGAGAAACAAGGAGGAGAGGGAGAGAGGAACCATGAGAGAAAATGAAATATTAGATTGAGATTAAGTGAAGGTCCAACCCTCTCCACATGTGGAGAGGGGTATTTATACTTACAACTTAAACGCCCACACCCGGGTTGTGGATCAGGCATACAGTGGGTGAAGACCCGTCCTTCTTCCACGGTGTTACTTAAACTAATACTAACTAACTTATAAATAAACTAACTACGAGCTAACTTAATGCTATTACAATAATCAGGTGACCGAGACTTTTATAGGAATATTTGTATTCCTAACAATCTCCCCCTAAGTGAGGTCACCTTTGAAATTAAGCTCTTTGGTCTTTAAGCATTCTTTTGTCTCTGTAGCTCGTAGGATCTGATTCTTCACTTTTCTACACACTTTGTACTTCAAGCAAGCAAACTTGTGATTTGAATTCCTTTGTAATGTGGGATCTTTGAGCTTCTTTGAGATCATCAGCCAAAGTAAATCTCCAAGCTCATCCATAGTTGTATTGCCTTCATGTGATGTAGTGACTAAGGACCATCATGCTCACACCCTTCTGTATCTGGAGACGTTGCATTGGAGTTTGTGGATCAGGAGACTTTTTCATCAGAGTTGCGGAAACGTTGTTAGTAGTTTCTCAACATTTGTTGTCGCAAGTCTCTCATCTTCATTGATAGTGTGGAGGATGTGTGAGCATGAGGTATGGATTGACCCGATTCAGCTGGAAACTGCAGCCATCAACGCCATCTTTATATGTGTCCCTGAAATAAAACAGTTAGCAATAAAGATAGAGAACGAATATGGCTTTATCATTCGTTCTGCGAGAACAGACTACCCTCCGGTTTTGTGAAAACCGACCTGTGATCAGGTGGAGTCTCTTTTAAAGAAGACTCTCCTTGACAGGAATTTCCAGCTTGTAGTAATGAATTTTCCAAAGAATCTACTTTGGAATCTTCATACTTAGCATGTTCTCATACCGGAACGTCTCAAAGCAGACAACACGATAGAGTGAATCGGTGAATACACATTCATGGATTGATGTGAAATAGATTTACCAAGAGCTTGAGTGATGTTCGCTCTAGAAGGATTTCCATCCTCATTGTGAATATTTACATATCACTCAGATGTTCTGGCAATACCACGAGGATAATGCGTAGGACTCTAAATATTTTATCTTATTTTCCACATTGTGTGAAACAATAAGCATATTTGGAATGTGTGTCCTAATGAGATTTATGGATGATCTTTTTGGCTATAGACTCAATAGTGCGTTTTGATCCGCTCCTAGAGACTGGGGAGGCGTCTCCTGTTTTAGGTATCAACATAGCTCGCAATGAGCGGTCGATACATTGCACAGGGTTCCCTGTGAGAATGAAACAAGCTCTTTTAAGAGAACTTGAGTGGTTGGGAAGTTTAGTGCAGTGCGTCACTGGGTCCATGACGTCTTGTCTTCAATACCGGTGTTACCTTAGTAACCGCCAGTAGCTTATGAATTGAACCCAGTTTCTGCCCTAAGGTTGAATATTAGGAGGGCTATTTCTTTTCACCCTTTCTCATTTCATTTCTTTTTCATTCTTCAACCCCTTCAGTGCTTACCGAGACTTCACCACTAGAACCTTGTTGGGTTTGTTCCAGTCCTAGCTTTATCTCAGTCCGAACTCTTCCCTTTCTCACTTTACTCCTTTTTTCAATAATTCCTAAGGACTTCTAATCTATCTAGAGGATTGTCCCTGGGAAGATCCTTCCGGTTCTAGTGGATCATGGGAATTTATACCTAACCTTAACCAACCTTATAACTCCATGCATAAAGATAAATGGTCGGTCTTTGGTATAACTTCCACAAACGCCTTTTGCTCCCCCTCAATATGTGCATCGATATTCGAAAGTGTTTAGCACATATGCGGGAGCCTATTATTGAGTCTAAAAGATCACATTTGATTATCAGATTTCATATTTAAATCACATTCTCTCCCCCGATCAAAAATTCCAAATCTTTCGAGATTTTTGATCTCAATTGATTTAAATAAGTTAGAAAGCTTTTGGGAGAGAAATGCGGTCAATTTTAATATTTTCTGATAAAAAGGAACCTTTACTGCTCCCCCTCAATCTGTGAGGGAGGCTGTTATGTGTCAGATTTGAAGAGTTTGAAAAAGATTCGAAGTTTTAATGAAAACTCTTTGTAAATTTACTCATTCTGACACATAACCATCACAAATCGTAGTGTTGCTTTTGTTTTGTACAAAGTGTGGGGAGTTTTGATGATACATAAAATTTTGAGAAATCACTCTCCCCCTCAATCAATGACGGATGTTTAACACATAAATAAGTTATGTCATTGATTGAGTGAAAATTTTTTATCAAAGCTTGAGTTCAAATTGATTTTCAATCAAAATCTCATGGTACCACCAAGTTTTGCACAAATACTTCTCGGAAAAATCATAGAAGGGAAAGTATTTGGCGATAAAAAGAAAACTTCTCTTCTTTATCAAGAAATAATACACTGAAACGTACATTAGATCGAGGGTGCATGAATGTAAAGTAATTCACACTTGGATGAACGGCACCCTTTGCTAGGAACAACCGTCTTTTTGACGACGTGTTTTCCTCATTTTGAAAACCGGGTTGCTATCTAAAGTAATAGCAAGCCATAATTTTTAAGTCCGGGTTGCAGCCTGAAATGACTACAAGCCATATTTGAAGAATGTTTTGAGATACGACATGTTTTTGAAAAGAACTTTATTTGAAACCGAAAAACTCTTGCTCAAGCATATGTATGATTCCGTGTCATTATTGAATGACATTTCTAGAAACGTACATAATATTGATTACACAAAAGACATGTCGTGAGAAGAGTATTTTTGTATTTTTGTAGTTTTTCAGATTTTTATGGGTTTTTTGTAATTTTATATTTTTCTATTTTCTTTTTGTGTTAATATTATGTACAAAGGATATGTGAAGCAACCCCTTTACTCCTCCTGATCTTCCTGAAGACTAATGAGATCCTCAGGCGTGAGACTCTTCATACCAAGGCGTGGGAGAATGAAGTGAAATCGGTCCCTAGAAAGTGCTTTGGTGAAGATATCAGCTAGCTGGAACTCAGTCCTCACGAAGTAAAGTTACACAATTCCTTTCTCAACTTGCTCCCTGATGAAGTGATGTCGAATGTCAATGTGCTTAGTCCTTGAATGCCGGACATTGTTGCAGCAGAGTGCAATTGCACTTTTGTTGTCACAGTACATGGGAATCTTGTTGCATATGAAGCCATAGTCTGAAAGTTGAGATCGCATCCATAAGATCTGAGCACAGCACGATGACATGGAAATGTATTCAGCTTCTGTGGAGGAGATAGATGTACTCATCTGTTTCTTTGACGACCAACTGACTAGCTTATTGCTCAAAAACTGTGCACCCCCAGATGTACTGCGACGAGTGTCTTGACATCTCGCGTGATCAGCATCAGAATATGCTGTGAGAGCCATAGAAGTTTCCTTAGGGTACCAAAGGCGCATGTGGATTGTTCCTTTAAGGTATCGAAAGACTCTCTTGACAGCTTCCAGATGTTTCTTGGTGGGTTTGGATTGATACCGAGCACACATGCAAACTGCAAATAGAAGGTCTGGTCTGCTAGCGGTAAGATACATTAAGGAGCCAATCATGCTTCGATACATGGTTTGTTCGACCGGAATTCCCACATCATCTTCATCTAGTTTTGATCTTTCAATCATAGGAGTATCAACTGAATCACAGGAGTCGAATCCAAATTTCTTCAAAATTTCATTGGCGTATTTGGATTGATTGATGAAGATGCCATTGGGATTTTGAGAAATTTGCAATCCTAGAAAGAAAGACATTTGACCTATCATAGACATCTGGAATTCAGAACTCATCTCTTGGGAGAAACGATCACATTCTTTGGGATCAGAGGAGGCAAATATGATGTCATCAACATAGATTTGTACATGAAGAAGGTTTTTGCCCGTTTTTCTGGTAAAGAGTGTAGGATCAACAACGCCTTTGGAGAATTTGTTAGCCAGAAGAAATTTAGACAAGGTGTCGTACCACGATCTAGGTGCTTGCTTAAGCCCATAGAGAGCCTTCTTTGACCGATACACATGATTAGGGCGTTCTGGATCCACAAAACCTTCGGGTTGAGTTACATACACCACCTCTTTTAGATCGCCATTTAAGAATGCAGTCTTGACATCCATTTGATAAACCACCATGTTTTGACTTGCAGCATTTGCGAGAAATATTCTTATGGCTTCAATTCTAGCAACAGGTGCGAAGGATTCTTCAAAGTCTATACCTTCTTCTTGTCGATATCCTTTTGCCACAAGCCTAGCCTTGTTTTTCAATACATCTCCATGCTCATCAAGTTTAACCTTAAATATCCATTTGAGAGCAATGCTCATAGCATAATCGGGAGGTGGTACTAATTCCCACACATCCAGTCGGTCAAACTCATGAATCTCGTCCACCATTGCAGTGAACCATGAGTGTTTAGACATTGCATCCTTGACGTTTTTTGGTTCAACTTTAGAGAGGACCGAATTGAAGAAACACCACAATGCGTCGGTTGCAAGTTGCTTGCGGGTAGATACTGGACGCGAAGGGTTTCCAATAATGTTGTCTATAGGATGATCATTGGTCCATTTTCTAAGGTATTCATGGGGTTGAGGATAGGGAACTGAGGTAGCCGTGTTAGATTCGTCGGAGGATGTGGCATCGTTTGACGATTCAGGGGCAAAGATGTTAACAAATGGCTCATTATCAGGTGGAGCAAAAGGATTTACTTCGGACGAATTATCTACAGTTGCCACTCGCTGTACAAGTGAAGGTTGGACATTAGAAGTGGTAACCGATTGACTGATGGTGGGGGCTTCAGGATCCCATGACAACGAAGTGGATGGACCGTCATTATCAACTTGGACATTCACTACCCCAGTTAGTGGTTGAACCACTGTATTCATCTGTTGAGGTTCAAAGTATTCATCAAACATTGGGTCAAACAGTTTCTTCCAATCTTCACTTGTAGGAGGTACAAAAGGAGCAGCAGGAGTGGGATTCTGTACAAGCCTGGAACTTATTGGTCCAGGAGACAAAAGGTTAGGTACGGGTCCAGAACTTGATTGTCCAGGAACCGGTTGCTCAGTCAGCTCATCGAAAGTAACGTGGATCGTTTCCATTATGTCTCTGGTACGTTTGTTGTAGATTCGGTACCCCTTTCGCTCTGGAGCATAGCCAACGAAGAAACCAATGTCGGCCTTGGCCTTGAGTTTCCCAAGGTCTTCACTGTCATTAGTTGGATAGCACAGTGCACCAAATACACGAAGAAACGAAAGATCTGGTTTTCTTCCATGAACCCGTTCATAGGGAGTCTTGCAGTGGAGAGGATGTATCAAGGATCGGTTCTGTGTGTAACATGCGGTGGCAATTGCCTCAGCCCAAAGAAACATAGGAGCTTTGGAGAAGATGAGCATAGTCCTTGCAGCTTCAACTAAGGTGCGATTGCGTCTTTCAACAACTCCATTTTGTTGAGGAGTACGTGGAATGCTCTTTTGATGACTGATGCCGACATCTTCATAAAATTAAGTAAGTTGTTTGTTCACAAACTCCGTTCCATTATCAGTACGAATGAATCTAACTGTCTTGTTGAGGCGAACTTGCAATATCTTGATGAGTTTGATGATGGTTTTCGGAGCTTCATCTTTTGACCGTAGAAACTTTACCCACGTGAAACGAGAGTAATCATCAACAATAACCAGCACATATTTCTTTCCATTGATACTTTGAATCCTCATTGGTCTACAGAGATCCATGTGAAGAGTGTGTAGAACTTCCATGATGGAATTGACAGTTTTGGGTTTATGTGTGTGCTTTTTGCTTTTGGCCATTTGACATGCGGAACACAAATGGTCTTTTTCATACTTAAGTCTGGGCAAGCCTCGAACAAGATCTTTACGTGTGAGTTCATTGATGGTACCGAAGTTCAAATGGTTTAAACGACGATGCCACAACCATGATTTGTTCTTGGAGGCCTTAGAAAGTAAGCAAATTGGAGAGGACCGAAGCATGTCTTCGATAGAGATGGTATAAAGATTAGTTCTCCGCCTCCCCTTGAGGAGATCAACACCATCTAATTCTCTAACAAAACAGGTGTGTTTTCTGAAAGCAACTTCAAGATCAGAATCACAGAATTGACCAACAGAAAATAGATTGTGCCCAAGTCCTTCCACGTAATAAACTCTGGATATCACACTGTCTCCAAAGACGTAATCACCATAACCCATTATAGATCCAAAATGGTCATTCCCAAATCTAACCGTACCAATAAACTTTTCCACGAAATGCTTGAGCTGCGGGCGATCTCCAGTCATATGTTTTGAGCAGCCTGAGTCCAAATACCAAAGGACGATTTGTACGACCTGCATTTGAAACCAGACAATCGTGGATAACTAAAAAAGCTGGAGCCCCACAAACAGTTGGGGTCCGTTTGGTTAGCACACACAAATATTGGATTATCATATGTTACAGATATCTCACTGGAATTTTCACATTTTGATGCACTAGAACTGGGAGTGGTACTAAGTGCTTCTATTGGGAATAGTCTACCAGTAGGTCTCCACTTCTTAATAGGCACAACTTTAGATTTAGTGATCCTAGTCATTGGGCACTTTTCCCTTAGAGTGAATTTCCTTCCAGTAGGTCTCCATTGATAACCAACATTAGTGAACACTTTTCCTGTTTTATTCCATACTTGTTTTACCCGTTTAACACTCGAGACATTCATAACTGGAGATGTCATAGTGGATTTTAGAAAGGACACAACACAAGCATCATGATTACCATAAAATAAGCATTTGTTACAAGTCTTACAAATAGCACCAAAATTCGAATTAATTACATCATTGTTAACACAAATGTTTGAATCAACTCGATTCCTTTCATTAAACATAACTTTATTG
Organism: Artemisia argyi; assembly: GCA_030686995.1. Taxonomy (NCBI): domain Eukaryota; kingdom Viridiplantae; phylum Streptophyta; class Magnoliopsida; order Asterales; family Asteraceae; genus Artemisia; species Artemisia argyi. The sequence goes on from CM060691.1 coordinate 98,083,271, forward strand.
TTCCTAGATGATTCTTCTACTTCCTTCACAAGTGTAATCTTAGCCGGCAAAGTCCTATCATTCTTTGTATTGCACCTAGGCTGTGACTTGCTAGCATTAGATACACCTTTTACTCTTGTAGAAGCAATGACGGGAACATTAGTATGATTAGTTGCTACTTGTTTACCAGTGATCATGATGGTGGATTGTGACATGGTTTGGGGATAATCAAATGTAACATGTTTGTTGCCACTGTTAGGGTGCGATGCAAATGACCTATCCGACTTGTTATCATTCTTGGGGCATGATCCTATAACATATTCTAATAATTCCTGGGCTCTATTAGTGAGGAAGCAAGCACCAATAATAACATCATCATGTGGTTTAGATATCCTCTCATCTTCAATGGTTTCTCTCAGTATGGCCAGACAATCCTTAAGATTTCTAAGATAGTTGTTGTGAACTAACTTATTGTTCCTAAGGGGAAGAGAGACATTCACAACATTGCACGCATATTTCTTACAAGCATGTACATTGGAAATTGCATGATCACATGAAACGACGGGCATTTTACCCTTCACCATAGTCTTTAGATTCTCAATTTCATTTAACAAAGAAGTGACTCTTTCATTGTTTTGGTCACGCGTTATTTTAATAGACCCAAACAATTCTTTGTAGCGTTGTTTAGCATTTGACATTTCAGCACGAAGCCACTCATTTTCATGTTGTAATTCATTGATAATGCCCTGTTTCTGAAAGTTTTGAGAATCTATCAACTTCTGGTAATTGGTATTGGTCACATCGCTTTTGTTCGATTTTAATTGTGCAATTTGGACCTTCAATTTCCGAATTGTGTTTGAGTGAGCTTGAATTACTTCATCCTTTTTGGCTAATTCAAAACATGTGTCAAACTCAAGAGCATCCGAAGATGTCTTGGCATTTGATATTTTTATGCTTTCTTCTAGATGTTGATATTTTAATTGTAGGTTCAGATTATCAACTTCTAGTTTTGAGAAATTCCTGACCATGTTATCATGGTCTTCGTTTTGAATTTTTTCAGTAAGTTTGTAATTCTCCCCCTCAAGCTCAATGACACGATTCTGGAAGACATTCAAAGTAATCGACATTTCATGAAATTGTCGAGCAGATAATGCTGAGTCGGTAACAGTATAAAACACATCTTTTGCAATGCAATTTGCAATCAAATTTTCATTCATAATGAGAATGTTTTTCCTGTCAATTTCACTGTATTTGAGATCAATAGCTAATTGGTTACCCTCACTTTCCACTTCATCAAAAACCTTTTTCATTTGAGTCACATCATCATTAATGGTGTTTTTAAGGCCCTCAAAATGTTCTTTGAGAAGTTTAAAAAATGGCATAACTTCAGTTAGGTAACACTGTTTTGTTTGCTCAAAACCCCTTTCCCCTTCTGTAATCCCTGTAGGTGTAATTCTTAATTTACAGGTTTTCTCAAAGTCGTTAAACAATTGAGCTAGAACATACAGCCCAATTAGAGTGTTAATGGTACGAGGTGCCTGGGTGTGTTCAGGGGATAAATGGTTGGGTCAGCAATTCTAAAGATAGTGCGTGTGTTACCTACAACTCTTTCAGCTTGCATTTTCTCAATGTCTATATTCCAAAACACTTTGTCAGGAAGAATTCTCTTTTGAGGAACAAAAATGGCAGAGTGATTGTCATTCGCATAGTCATAGTGAAACACAATATTCTTAGCAATGCATTTAGGATCCTTTAATCGTTCAGCAAGTTTTACCATAGTTCTTTCCTCCGCCTCATTAATGTCGTCATAGGATCTCATATCAGGAGGGGCATGGTTAGGTTCAAGAATAGTGTTTGCATCATATAATGCAGGTTGTGCACCTAAACCAATTCTAAGGCATCTTGCTTTGGGCTTGGAGGCATCCTGTTCACTAAATTCATCACTTATTTTCCTATGGTTTTGCATCATTTGAGCAGATTGAATGGTTTGGCCCTGTGTGTACAACTTATCTTCCAATTTATTTTTCAACATTTTGAGTTTTGAGAAATCATTTAGAAGTTTAGTTTCTTTATCTTTGTATTCGAGTTTGATTGAAGTCAAACCTTTTTGAAGCTCTTGTTTTTGTTTGATGGTTTGATCCAATTGGTATTTTAAAGAAACTAATTCCCTTTTCAATGTTTCTTGTTTGGAATTGTTTTCAGATATGTAAGTACGCATTTGCCATTCCATTTTCTGCTCACGTTCATTCAGCTCAAATTTTGCACGCTGCTCATAAATATTCACTTGATTCTTAAGGTTGTTAATTCTAGTAATCAAGGAATCATCAGGGTTGTATATTGTGTGCTCATGTACCTCATGTTCACTAGAGTCAATAGACAGCATGTCACTTGGTACATCTGGTGGTCCATTGTCATTCACATACATTTCATATGGGATATTATTGGTATTTCCCATATCAGTGGCGTTTGTGTTGACAATATTCTTGAGATGTACCGAGTCACACACCCCCTGTGAAGTAGTAGAATTATTCAGATCAGGATTAAGAGATGTTGGTACCTCAGAGATAGCAGATGTGATTGATGAATCAGGATGCTGTGAAGAGGATGCAACTGCAGACAGATTAGCCATGAAAATGGTTTGAGCAGTAGGTTCGTCATCGACGTCTGAGTCAAATGCATCACACTCTTCAACTTGAAAGATATTCAGGTCATTAATAGCCATATCCTGAACAGGCTGATCATCCACATCAGCATCAAAGGTGTTCCCATCATTACCAGCCAGAAAGAGTAGAGTTTCTTCATCCAACACCGTCCCATTTTCTTGCGCCTGCATCAGCAACATCTTGTCCTTGAAGTACTCAGAGTTTTGAGGACGTTTTGGGAGAGTGCAATTCCTAGCTATATGGCCCAACCCTCCGCAGTTATAACATTTAGGCTGCTTAGCTTGTGCTTGAAGAGCATTGCCAACTCTGTACTGCCCATTATCTCTACCAGAATTTCTTTGATTGAAATTCTGTCTTCCCTGCACATTCTGCACCACTACTCTACCATCCTCAATGACTACCTGATTACGTGGATTAGACGAGATCCTAAGTTGGTTGTTAGTAGATGGAAGTGCAGCCCTGAACTGTTGGACCAGTAGAGAAACTTGGTTGGAGAGATTATCAATCATCATGTCAGTGTGAGAATACCCAGAATCAAGTTGTGTATTCAAAGCAGATGGTAATGGAGTTGATGATTGACTATTGGTTGGGGGAGACCTGGAGGATGGTTGTGATGGTTGAGATTGATCATTTGAAGTTTGGTTAAGTTGTTGAACATTAGAGACAAAAGCAAGAGATTCATTTGTTGTTGACGGATTGAGCTTTTCTCGCATTAGCCGATCATAAGCAGCATGTTTCTCATGTTGTTGGAGATATGCATAGAGTTGTTCATGATTGGTATGCCTGAGACCTTTGTTGAGCTTAACAGCTGTGACAAACCTATCCCATTCTGGTGCCATGTTATTCATGAATTTGGAATTAAGCTGTATATTGGGCATTGTCATCTTGATAGCTCTCATATCATTGACCAACTTGTGAAATCTGACATAATAGTCAGTGATGCTTTCACCTGGGTTCATTTTGAAATGCTCAAATTCATCGTATAGCTGAGACTCTCGATCTTCTTTAGTTAACTCAGACCCTGCAAGAAGCATTTTCACATTATCCCAGACCGCCTTGGCTTCAGTGTTGTAGTTGATAAGTTTGTAGACATCTTTGGGAAGCCCTTGAATGACAATATTAGATGCTCTGATGTCGGCATCATAGCGTTTCTTTTCTTCATCAGACAACTCATTGTAAGTGCGAGGTCTATCAGGACCAATTACAGCCGGTTGTTGATCAGTTGCTGCGACCGTGTCTCTAGTAGTACCCATTTGAAAGGGTCCCTCATCGATGGATTTCAAGATGTTGACCCCATTTTCCTTACCCAGACAATAAAGACGAATCCTTTGTGCCCATGATTCATAGTCAGTTCTGTCCAACATCGGAGGTCGGGTGTCGGACCCAGCAGCTTGAATGTCATCAGAAGATGTCGACATCACAAAATAGAAACTACCAAACCACAGAGTAGGAGATACTCGCAATGAAGTGCACTAGTCGCAGGGAAGTTTAACCGCAACTTGACCTAACCACAGAGATAGTAAACCGCAGATAAGTTAACCATAGTGAACAATGATCGCAGGACACTAACCGCAGAGAGTACCAAACAGCAGAAAAATCCCAACCGCAGAATAATCCAATCGCAACCTGAGTAAACCGCAGACCAGTTGAACCGCAAGTAAGGCTAATCGCAAGTACCTAATCGCAGACCACTTAACCGCAGACAGCTAAACACAATTGACTAACCGCAGACAGCTTAACCACATAAGCTAATCGCAGCGACAAAGGTCCAAAACTGTCACTTTCCTTGCGTTTTGTTTGTATTCCCAAAATAGTAATCGCAGTTAAACTAACCACAGATATCAGAAACTAAACGCAGGCAAGCAATGGAACAGTGGACTTAACCGCAACAAAGAAATCCGCCCAAAATCAACTACAAACTTCAAATAGATTAAGGATATGGTAACACTAACTAAACCACAATGTTCTACAAACACCAATGAACATAAAAGTACATCAGTAACATGTTTAACAACACTAGAAAGATCAAACAAAGAGTTTTTACAAGAAAGTTACACCAAACTCACAAAATCACACAAAACACCATCAAATTCGATTCTACAAGGCCCTAAGATGAAACCTTGGCTCTAATACAAATTGTAGAATACTAACTATGTTGGAAACATGATTCCTCTTATGATTTGTGTGGCGTTGGAGAAACAAGGAGGAGAGGGAGAGAGGAACCTTGAGAGAAAATGAAATATTAGATTGAGATTAAGTGAAGGTCCAACCCTCTCCACATGTGGAGAGGGGTATTTATACTTACAACTTAAACGCCCACACCCAGGCTGTGGATCAGGCATAAAGTGGGTGAAGACCCGTCCTTCTTCCACGGTATTACTTAAACTAATACTAACTAACTTATAAATAAACTAACTACGAGCTAACTTAATGCTATTACAATAATCAGGTGACCGAGACTTTTACAGGAATATTTGTATTCCTAACAGATTCCTTAGAACTGGGCGCGCTCTTATCGATGTATTTGAGATACTCCTCCAATTATGACTGTGAATCGGTGAACCAAATAGATGTCATCGATGTTGCTACTGAGGAGTATGCTCAAGAGATTTTAGGTTTCATTGATGATTCTTCGAGTGAAAACCTCACTCAATCTTCTCATCCCATCATTGCCAATTCTTCTCCTTCCCTCGCTCCGTTTGAGGGAAGTGACTTCATCTTAGAAGAAATTGAGGCCTTTCTCAAAAGTGATTCGATTCTCGATGGAATCGATAACCAAGAGGTTGACCCCGAGAGGGATATTCTCCTGCTTGAGAAGTTATTAAACGAAGATCCCTCTCCTCTTCCTGTTCTACCACAAACACTTCATAAGGAGGAAGTCAAAAATGTTGAGAAAACTGATGACTTTCCCGAGGTTGAACTTAAGGACTTACCGCCTCATCTTGAATATGCATTTCTGGAGGGTGATGATAAATTATCCGTCATAATTGCTAAAGACTTAAGTGTTGAGGAAAAGGCTGCTCTCATAAAGGTTTTGAAGTCTCATAAACAAGCAATTGCTTGGCGACTCTCCGACATCAAGGGCATTGACCCTGAATTTTATACTCACAAGATTTTAATGGAGGACGACTTCAAACCAGCAGTCCAATAACAAAGAAGGGTGAATCCAAAAATTCATGAGGTTATCAAACAAGAAGTTTTAAAACTTCTTGATGCCGGATTGATTTACCCTATCTCGGACAGTCCTTGGGTTAGCCCGATTCATTGTGTTCCAAAAAAGGGTGGCATCACTGTTGTCACAAACGAGGAAAATGAGTTGATTCCAACTCGATTGGTCACGGGGTGGCGTGTCTGCATTGACTATCGCAAGTTAAATGACGCCACCCGTAAAGATCATTTTCCTCTGCTCTTTATGGATCAGATGCTCGAGAGATTAGCGGGGAATGAATACTATTGCTTCCTCGATGGTTTCTCGGGTTACTTTCAGATTCCCATTGACTATCGCAAGTTAAATGACGCCACCCGTAAAGATCATTTTCCTCTGCTCTTTATGGATCAGATGCTCGAGAGATTAGCGGGGAATGAATACTATTGCTTCCTCGATGGTTTCTCGGGTTACTTTCAGATTCCCATTGACCCGCAAGATCAAGAAAAGACTACTTTCACGTGCCCCTATGGAACTTTCGCATATAAACGTATGCCATTTGGTTTATGTAATGCTCCGGGCACGTTTCAAAGATGTATGATGGCCATATTTTCCGACATGATCGGGAAAACTATGGAGGTCTTTATGGACGATTTTTCGGTCATTGGGGATTCGTTCCAATCATGTCTCTCCCATTTAAACAGCATGCTAAAATGTTGTGAAGACACAAAGTTATGTCTAAATCGGGAGAAGAGTCACTTTATGGTCAAAGAGGGCATTGTCCTCAGCCATAAAATTTCAAAGAACGGGATTGAGGTTAACAGAGCCAAAGTGGACGTCATTGCAAAATTACCTCATCCCACAACCGTAAAAGGTGTTAGGAGCTTTTTGGGTCATGCCGGTTTCTACCGTAGGTTTATTCAAGATTTTTCTAAAATCGCCCGGCCTATGACCCATCTCCTCGAAAAGGATGCTCCTTTTATCTTCTCCCCCGAGTGCATCGAAGCTTTTGAAACATTAAAGAAAAAGCTTACTGAGGCACCGATTCTTGTTGCCCCCGATTGGGACTTGCCCTTTGAGCTCATGTGTGATGCTAGTGATTATGCGATAGGGGCAGTCTTGGGGCAACGAAAAACAAAACATTTTCAGCCTATACACTATGCCAGCAAAACTATGACCAAGGCTCAAAGCCATTACACCACCACCGAAAAAGAATTATTAGCTGTGGTGTATGCTTTCGAAAATTTTTGGCCATACTTGATACTGACCAAAAGCATAGTGTATACGGATCACTCGGCTTTGAAGTACCTCTTTGCAAAACAAGATGCAAAGCCGAGACTACTCCGTTGGGTTCTCCTCCTACAGGAATTTGACATCATTATTCGTGATAAAAAAGGAGCTGAGAACCTAGCTGCTAATCATCTCTCCCGTCTTGAAAACCCTCACCAAGATGCTTTCGAGAAAAAGGAAATAAACGAAACATTTCCTCTCGAAACCCTCAATGCGGTTTCATTTTGTGGAGACTCGATTACCCCATGGTTTGCCGACTTTGCAAACTAACTTGCGGGTAACTTTATTGTGAAAGGGATGTCGTCCCAACAAAAAAATAAATTCTTCAAGGATGTCAAACATTATTTCTGGGACAACCCCTATCTTTTCAAAATTTGCGCGGATCAAGTCATCCAGCGGTGTGTGTATGGTCCGGAAGCCACTGAAATTTTAAAGGCTTGCCATGCTGGTCCCACGGGGGGCCACCATAATCCCAACTACACCGCCAAAAAGGTGTTTGATTCCGGCTTTTATTGGCCCACAATCTACAAGGATGCCCAAGAATTGGTCAAGTCCTGTGACGCTTGTCAACGTCACGGGAATATTTCACAAAAGAATGAAATGCCTCAAAATGCAATTCAAGTTTGTGAAATCTTTGACATCTGGGGCATCGACTTTATGGGGCCATTTCCGTCTTCTCATGGCAACAAATACGTACTCGTGGTCGTCGACTACTTGTCAAAATGGGTCGAAGCGAAAGCTTTACCCACAAATGATGCCCGAGTAGTTGTGAAATTTTTAAAAGCTCTTTTTGCCCGATTCGGAACTCCACGTGCTATTATTAGTGATCGTGGTACGCACTTCGGTAATGACAAATTCGACAAAGTCATGCAAAAGTACGGTGTAACTCACCGTCTTTCTACTGCGTACCACCCTCAAACGAGTGGACAAGTCGAGGTTTCCAATCGGGGCATTAAAAGAATTTTAGAAAGAACCGTAGGTGAAAATCGTGCATCAGGGTCGGACAAATTAGATGATGCAGTTTGGGCTTTCCGTACGGCTTACAAAACACCCATTGGGTGTACGCCTTACAAACTTGTGTACGGGAAAGCGTGCCATCTTCCGATCAAGCTTGAGCACAAAGCCTATTGGGCTCTCAAGCATGCCAATTTTGACCTCAAAACTGTGGGTGATCATAGAAAAGTTCAACTAAATGAATTAAATGAACTTCGTGATCAAGCTTACGAGAACTCTTTGATCTATAAGGAAAAGACAAAGAAGATTCATGACTCCAAAATCAAGAACCGCGTTTTTAACGTCGGTGATCGAGTCCTTCTTTTCAATTCTAGACTCAAGATCTTCTCGGGAAAGCTTAAGACCCGATGGACTGGCCCATTCACTATCGCAAAAGTTTACCCTTATGGCACCGTCGAATTATCTCAAAATGACGGTCCAAATTTCAAAGTGAATGGACATCGATTGAAACATTACTTTGGAGAGGACATACCATCAATGGTTGTCCCAGATCTCCAAACTTTCCCCAAGGACAATTGAATTCGGGGATCGAGTCAAGCTAGCGACTCGATGAACAAAAACAATAGCACAATACGGGTTTTCACCCGTATCTCTGATTTCTTTCTACTTTCTACCACCTAGTGTGGGGGAATGGCCAACCCCCCCCCCCCCCCCCCCCCCCCCCCCCGCTGTTTGAAAAATGTGTATATATATATATATATATATATATATATATATATATATATATATATATATATATATATATATATATATATATATAAGATAAAAAAAAAAGTGTATATATATAGAAATAAAGTGAAATATGGTATTTCCACAGTTAGATTCGAATATTGGCTTTTTCCGTTCAAAGAGTCGGCATAATAGCTGGGACTTTGAATATTGAGGGCAATATTCATTTCTAAGTGTGGGGGGGGGGGGGGGGGGGAATACTAGCGAATTTTATCAAAATATATCTTCTAGTACCCCCCGTTTTTGGCAAAAATTTTCAAAATTTTTTCACTTTATTTCAAAATTTTTGTGGTAATCAGTCCGCCATGTCTAACCGACAAAAGGATTGGCTAATCCAGGAGCAAACGGCTCTTGGTAAAGATAATTCAAATCCGTTGACGGCTTGTAATTTGCCCAAAATTGTATGGTACCTCAACTCGCCATATCCTAAAAAGTGAATGAGTTGGCTAGCCCGCCAGATTATGGCTTGTGGTAAAGGCAGTGGAAAAACCATAATTGGTAATCAGCTCACCAAGATGTCGACTGTGTCCATCAAGAGTTGGCTAGTCCAGGAGCAAACAGCTCTTGGTAAAGACTAATCAAAACCGTTGAAAGCTGGTGGTTTGCTAAAAATCACATGGTTATCAAGTGGACCATAGTTCTTATTTGAATCGAAACATTTGGCTACTCCAGAAGTGATGGCTTTTGGTAACGAGTTTTCAAATCCATCAAGTTTTCTAAAAAGATTGCTAGGGACTAGCAATAGTTTAGTGTGGGGGATTGATGAGTGCCCAAACACTCATCATTTTTGTCGTATTTAAACTGCCAAAACATACAAAAACAATCAAAAAGATATCAAAATACTTAAATTATCCTAGGGATTGTGTTTTATGTATTTTAAATGCAAAATGAGCAAAAACAAATGAAAAACGATCAAAGTTTGCAATATTGGCTGTTTCAGTCCCCCGAGTTTCAAAACTTGTCAAAAATAGTCCCTATGCATTTATTTTGAAAGGAAAAGTCTACCCAAGCTTTTGAAAGTCAAACATCACAAAATATTATACTTGGGTCATAAATTTCCAAAATTACAGTTTAGGTCCCTGTACTTTCAAAAAATGGCAAATTAAGTCCATGGGAATTTTGAAAAGTGGAAAAATGCAAAAATTGGTTCTTGGAATATTGGTGATTGGCAATATTGGTCCTCATAAGCAAATTGGAGAAATTACATTTTTAGTCCCTCAGGTTTGGCGAATGGCAAAATTGGTCCTTGTGTGCAACAATACCAACCGGACCCTTTTGTTATTTTTATTACAATACCAAACAATACAATCCAAATCCAAAGCCTGGCCCAATCCCATCCCAAGCCCAAAACCACCCAGGCCCGTTCCTTTTTTATAATAAAACCACCCCAGGGTCAAAGGCAGTCAACGCCTTCTTCCCCAAACAAACTCCCCTCTTTCCCGCTCCCTGCTCCCCCTCCTCCTCAACCTTTTCACCAACTTAACCCCCCTCAATTAATACACCGCACCAACCTAACCAACCCCTACCACCATAATAAATGACTCCCACCAGAACCACTAAAATTGGGTGCGTTTCAATTTGGCGGGAAAATTGCAATCAAGGGCACAGGTGCATCTTAGCCAAATTGAATGGATGGGATTTGGTCAAGAGTCAAAGAGAAGACTAGTGGGACACTCAGATAGCAAAAAGAAGCCATGTGGAAGAAAAGGGTGCCTAGTTTATCTTGTAGTATATATTTGAAGCTCATGCAAGCCTTAAAAGGCATGTATTAGTTTAACCTAGTTGTTTTAGTGCTTAATTTACTCATTGTAATCAGTTTTCAAGTAATGAAAGTTTAATTTTAAGTTTATCTCTTGTTTCCAAATTTCAAGTCTTGTTCAAGAATTTCAAAGTCTTAATATAAGTTAATTAGATATTATAAGTTAATCACAAGCACATATAAACTTAATGCACTTGTTTTCAGAAGCTTTCTAAACTTGTGAAACCATTTTAACTTAGTTTCATAAAAATAGTCAAAAATATATAAAAATCAAAATAAAATATAAAAATATGGACAAAGGTTGAAGAAGCTTGGAGTATGGTTGATTTTGGATTGCTGAGGGTATTAGTGACTTGTGGAAGTCAATAGGTGTGGTTCTTGAATCCTGGTTGTTTGGATCTCAGCTTGGAAGTGACTGTGAGTCACTTTTACAATTTTTAGTTTTTATTGATTTGTTGCTTGTACTTGTTCATATTTGTGTTTTTTATGCTTATCTATTATCTCTTAATATAATTGTTGCTAAAAATATGGTGTTTGTTCAATAGAAACTTTTGTGCTCTCAATTGTAGTTTTGACTGCCATTTTAAGTCAACATGGGATTTTGAGTTTTGGTAGTTGCTAGCTGTTGATTTATGTTCAACTTAGCTTCTTGTATCATAATTAACTGTTGTGATCCACTTGTATGGTTTAGTCCACTCATTTGCCTCAAAAATTCAAAATCAGTGGACATATAGGGGTGTTTGGATTTGATAATTGCATTGTGATAGGAGTAGTTTTTGTTGTTAAACTCAGTTGAGACAAGGTTCAGTGGGATAGATTAGCTCATACCAGTCAAAGAATACTTAGGTTTTTCATTAAAAAGTCAAATTTCACTTTAAAATTGAACCAACTGTTAACTGTTATGATTTTGGCTCACATGATCTTGCAAACTAGTTAAAAAGTGAAATCCTTAGCCTAATTCAGTGTCAACATTGCTTGTAACATCATTTTTAATCACTGAGATTGAATCAAAGTTCCTCAAAGTCAAACTTTACTCATAATTGAAAAAGTCAAAAGTGTATAAGGCACAAAAACCCAAATCTTGGGTGAATTTTGTAGATTTTTCTACTTAGTTTGAAGCTTTGAATTTTCTTGTGTGATTAATCTACCAGCTCAACTATTGATTCCTGCTCTCATTAGATTTTTGTGATTTTTTGTTGTGGACAAATTTACCCCTCAAACACACTTGCAGGGCAAGACCCCTGCCCTGTGCACAGACCACCCAGTCACCACCACACCTTTGGTGGCTCATTGTGGCCACCTCAGTGGGTCCCACTGACCCATTTTGGGTTCATTCAACCCCCCTCCTTGCAAACTTCAGGTTTTGACCATTAGTTTGACCTTAGACCCTGTGGACCCCACCTGAAACCTTTCCAAAACTCTGTCTCATTTCTGTTTCAGTTTCCAAAATAAGCAAGTGCTTATTCAAGCCTCTTGGCTTATTCAGTTATCTTATTTGAGTGAATCCTGTTTAACTTTGTCCAAGTAACTCAGTTGAACCAGTTTCCACCATTGTGGACCCCACATAAGCCAATTTGTGCTTATTTCCTTCCTCAGTCAAAGAAAGTCAACTGTTGAACATATAAGCACTCAAAGTGCTTATTTCTGAGTTCCATAAAAAGTGTGTTTGTAAAAGTTTTTAGTTTTTAGTGTTAAATTAGTTTGGAAAAAGAAAAAACACAAAAAACCAATTTTAATTTTAGTGATAGCTTCTATTTAATAGAAACTATCTTTTTAATTTTCTTTTTAGCTTATTTATAAGCACTTTAGCATTTTTATATTTTTATTAAATCTCTTTTATATTAAAGTAATTTTATAAATTTTTCCAGATTTTTCTTTTGTCTTTTAGTGGTTTTTAGAATTAATTTTAGTTTAATTAATTATTAATTAATATTAAATAATTAAATAGCATAATTAGATTTTATTAAGTAACACCTAGTTTTTATAATTTTTCTAGCTTTTATATAAGTTAAAACATTTTTATAAATTTTTCTAGAATTTCTACTGTTCATTTTCTATTTTTTATAATAGATTTAGTTTAATTGGTAACTAATAAATAATTAGAATAATAATTAGTAAATTAGTTTAAAAATACATAAAATAAACTTTTTATAATTTTTTAGGATTCCTGTGATTGTTAATTAGATTTATAAAAATCTTCTTAATTATCTTAGTCTTTTTAGTAATTTAAATCAAGTTAATTAGTTAATAAATAAATAATTAGTAATTAATTAATAATAAATAATTAAATAGTGTAAAAATAATTTTTCTTTTTCTTAAAATTTTCTTTATTTATTAGGATTGTAAAAATAATAATTTCACACTTGTAGCCTTTTTCGTTCATCAGTTGTACTTCTTTCACGTTCGTCAGTGTACATTTATGATTAAAACGTACGTTTTTAGGTTTTAGATCAATTCCTCTAAATCTTAATTCCCGTAATCAATCACATAGCTTTCCTAAGCTATTTTGTTTAATAATTTCCAAATAATTCTCATAACACCCCTTTTCTGTGAATAATCACCCGATCACAAAGCACGCTCAGTTACAATTCACATCTTGTCGGGAGTTAACGACCTGGTGATACCTTATATTACCCGGAGATTGACTCTAGGCTATTTGACTTTGTTGACCATTCTTTGATCAATATAAGTTGACGGTTTAGGGCAAATCAACTTGCAAAATTAAATTTTATGAACATAAAGTGAGTAAAAGGAAAAGGGAAGACTCGTATCTTAACGACATTGTTGATTTAGAAGCTAAATTGAAAGTTTTTGAAAAAGCTGCTTGTGATAAATCGTTGATTGTGGAGTCTAAAAACTTAAGAGTGGAAAATGGGATGTTGAGACATGAAAATGAGAAGATTTTAAAAGAGTCAAGTGACATCCAAGAGAAACTTAAACGTCAAATATTTTCTCTTGAACAAAATTTTCAAAGATGTCAAGCACAAAGCATTAACTTTGAGCTAGCTTTACAACACAATCTTGAAAAGCAGTCTTTTGAAAACCCTTGGATGTCAAAGCTTGAACATGTTGAAGATGAAAATGTGTCAATGAAATGTCAAATTTCAAAATACAAAAAAGAGATTGAGCGTTTGAAACAGATTTACAAAAACCTGTTTGATTCAATCAAACGTTCACGAGTTCAGACACAAAACTCAAACTTGAAACAAAAAGAGACTGAAGATTTGAAGTCTCAATTGTGTGAATTTGCAGATAAAAAGTTTGAAAATGTTTTGCAAAAGATTGAATCAATGAAAAAGAAAGATGTTGATTTTCAAATCACAAAAGTTTCCTTCACAAAACCCCTGTTCGATTCTAATACTCCAGATTTTGAAAAGGAAATGGGGGAGAAAATGTATATTTTTGAAAATGAAAATCACGTGTTTCAAACGAAAGTGATTGAACTTGAAACACTTTTAGCTCAACAAACAAACGATTTTGAGGATGCCAAAACTGACTTTTTCATCGAAGTAACCAAATTTGAAAATTATTTTGAAAGACTTGAAAAAGAAAATGTTGAGTTCGAACGGAAATTGGCTCGTAAAACGGATGATTCTAAAGCCGAAAAAGATCAACTTTTGAAACAAATCGCTTCTTTAGAATCAAAATTGGCATCCCAAGATCATCTTTCTCTTCAAAAAGAATACAATGATTTTAGAACTTCATACAATGCTTTAAAAGTGAAGTTTGATAATCTTAACCGATCAAAGAGAAAAGCTCCAATTTCAAATGTTTCAATACCAGAAGTGAGTGTTTCGAAGAAGGTTTACATGGGTGAATCTTCAATCCCATTTTCGAAAAGGGTTTCACAGTTTACAACCTATTCTATGCAAAAAGGAAGGAAGTTTTCCAAGAGACCAAGCTTTTCCGAAACATTTACTTCTAAAAGGTTTTCAAATCCAAATGCTTCAAAAGAAAATAATCATGTTTTTCAAACTCCACACTCTCATTTTACACCGGTAAAGCAAGTGTGGAGACCAAAACAAAGTTTTTCGAAACCCCCAAATGCTTCAAAAGAAAAGAATCATGTTTTTCAAACTCCACACTCTCGTTTTACACCGGTAAAGCAAGTGTGAAAACCAAAGCATAGTCGTTCAAAACCTTTCAAATATTCTATATCAGAATTGCTTTCGCTGCAATATGAGAATGACTCTGCTTTGAACATTCCAAATACCGGAAAGTTTTCATTCATCACAGAAACAAATCTTCAAAGAGAACCCATGAGGTTCAACTCTAGATGGAAATCTTCCTCTTCAGATTTTAAAACTCCAAGAGAAACGCCGAGTTTCTCAAACAATTTTCAACGGAAAAAGAGTTTTAAATCACCATTGATTCCACGAGTGTTATTTCAAAATGAAACACCGGTTTTCAGTCCTCGTTGGAATTCAACATCTTTAAATCAGATTGACAGAACCTACAAATGGATTTCAAAATTTGGTAAACCCGTTGGCGCCGTGCTTAAATGGGTTCCCAAGGTTGTTGTCTAATCTCAAATTCTTAATGGCTTGTAAGTATTTCAGCTTACAACCCGGGCTTAAACATTACGACTTGTGCACACATTTCAGTGTACAACTCGGGTTTCAAAGAAAGGAAAGTGCCTTACTAAACCATTCTTTAAAACCAAACGTGCACTTATCCTTAAAAACAAGAAGAATTTTCATGCAAACCTTATCTAAAACTTCTTAATCTTGAGTAAAATTTATTCAAAATTTTTCAAAAGGTTTTTCAAAACTTTTCAAAATTTTGCTCAAGATTGTTTTTCAAATCTTTACTCCCCAATTCGCTCCAAAGTTTAAAAATGTCAAAACATATGCGAGTTTTGAGGGGAAGTATTTCCAAAACAAAATGTTCCGTCAAAATCTTGCTTCTTACTGTTGAGTAGAATTAATCAAATTTTCAAAGTTCTTTCTAAATTCTACTCAAAAGGACAAGTATTACCTCTCGTAATCAAAACCTCAAAAAGTTATTTCACTTATTGAGGGGGAGTATTTGAAATGATCTTTGTTCAAAATGATAAGTTCTTGGTGAATCTCTCCATAAGACTCAAAAAACATATTTTAATCAAAAGTTCATCAAAAACAACATCTTATATGCTATTTTTGAGGGGGAGAAAAGTAAAAGTGATTAAAATATGAATGTTTAAGGATGCTAAAAGTTCAATCTCACGCGAGCTCAACTCAGAATTGACCCAGGAATTGACGAAACAAAAAGTTAGTAATCGAAAAGACTTATCCTCGACGGGTAATGACATCAAGTTAGTTACCAGAGCTAGTTGTCACCTAAAAGCTGACAATGGAACTCTCTAACTAGCCACGTAAGAGTGTCTCGAAAAGGATTGGTCAAAGTAGTTATGTACCATTTCGAGAAACTTTCTGTGGACTCGACCAGGCCGGGTAATAACTTCAAGCTAGTCTGACTAGTGATGTAAGCGTGTCTTGAATCGGTCTTGTTCACTGAAAGTGGATCAATTCAAAAAGTGCTTGCTCCTCCCACATGTGCAAACTTATTAAATACTCATGAGCACATGTGAAGGGGGAGCCCTTCATAAACACAAAACTCTTAAAGTGTTAAACAAAATGTTTGATAATCACAAACACTTTGAGAGATTTTCAATCAAAGGTTTCATGGCAATTGTTGGATAATCATGGAGTTATAAGGTGATTAAGATAGGAAAAACCGTCCTATGATCCGCCAGAGCCGGAGGGATCTACCCAAGGACATCACCAATAGTTAGTATTAGAAGTCCTTAGGTATGATATGAAAAAAAAGGAGAAAAGAATGAAAGGAGATAGAAGGGGTTGAAGAATTAAAAAGAAAAGCAAAGAAAAGGGTGAAAAGAAATAGCCCTCCATATGTTCAACCTTAGGGCAGACACCGGGTACAATTCGTATACTACTGGTTGTTGTTAAGGCAAAGCCGGTATTGAATATAAAGACATCATGGACCCAGTGACGCACTGCACTTAACCTTCTAGCCACTCAAGTTCTCTTAAAAGAGCTTGTTTCATTCTCACGGGGAACCGGTGTAATCTATCGACTTATCTCTAAGAGATGATTGATATTGAAGCAGGAGACCCCTCCCTAGTCTCCGCATAGGAAACCTAAGTATGCACTTATCGAGTCTAGAGCCATGAGATTCATCAAAGATCTCTTAGGAACACTTAGTATTTCTACAACTGGTGTTCTGCATCAATGGACACCAGCTATAAATTATCGAGTCCTTCGCAGATCTTAGCAATCTGCCGAGAACGTTTATGAGAGAATTTACATAAGTATTTCTCAATGATTGAACGGAAATCCTGCCAGGGTCAACTTCTAACAGCCCTGACAGCAGGTCACTTCGGTAACTCCTCGTGGGTTACGCTTAGTGTTCACGGAGGTTCCAAAATGGTCTACAGTCATGGAGTGATCCCTAGCGACTCACCCATTTATTGAGCTACTAAGTAGGTCTTGTAAGCTCCCTCGAGAGTATCTGATATGGGAACGGGCTTGATAAGGATTAGAAGGAGTCTTCACAATATGCTGTTGACGATCTCTAATTCCTTATCTGTAAGTACCGGTTGATTTATTGCTAACTGTTTACCTGCAGCTATATATCATCTCCATGACGACGGATTCCACATGCTCATACATGCATCTTGAAGTCATTGAAAGCTCCCTCAAAGATCAAAGCAACACAAAGTTCAAAGAAAGATTCTACACCAAAAGAAAGAATCTACAAAGTAAAAAGACTAAAGATCTAAGTGTATGAAAGGGAACTACGTGCATGTGTAAGTCAAAGTTCAAAGATGTATGAGCATGTTGGAATTGCGGACAACCACCACAGACGCAGAAGTGACGAAAGGCAGATTACACCATCATTTGATCACAACAACAAGAACAAAGAATGAAGATCACAAAGCATGATTGGAACAAAGAATTTAGCAAAGCTATTACACAAAGACTCAAATTTCAAAACAACAAGCATCAAAGAAGTCAAAATATCAGTCATTTCTATTGGTGGACCCATAACCCACATGTCGCAAAAGAAATCTCAATGATCACCCCTTTAGGGGGAGATTGTTGGAAACGCAAAAGTGATGATCATAAATGCAATCAAAGAGAGATCTCAATGATCGTCCATTAGGGGAAGATTGTTGGGTACGCTTGAAGTGACGATCATTATCGAGTCAATGAGTCTTGTAATAGTTTGCAATATTATGTTAGTACGTTAAAGTTTTAATATGTTTTATAATTATTCTTGTTTAGAATACATGTATTGTTAAAGTCTAAGGGTCATTAGTGATATTATGAGAAACATGTAAGATGCCCTAGACTAGGAGTATAAATACTCTTGTAACCTCTCATTTGAGAGGGGGTTGGTTCATTAGGAATAAGAAATATCTCTTATTTCCTCTCTTGTTTCTCTCTCTCTCTAACACATATCTTTCTCTCTCTAAACATTTCTCTTATGTGTGAAAATACATAAAAGTCGGGACTCAACAACTTATCAATATCGTTTGCATATTTTTCTATAGCGAAAGAAGGGTGGTAAATAATGTAACAATTCGCAATTTCAGGTTAATTTTTATTCCTGAAAATTTCACTATTCACTTTTTACTATTCACTTTTCACTATTTATCTCAGAAATTTTTATTTCATATTCTCGTAAGTTAAACTATTTTAACGATAATCCGAGAATTTCACACTCGTCGGATCATTTCTGCAAAAATCACAAAGCCGTGTCCGAGATTTACTTTTAGGTTTAAACGTCATTCCAGCATCCCGATATGTCCATAAAACATTATAAACAATAGAAATATGATTTTCTCTCATTTTAGGACAATTCCAAAAGTTTTGGAATTTTACGTTTTTCAGTTCAGCGTTTTACGCGAATTACGCGTTTTAGACCCGTGTTTCCAGTTTTTAGCAGGGTTTTAGCACCCGATAGAACCTACCACTCATTTTATATTTTATTATGAGTATATTGATAAGTTCTAGCATATTTATAAGTTTCATATTTTTAAGATACCCGGTTTTACGTTTCGTGGCCTAAAAACTTACGGTTAGCAACTTACGGAGTCAAAACTAGCTACATACTTAGGATATTATCATCCAAAGACCATGACTACTCATCTAGTCACCCTTATCTTATTGAAACCGACTTAGGAGGGGGGGGAGTCACCATGTGTGGTTAAATCTTAACCATTGATCTCTAGGATGGTTACAAGTGTCTAAACTTCCATTATAAGCTTCCTAATCCTAAACTTGGTCTCCAAGTGTAGTAAGTTTCCTAGTTACCTTCCTAACCTCCTCATTTTTAGTATAAAAGCATGCTCATGTCTTCCTTTCTTCACCACCAAAACGCCACACCATTAATTCCTAGCACCATGATCCTTTGATCTTCAATATACAAGTTACACTACAAAGTTCAAGGTCTTAGTATTCTCTACCTAGTTCTTAAGTTTGTTTGGTGATTCCATGGTTGAATTAGGAGCTACACAAGGTTACTAGGGCTGAAGTTAAATGGTTTTCACAAGGGTTAGATCAAGGCTAGCAAGGGTTACAAGAGTTATGGTGAAGGGTTGACAAGCTTAGGTTTAGTGTCCTAGTTCTATACTTGACTTCCTTTCTTTAGAAAGCCAAAAGTTATAAGCAAACCCTTATACAATTTCTTGCTCAATATCATTTTCATGCTTATTATGTTTCTTTCATGCTATATATGGTCTTTGTATTGTGTTCATGATGTATTAAAACTAGTAAAACAAGTTATGTATATATATGTTAACTTATGACAACTAAACAAGCAAACTAGTGATTTTTATGGAGAACCACGACCAAAATAGTATAACTATGATATGAAACACTTACATACTGTTATAAAGGACTTCAAAAGGAAAACATAGCAATTTGAATCACCCAAAACGAGTACACGAGTCAAAAGTTATGGCCATAAGAAGTTAGCGAAACCAAAATGACGAAACTGCCAATACCCTACTGTTTGCATTCTGCCATTTTGAAAGTCACCCTTCTGGTCCGATTCATCAAAAAGTTAAAACACGAAAGTTGTCCGGAACGACGTTTTCGTTCAGGAACAAAGAAGCTCGAGCCCTGAAAACGCTTTCCGAGTGATAATTTCTTCAAATTCTTAACAGCCCATTTTTAGACCAAAGTCACTATATAATAGTTATGTTTTACTAAGACCAAGAGGTCTAATGACCTAAAGCCAAGACCACAACCATGGCTAAAGCCAAGGTTGAGTCTCAAGACCATGGTAACAATGACCAAGGTCACGGCAAAGCCACGGCTAAAGACCATATAACTTTTAAAGATCAAAACTTATATATATATATATATGTTATCAAATACTACAATAGTAGGGAGCCTCATGTGAGGAGTTCATTAAGTAAGCCGTCGAGATGAGTTGTGGATTTACGAATTAAAGTGTCCTGGCTCCTCGAACGTTTACTCCATGACTTCTGAATTATGTCGGCCCGAACGGTAGTAAGAGATGTACAACCTATACATGTTTCATAAACCACTTATATTCAAAGACTTACACTATATACTAAGTACTACATCATGAACATTATGCAAGACATATATTGGCAATTCTTCATATTCTTAGACATTACTCCAAACCTAAGTCGCAAAATTCAATTATAGGCTGCTCTTAGAGACTTTCGCGATTCGACTACCACTTTCATTTCTCATTACATAAGCTTAAGGTGAGTCATAGCCCCTACTTTTTCATACTTGTTTTAACTCTTTGGGGGGGGGGATACATGCTCAACTACTTGCTTACTTGTACAAATACTCAAAACATTTATACTTGATTGTTTTATACTTGATTGTCTTATACTTGATTGCATTATACTTGATTTCATACATACATGATTGTGTTATACTTAACTGTGTTATACTTGATTGTGAGACTTCCAGTGGCTCCAGATTAAGTTGCTGGATGACCATTGAGACTTCCGGTGGCTCCAAATTAAGTTGTTGGATGACCATTGAGGCTATTGATACATCCTAACATTTGCGAATATTGGATACATCATAAACGTGAGGTCTTCGGAGATGAAGAGTAGACTCACGACTAATTGCTTAATTGTTTTGATGAACTTATACATGTCTTAATCATACTATATTGTAGCAGTGGGTTGTGAACACACAGGTTACAAGTCTCTTATGGCGGGACTTGTAACTGAGTGGATTCTCAATGCCTTTGCTGTGTGAACATTCTTTAAGGCTTTTTAACTGTTTTAAGAAAAACTCTATGAACTCACCAACCATTGTGTTGACACTTTAGCATGTTTATCTCAGGTTAGTAAGGCGATAGCTAGTGCGTGGAACTTAGAGTCAAGCTGCATATTCTGAAGACTTACGCTTTTATCATTTACCATTCAAAAACATTTTGTATACATTTATGTATCATACTTTGGAATCTCATGTTTGTAACTTTGAATTCATTAATCGAATGGTAACTTTTCAAAACGTCTCATTTAGAGTTCGTTTTCTATAACTTGTACTTTGTATTATGAAGTAGCACTCCTATGACACAGTCTTCCGCTGCGGTATTTTGGGGGTGTTACAGATTGGTACCAGAGCCTTGGTTATAGAGAACTAGGTTGCATTTAGTGCCTAGACTATAACTGCTATATACGTTGAGACCTTCCTCTTTATTTGCCTTACACACAATACATATACATATGCTTTTTGGTTAGAGGTTGGTTTAGTTCCACGCTATTAGAGGATGTGACTTTAGTATTATAAGGAGCC
Source organism: Artemisia argyi (assembly GCA_030686995.1). Lineage (NCBI taxonomy): Eukaryota > Viridiplantae > Streptophyta > Magnoliopsida > Asterales > Asteraceae > Artemisia > Artemisia argyi. Next base: position 98,104,649 of record CM060691.1, read on the forward strand.
TCAGAGATTCGTCGAGTCATTAAAAACATGGAGCTCAGTAATAACTAGTTATTTAACTTGATTTTGTGACAGTTCTTGTTTGATGAGACACAAGATTTGAGTTAAATAATATTATTGCTTAGCTTTAGGGATTTGATGACTTGATTATCTTACTATCGGCCTCAGAAGGCTGATTTTGTGTCGGAAATTTTTAAGTAGAATGATTTAGAATCTCCTTATTTAAATGGATTGGGACGCCTCTTCATTTAAATAAAGAAATTGTAAATCACCGAACCATAAGTTTATGATCCCTTACTTACATAAATTTGGACGCTTCTTTATGTAAGTAATGAGTTATAAATAAGTGGGCTTAATTGTAGCCGATACAACTCCTTAGCCAGAACCTTAGACGAATCAGAGTGAACACCACTATTTTAGAGAGTCCTGAAATCCCGAATTCTCTTAGACACACCGTAAGTAGTTAACATCAAATGAACTTCGGGACGAAGTTCTCCTTAAAGGGTAGAGACTGTAACAATTCGCAATTTCAGGTTAACTTTTATTCCTGAAAATTTCACTATTCACTTTTTACTATTCACTTTTCACTATTCATCTCAGAAATTTTTATTTCATATTCTCGTAAGTTAAACTATTTTAACGATAATCCGAGAATTTCACACTCGTCGGATCATTTCTGCAAAAATCACAAAGCCGTGTCCGAGATTTACTTTTAGGTTTAAACGTCATTCCAGCATCCCGATATGTCCATAAAACATTATAAACAATAGAAATATGATTTTCTCTCATTTTAGGACAATTCCAAAAGTTTTGGAATTTTACGTTTTTCAGTTCAGCGTTTTACGCGAATTACGCGTTTTAGACCCGTGTTTCCAGTTTTTAGCAGGGTTTTAGCACCCGATAGAACCTACCACTCATTTTATATTTTATTATGGAGTATATTGATAAGTTCTAGCATATTTATAAGTTTCATATTTTTAAGATACCCGGTTTTACGTTTCGTGGCCTAAAAACTTACGGTTAGCAACTTACGGAGTCAAAACTAGCTACATACTTAGGATATTATCATCCAAAGACAATGACTACTCATCTAGTCACCCTTATCTTATTGAAACCGACTTAGGAGGGGGGGAGTCACCATGTGTGGTTAAATCTTAACCATTGATCTCTAGGATGGTTACAAGTGTCTAAACTTCCATTATAAGCTTCCTAATCCTAAACTTGGTCTCCAAGTGTAGTAAGTTTCCTAGTTACCTTCCTAACCTCCTCATTTTTAGTATAAAAGCATGCTCATGTCTTCCTTTCTTCACCACCAAAACGCCACACCATTAATTCCTAGCACCATGATCCTTTGATCTTCAATATACAAGTTACACTACAAAGTTCAAGGTCTTAGTATTCTCTACCTAGTTCTTAAGTTTGTTTGGTGATTCCATGGTTGAATTAGGAGCTACACAAGGTTACTAGGGCTGAAGTTAAATGGTTTTCACAAGGGTTAGATCAAGGCTAGCAAGGGTTACAAGAGTTATGGTGAAGGGTTTACAAGCTTAGGTTTAGTGTCCTAGTTCTATACTTGACTTCCTTTCTTTAGAAAGCCAAAAGTTATAAGCAAACCCTTATACACTTTCTTGCTCAATATCATTTTCATGCTTATTATGTTTCTTTCATGCTATATATGGTCTTTGTATTGTGTTCATGATGTATTAAAACTAGTAAAACAAGTTATGTATATATATGTTAACTTATGACAACTAAACAAGCAAACTAGTGATTTTTATGGAGAACCACGACCAAAATAGTATAACTATGATATGAAACACTTACATACTTTTATAAAGGACTTCAAAAGGAAAACATAGCAATTTGAATCACCCAAAACGAGTACACGAGTCAAAAGTTATGGCCATAAGAAGTTAGCGAAACCAAAACGCCGAAACTGCCAATACCCTACTGTTTGCATTCTGCCATTTTGAAAGTCACCCTTCTGGTCCGATTCATCAAAAAGTTAAAACATGAAAGTTGTCCGGAACGACGTTTTCGTTCAGGAACAAAGAAGCTCGAGCCCTGAAAACGCTTTCCGAGTGATAATTTCTTCAAATTCTTAACAGCCCATTTTTAGACCAAAGTCACTATATAATAATTATGTTTTACTAAGACCAAGAGGTCTAATGACCTAAAGCCAAGACCACAACCATGGCTAAAACCAAGGTTGAGTCTCAAGACCATGGTAACAATGACCAAGGTCACGGCAAAGCCACGGCTAAAGACCATATAACTTTTAAAGATCAAAACTTATATATATATATATATATATATATATATATATATATATATATATATATATATATATATATATATATATATATATATATATATATATATGTTATCAAATACTACAATAGTAGGGAGCCTCATGTGAGGAGTTCATTAAGTAAGCCGTCGAGATGAGTTGTGGATTTACGAATTAAAGTGTCCTGGCTCCTCGAACGTTTACTCCATGACTTCTGAATTATGTCGGCCCGAACGGTAGTAAGAGATGTACAACCTATACATGTTTCATAAACCACTTATATTCAAAGACTTACACTATATACTAAGTACTACATCATGAACATTATGCAAGACATATATTGGCAATTCTTCGTATTCTTAGACAATACTCCAAACCTAAGTCGCAACGTTCAATTATAGGCTGCTCTTAGAGACTTTCGCGATTCGACTACATCTTTCATTTCTCATTACATAAGCTTAAGGTGAGTCATAGCCCCTACTTTTTCATACTTGTTTTAACTCTTTGGGGGGGGGGGGGGATACATGCTCAACTACTTGCTTACTTGTACAAATACTCAAAACATTTATACTTGATTGTTTTATACTTGATTGTCTTATACTTGATTGCATTATACTTGATTTCATACATACATGATTGTGTTATACTTAACTGTGTTATACTTGATTGTGAGACTTCCAGTGGCTCCAGATTAAGTTGCTGGATGACCATTGAGACTTCCGGTGGCTCCAAATTAAGTTGTTGGATGACCATTGAGGCTATTGATACATCCTAACATTTGCGAATATTGGATACATCATAAACGTGAGGTCTTCGGAGATGAAGAGTAGACTCATGACTAATTGCTTAATTGTTTTGATGAACTTATACATGTCTTAATCATACTATATTGTAGCAGTGGGTTGTGAACACACAAGTTACAAGTCTCTTATGGCGGGACTTGTAACTGAGTGGATTCTCAATGCCTTTGCTGTGTGAACATTCTTTAAGGCTTTTTAACTGTTTTAAGAAAAACTCTATGAACTCACCAACCATTGTGTTGACACTTTAGCATGTTTATCTCTGGTTAGTAAGGCGATAGCTAGTGCGTGGAACTTAGAGTCAAGCTGCATATTCTGAAGACTTACGCTTTTATCATTTACCATTCAAAAACATTTTGTATACATTTATGTATCATACTTTGGAATCTCATGTTTGTAACTTTGAATTCATTAATCGAATGGTAACTTTTCAAAACGTCTCATTTAGAGTTCGTTTTCTATAACTTGTACTTTGTATTATGAAGTAGCACTCCTATGACACAGTCTTCCGCTGCGGTATTTTGGGGGTGTTACAGATTGGTACCAGAGCCTTGGTTATAGAGAACTAGGTTGCATTTAGTGCCTAGACTATAACTGCTATATACGTTGAGACCTTCCTCTTTATTTGCCTTACACACAATACATATACGTATGCTTTTTGGTTAGAGGTTGGTTTAGTTCCACGCTATTAGAGGATGTGACTTTAGTATTATAAGGAGCCTCAGAGATTCGTCGAGTCATTAAAAACATGGAGCTCAGTAATAACTAGTTATTTAACTTGATTTTGTGACAGTTCTTGTTTGATGAGACACAAGATTTGAGTTAAATAATATTATTGCTTAGCTTTAGGGATTTGATGACTTGATTATCTTACTATCGGCCTCAGAAGGCTGATTTTGTGTCGGAAATTCTTAAGTAGAATGATTTAGAATCTCCTTATTTAAATGGATTGGGACGCCTCTTCATTTAAATAAAGAAATTGTAAATCACCGAACCATAAGTTTATGATCCCTTACTTACATAAATTTGGACGCTTCTTTATGTAAGTAATGAGTTATAAATAAGTGGGCTTAATTGTATCCGATACAACTCCTTAACCAGAACCTTAGACGAATCAGAGTGAACACCACTATTTTAGAGAGTCCTGAAATCCCGAATTCTCTTAGACACACCGTAAGTAGTTAACATCAACTGAACTTCGGGACGAAGTTCTCCTTAAGGGGTAGAGACTGTAACAATTCGCAATTTCAGGTTAACTTTTATTCCTGAAAATTTCACTATTCACTTTTTACTATTCACTTTTCACTATTCATCTCAGAAATTTTTATTTCATATTCTCGTAAGTTAAACTATTTTAACGATAATCCGAGAATTTCACACTCGTCGGATCATTTCTGCAAAAATCACAAAGCCGTGTCCGAGATTTACTTTTAGGTTTAAACGTCATTCCAGCATCCCGATATGTCCATAAAACATTATAAACAATAGAAATATGATTTTCTCTCATTTTAGGGCAATTCCAAAAGTTTTAGAATTTTACGTTTTTCAGTTCAGCGTTTTACGCGAATTACGCGTTTTAGACCCGTGTTTCCAGTTTTTAGCAGGGTTTTAGCACCCGATAGAACCTACCACTCATTTTATATTTTATTATGGAGTATATTGATAAGTTCTAGCATATTTATAAGTTTCATATTTTTAAGATACCCGGTTTTACGTTTCGTGGCCTAAAAACTTACGGTTAGCAACTTACGGAGTCAAAACTAGCTACATACTTAGGATACTATCATCCAAAGACCATGACTACTCATCTAGTCACCCTTATCTTATTGAAACCGACTTAGGAGGGGGGGGGGAGTCACTATGTGTGGTTAAATCTTAACCATTGATCTCTAGGATGGTTACAAGTGTCTAAACTTCCATTATAAGCTTCCTAATCCTAAACTTGGTCTCCAAGTGTAGTAAGTTTCCTAGTTACCTTCCTAACCTCCTCATTTTTAGTATAAAAGCATGCTCATGTCTTCCTTTCTTCACCACCAAAACGCCACACCATTAATTCCTAGCACCATGATCCTTTGATCTTCAATATACAAGTTACACTACAAAGTTCAAGGTCTTAGTATTCTCTACCTAGTTCTTAAGTTTGTTTGGTGATTCCATGGTTGAATTAGGAGCTACACAAGGTTACTAGGGCTGAAGTTAAATGGTTTTCACAAGGGTTAGATCAAGGCTAGCAAGGGTTACAAGAGTTATGGTGAAGGGTTTACAAGCTTAGGTTTAGTGTCCTAGTTCTATACTTGACTTCCTTTCTTTAGAAAGCCAAAAGTTGTAAGCAAACCCTTATACACATTCTTGCTCAATATCATTTTCATGCTTATTATGTTTCTTTCATGCTATATATGGTCTTTGTATTGTGTTCATGATGTATAAAAACTAGTAAAACAAGTTATGTATATATATGTTAACTTATGACAAGTAAACAAGCAAACTAGTGATTTTTATGGAGAACCACGATCAAAATAGTATAACTATGATATGAAACACTTACATACTGTTATAAAGGACTTCAAAAGGAAAACATAGCAATTTGAATCACCCAAAACGAGTACACAAGTCAAAAGTTATGGCCATAAGAAGTTAGCGAAACCAAAACGCCGAAACTGCCAATACCCTACTGTTTGCATTCTGCCATTTTGAAAGTCAACCTTCTGGTCCGATTCATCAAAAAGTTAAAACACGAAAGTTGTCCGGAACGACGTTTTCGTTCAGGAATAAAGAAGCTCGAGCACTGAAAACGCTTTCCGAGTGATAATTTCTTCAAATTCTTAACAGCCCATTTTTAGACCAAAGTCACTATATAATAGTTATGTTTTACTAAGACCAAGAGGTCTAATGACCTAAAGCCAAGACCACAACCATGGCTAAAGCCAAGGTTGAGTCTCAAGACCATGGTAACAATGACCAAGGTCACGGCAAAGCCACGGCTAAAGACCATATAACTTTTAAAGATCAAAACTTATATATATATATGTTATCAAATGCTACAATAGTAGGGAGCCTCATGTGAGGAGTTCATTAAGTAAGCCGTTGAGATGAGTTGTGGATTTACGAATTAAAGTGTCCTGGCTCCTCGAACGTTTACTCCATGACTTCTGAATTATGTCGGCCCGAACGGTAGTAAGAGATGTACAACCTATACATGTTTCATAAACCACTTATATTCAAAGACTTACACTATATACTAAGTACTACATCATGAACATTATGCAAGACATATATATTGGCAATTCTTCGTATTCTTAGACATTACTCCAAACCTAAGTCGCAACGTTCAATTATAGGCTGCTCTTAGAGACTTTCGCGATTCGACTACCACTTTCATTTCTCATTACATAAGCTTAAGGTGAGTCATAGCCCCTACTTTTTCATACTTGTTTTAACTCTTTGGGGGGGGGGGGATACATGCTCAACTACTTGCTTACTTTTACAAATACTCAAAACATTTATACTTGATTGTTTTATATTTGATTGTCTTATACTTGATTGCATTATACTTGATTTCATACATACATGATTGTGTTATACTTAACTGCGTTATACTTGATTGTGAGACTTCCAGTGGCTCCAGATTAAGTTGCTGGATGACCATTGAGACTTCCGGTGGCTCCAAATTAAGTTGTTGGATGACCATTGAGGCTATTGATACATCCTAACATTTGCGAATGTTGGATACATCATAAACGTGAGGTCTTCGGAGATGAAGAGTAGACTCACGACTAATTGCTTAATTGTTTTGATGAACTTATACATGTCTTAATCATACTATATTGTAGCAGTGGGTTGTGAATACACAGGTTACAAGTCTCTTATGGCGGGACTTGTAACTGAGTGGATTCTCAATGCCTTTGCTGTGTGAACATTCTTTAAGGCTTTTTAACTATTTTAAGACAAACTCTATGAACTCACCAACCATTGTGTTGACACTTTAGCATGTTTATCTCAGGTTAGTAAGGCGATAGCTAGTGCGTGGAACTTAGAGTCAAGCTGCATATTTTGAAGACTTACGCTTTTATCATTTACCATTCAAAAACATTTTGTATACATTTATGTATCATACTTTGGAATCTCATGTTTGTAACTTTGAATTCATTAATCGAATGGTAACTTTTCAAAACGTCTCATTTAGTGTTCGTTTTCTATAACTTGTACTTTGTATTATGAAGTAGCACTCCTATGACACAGTCTTCCGCTGCGGTATTTTGGGGGTGTTACAAATAATTGTAGGCACATTTTATATTTTTGCATAATAGTCATATTTTTATTTTTCCTATATAAGTAAATGAATTTTTTAGGCTTTATCATTTAGGACAATTGAGATTTTCCCCCATTTTGATGAGTTGCATGCACATATATAAGTGTTAGTTTTGTTCCAATATTTAATGTAGTTTTACAAACATGAAATGAACAGCAGGCGCTTGTGGTTGTGAATTAGCAATTGCAGTAAGGTACGTAAGGTTCCTCTGAATCTTTGCCTCGTAAATGTGGACTGTGGACATATAACAAATACGGGTAAGAAATATAGTGAAACCAATTTTGAAATTTTTATTATAAAAAGTCAAATAATCAAATTTTACGGGGTGCTTGTGAGTCTTGGTTTATTGGGTCATTTTCTGCTACTCCAACAAATGAGGAATAATATAGCATTAGCAAAGGTAAAAAAGGACCTCTGGGCTTGCAAGGGGTAAGGATCAAACCATTGAAAGAGGAAGTCGGAGGCACCACGAGTGCCTTGGTTAGCCCTAGCTTGATTTTTATTAAGTGGGCTAGCCGGGGGTCCAGGGCAGCTCCCCTTATACAAAATATAGTATTATGTATTACAGGCTTGTTTGTACGTATTATGCACTCAAACTTAAGATTTGGTGATTAAGTTATTATTGAACTTTAAATGTGGTATTATAGTAAGATTCAATTCATCTATATTTGATATCATGTAATTGTGAACTTGTAATTTGAATTTATGATTAATAATATTGTATCTGTCGTGTAAAGTATGTTCTTTTTCTTTTTCCTGTAAGCTAACTTAGTCTTCATTTAGTATCTTAAGATACATGTCAAGTTCACATACAAAATCAAAAGTGAAAAACAAACTACATGTAGTATAATAGAATAAAGAAAATAAATAACATCTGGTGGGCTTAATAATTTCTTTGAACATTCTTTGTTCAAAGAATAAAGACAAATGAGGACTTTCATAGGAGATGACACAATGACAAAATACTTGTTTGGATCATGCCTAGCATTAGAAAATGTCATTATTAATTTTACAATACAAACAAATAAGTGTCAATATTTATTTGCAAACTAAACGAATAATTATTTTAGGCTGCAAAATAATCAAAAACGTTGACGTAGTCGCGCCAGCTGTCCATACCGTTTGATTCAGTTTAGCTATACGTTTAATAGCAAGGAGCTACCTGGTTCGTAGTTATAATAATGACCAAGTAGATAATACCCGTGCACGCACGGGGTTTTTACAAAACAATTATGATTATGTTTTCTTTTGCGTATGTTATTGTTTAAAGCAAATGTGCTAAAATTTGAATTTTAGATAACTTATATTAACTCAACTAATATTAGTATTGCCAAATGATCACATACACTAAAATCTTTTTTATTCATAAAAATAAAACTACTATTTTAAACCAAACAAAACTTCATTTCGATGGCCATATTATGGTTCCATTATACCGTCACTTTGTTACTCAAAAACTAATGACATAACTTGACCGAAATGATAGGCACAAAATTTAAACTTGAATTCAATAGACTATATTAAAGTTTTTCCCTTATTTTCGATTGTTGGCCTCAAACCGATTAACTCAGAATTTGTTTGGGTGGTTTGGATTGGATTTAGTCAACTTTCGTTTTGGGTATTAGGCAGTTATAATTTATCTGCAAAACCGAAAGGTTCAAACCAATAACTTCCTTAAACCAGAATTCGGTCGTTGGAACACCCATGCCAATGAGTGACCAGCTTCACATATTAGACTCGTGCACGCAGAGTTTAGATATAAATACTTTAATTACTAGTATTTGTAAACTGGTTAATCGGTCTAGAGGTTTTACCCTCCTAGGCAAGGTCTCAAGTTCGAGTCTTGTCTAGGGCGATAGGGGTTTCCTCCCGCATGTGTAAAGGGAGGGGTGCCATTGCCTTCTGGGCTGGACCCAACCTAGCTGTGTGGGCTCGCTACGCCCTCTGGGCTAGGGGTCATGTAGCCACAATTGCCGTTCAAGAAAAAATGGTTAGTTCTCCTTCTCTTCGTTCACCTAGTCAATTCAAGTTTGTTCGTCTCCAAGGAGCTGTACATGTGATAAAAAGAACATACAGTAGCTAAAAGGGAGAAGTAATAATCCCAAAACTATCCTATCCAAAGAAACAAAAGTTTGATTAAGTATTTAAAAGAGAAAATGAATTACTTGTTTTTTTAAAACTAAGCAAAGCTTTAGCTTCGGTCTCAACTGATCGAGCTGAGTCCTCTGTGCCATTACTAATTCCCAGAATTTTGAGGTACTTCTCCACACATTATATGAACACTTAGAAACAAACCTCGACAATTAAATTTGGAGACAAGGCAGCTTCTGCACCGACATTAACAAACCGCCACTGTTCCTCTTGTAAAATAACGGTAAATTTAATAATGTAGCATAAATGTGTTCATTGTTGCAATGTATACAACTTTTTCGAACTACAACCACATAAATCCTAATGTAATTAAGATCAGTTATAAGACTTTAAGCCACACTACATGCAGGCATATTAGAAAAATGAAAGTCAAAATATAATGGGGTGAAATGGTGAAAACTAACATTTGTAAAGATACATAGGCATCCTAAAAAAAACAATTTAGTCACAAGACTATATTCCTCATTTCAAGCATACCAATTTTAAAAAATGGCAATTCATATCAAGTTGTATTCTAGGCCACAGTCAATAATTCAAGTCAAAGTTACCTTAAAGACATATATCAGCTATATATTATCAATGTACAATACTATAGAAGATGTCCTTTATACTATAGAAACATACAGATGCAGCCATTAAATATATAAAGGTTGGTGTTATTCTATATTCAATTTGCAGCAAAAGGAACTAAATGATGTATACAAATCTTATCTTAGACCTTACAATCCGCTTTGCCAAAAGCTAATGCACTTGCTTTGCCGATACCTCTCGCTCTAGTTGCAATAACAACAGGAGCTTCCACCATTTGTATTGCTTCAACACTCGTTTGTTTAACATTAACCACCTGATAAATTTTACACTTGCAATTACCAATATTCAAGATTTCACCTTTATATAGTATACAAGTGTTGGATCCAATCAAATAAAATCATATGTTCTAAGGAAGTGTCAACAATGAACTGAACCTCAAAGGTTTGCCTTCACCTTTAGTAGTTTATTGATTTCCAAGCTGACATGTTTTGTTTCAACCCCATTTTATATTTATTTATTTACGCATATAACTTATTTGCATATTCCTTTGGTGTACTGAGAACTTACAGCGAAGTACACTAATGACGCTGAGTTAAGAGCATCTTCATGTATTGAGATTTCTACCATCTTCATTGGGTTATTACACACACTACTACTTGAAATTAAGTTGTTGCCATAACGACCCGAAGTTACTTCGTTGCCCATTTGTGTAAATAATCCATCAACACCAATGAGTAGTGAAGTACTGCTCATGATAGGACCATCAGTAATGGTGACATTTAGAGGTGTCACCAAATGAAACTTGTTTGGAAGAGATTGGATAACTGAATATACTTGTATCACAACTTCTTTAACCTTGCTGGTGATAGTATCTTCAATTCCATAAGCTACATCCTGAGAAAAAATCAATATTCTGAAAATAAGAGACAGTTGATACACCATTTCAGATAAAACTGATGAATTTACCTATGTACGGGCCAATTCAGGTCAAATATAAAAACAACTTTGGTATCATATTTGGAAAGGCAAAACTTCTTATTCAGAAATATGTATAATTATTAGTCAAAGTGTTACATAACTATAATTATTCAGAAATATGTATCATATTGTATGCACAAACTTGACCTATTTCATCTCAAACCAATGATCCCAATACTGCAGTTTACAAACGTGAATTCTAACCCACTAAAGAAAAATAAACTAATTAACTCTTCAAAGTCAAAACTTACTGCGACCTAGTCTTGTTCATGCCTACTCACACCAAAACGTTGTGCACATGTTAAAATAACGTGAATTAAAATCTGGTGGTAATCGAAAAGGATTGTTCCCATTAAACATGTCATTTATAAAGACATTTGTTTAGAAAATTGAAGTATTTTTATCTAATACCTGCTTAACATCGGCTACCAAATTAGTTATCAAAGGGATTTATAGTTTATACTCTTAACGAATAAGTTAACAGAACATGTGTATGATGACTATGATATAAAATTATTTGATAAGTTGGACACTGATATAATTTATGAATTTCAAGCACGTCACACCGCATTGTTGTATTAGCAAGAATCCCTAATGCCTCTCCATTAGGGAGAATGGCGAGAACCCAATGATGTGACTGGTACAAAGACGCAGTTCCACTCCCATACCACCATGCATCGGTATTCCAAGTAAAAACCTGCATGTATAGCATCCATTATTACTCAAAAAATGGATGAGTCCATACATTAGTTTCTCAATAACTGAAAATGTGACGAAACCTACTCTTTTCCCAGTTCTTTCAAGCTATCCCAAAAAATGGATTATGGCAATGCCATATCGAGATACATGTTGCTTTCACCACCATGTTATCGACCATAGGACTAATGTCTTTTATAGGCGTAATCTTCTGATTCATCCTTTGTCCTTGATTCATCTTTAGGCCTGAGAATTAAGAAAATGCATATGGTAATAAAACTTGAAGAGTTTGCATGATTATTATAAATAAGTATTTAATTCATAAATCCATGGTTCCTGTGCCAAACCATCTTTGGGAATACTCTGATACTGGTGCTGCTAAGACAAATTTTGAATGTTCTTTTTTGCTTCCTGTGCCAAACCGAAATTGGAACACATGCCTTGTGTTTTCTAGGTTCCTTAATGCATTTGGGAGACTGTATAGATCTTTATTTTGTAGAAACAACATGAACGTCGGTGCATTTTGTAACAAAGAAATCTGTCTTGGGGCTAAAGCATGTGATTGTTGCGGTTGCAGTTTCGTCAGTTACAATGGCTTTGAAGCAGTGGCTGCGTGTGACGAATTGGGCAATGGTTCTTCACCGGGCTCCTGGCAGTGCCAATGTGGGAACCCTTCTGCTAGCTTCCTTCCACATGTCTGACATCTATTGTAGTACCATGGCTGTGTTTCATCGATCCTTAATATAAGGGCTTCTGTAGTGAACCTAACGTGCTGATTCGTGTTGCTCGGGGTGTAGGTAATTAACTATGTCTTTTAGTACAACTACCTGCTTGGTTGAAGATTGAAAAAAAAGGAATAAAAAAACCATGCTTACTGTTAAGGATAAATGAATTACGGTGCAGTGAGGCACTTCATGTTGGTGGATTTGATAATATGATCAAGGAATTCATTCTCGTCTTGAATTACAGTGTTAACAGCAACTGTAGCTTTCAAAATGGGTAAAAAAGGTATATCTAGAACACGTTCAACCCACGTAACATTATTTTATTTTGAAACATATAAATCAGTATTTTATATTTAATATAACTATTATTAAAAAATGGCAAAAACTACTTGCGCGTCACGGGTGCTGAAAATACCATTACCCAACACATCCAGCCCGCATATAGGAATAATAACTAAGAGGTAGTATTACCTTATTTGTCCACTCAAACTCAGCCCACATAGTTCTGAAAGTGGCATCACTACAGACAGCTAGAGATATATAATCCATAATGTCAATATGAATATCATTGAGGACAATAACAGTACATTCCATCACATTTGAAGTTTCATAAACAATGTTTCCAAATCTAACCCACCACTTATCAACAATAACCAACAACTATAACGACATCATCTATTGGAGATTGGATCGATATATGTTTTGGTGTTACCTAATGATTGGTTAAATTTAGATTTAAACATACAGTGACAACCTTTAAAAACTAAAAAAATAACTAACCTTTAAATCCTTCATGATGTGACACAACATTCAGGAAGATTTCATGGAACTTTGAAGCCAAACATCCTGTGTACACATCAGCAATGTCCAACACTCCAACAGCCTCCGCATATCATTTGTTATATTGAAATAATTGAAAGATGTGCATATTCCATAGTGCCAACTACCAGTACGACCTGATGTGGCTTAACTAAGGCCATGGTGTAAGATCAATGAAAAGCTCTTCCAACGAATAGAACACCTCAATTTACTCCTACAACACACAGAAAAAAATATTCAAAATCAGAAAGATGGTCATTTGCTACATTCTATAATTGTTTAAACACGCATAAAAGTCATCATAGAAACGCTATGTTGAACACATCACATCGTGTTAAACACACCTTGAAAAGTACGCGATAGGACCAACGATCAAATAGCCAATGGCTTTAAGTAGACAACCTTATTGCAATCTGAATATCCTTTGTTAGTACGCTAGAGGATGATTCAAAATGGAAAAGTAAAACAATATGAGTATAAAGTAAAAAATAAAGCCTTAACATACACAAAAACACATTAAAAATCTACCTTGAGTAAAAAAGAATATACATACACTAAATCAAAAAATAACACACTTTCATTAGGGTTTTCAGCAAAAAAAATATACCTTTGAAACAAAACAGTAGCGAAACAACAGGATAATCCTAGCAGCCATCTAGATTTGTACATTGTTAAAAAAAAATCTAGATTAGTGCATGCAAGTTATGTGGTTTTTCAGGTTTTAGCCGAATGTTTGTTAGGAAATTTTTTAAAGGAGTCGTTGGTGGATATATGCTTATTAGGGTTTTTGAGATTTTCAGGAATCGTTGGAAGATTTTTGGTTCTATAATCAATTCCTATATTATCTACACTACGTAGTATATCACTACCTAATATACCGAATGTATGAAGTTATATAGTTTAACTTGTAAGATATAATTAAAAAAATCACTTAGTCTAGTGGTTATGTGGTTTGTTAATGTCACACAGATCATAGGTTCAAATCTTGGTTCTAGCAAAAAAATTTTTTTAAAAAACGAAACCTTTTCTGAATCAGCTTGATGTGAATGAAAATATAGCATAGTTAACAATAGCACCTACCATATCAACTCAATTCTTATTAATGAATGAGTCAATTATGGTCATATTTGATCTCTAACAGGTCCACCATTAATAAATCAGTTAAAATGAAAAGTCCAATGGGTCAATATTCAGCGAAAGTATACTATATATGCACAAAGAAAATTAGAAACATACCACATATTTTGATGAAAGTACATCTTCTGAAGTTCTGTTTCTAGAAAGTTCATGGCGTATGCCTACTCTTTCTTCACCAGTTGAGCCTGTTACACCTGCTGTTTCATTTGTTTTCAACTCTACTGAAGTGGAAAACACTTTGGCTTCTCTTCCAGCTGGACCTGTAGTTTCATCACGTTTATATCCAAAAGTAGGGTTGGATATTGGTTCAGTCGAGCCAATTAATTATCCTATTGTTGATTATTCTGTGATGTCGCCGCCTGTTGTGTCTGAGTATGTTCCTTCTGTGCTAAAGGCTTATCCATCACCTCCGGTTATGGATAGTGGTGTTTCTTCTGGAGTAAATGCTATTCCATCACCATCGGTGCCAGTGGTGTAGACAACTGGTCCTAGTGCTCAAGAGGTGAGAGATGATCACAGCTGTAAGAATGAAGAAAGACATAACTGTTAATGTTAACAGACTCGACAAAAGGATCTATTGTTCTCAAACACGTCGAATAAATAATTTTGCTTAAGAGAAAATCATGTCTAAGATATCAAACTTTTGGTCAAAGAAATATGTACTAAAAAACACCATGTTGTTGAAAAATATCAAAAAAAGCAATTCAAAACTCCTACTCACCTTGGTTCTCAGCATGGCGTGATCCCACATGCTTGGTCGCCGCAACATTGTTGAATGTACTAAGAAAGCCGTAAGTGCACCCGGTCCTTGTGCGTCTACTGTTCTCATGTGCTGGATTATGGTTGTGATAGAAATCATTTAACTCACTTCGAGGAGCTTAGACTTGCTATTCCACCCTCTTTGAAGGGTCATCTGACCTAGTTTCAGACCTAAAACCTGAAGTTATAAATAATGGCGTTATGCATTGCTAATGTTCAGTTTACAGGATGAGGACGTGATCTAGAAATAATGCAAATTTTGTTTGGGGATATTTAAGACCCTTCTTCAACCGCTACCTCACTCATAAACAATCGGATAAGTAACCTCAATCTTATAGGCCGTTCACAATGTACAATTCATATTAGTATCTAAAAGGCAGCCTTCTGTTTTCAGTTGCAGTATAAATGGAAGATGGCACGTGTGGTTCCTCTTTTGTTGTGTATCTAACTATGACAGAATAAATCAAAGATATTGCTGTAACAAATGTAAGTCAGTTTGTTTCTTCAAGTTTCATGTTTAAATTGATTATCAACCAAGGGTATAAAGTGATTATCAACCAAGGGTATAAAGTTTATAGATTGATAATTACCACCCTTACTTCTCACTCTCTGATATTTACATACATACGTTCGGGTATGTACTCTTTACAGGCTTAAGGCTGAAATATTCCCTGGCAAAAATCAATAAATAGAAAGTATTTTCAACAAATTAAACGACTTTATACCAAGAAGTGCTTAAAAAGGTATTCTTGAAACATAACAAACTTTAATGAAAAAGACCTGGGATTGAGCAAGGCCAATAAACGATGTATCCTTTCTTCTGGGATGTCATATATTCTTTTCCTGTTATAATAAAATAAACAACAAATTAAGACTATTATCTCAATGTTTGATACACTCGTGAATTCAATAAAAGTGCAACAGAACTAACGAAAAGCTTAATGTTTTCTCAGAGATATAAGGACTTGTAGTTTGTTGTAGGGATCTGCTTCAGCTTGGTGGTTTGAGGTCAATATCACATTCTCGCACTTAATATACAATGCAATAATTAAACTTTTCTCATAACATTATTTTGTTATAGAAAAAATAAACATGTAGTAGCTTTAACTGATGAAAATTTTACTAAAAAGTTTAGTTCCCACAGGGCTATTCGTGTTGCAAAACTACAGGGATGCAATAGGTATAGCCCTTCTATATACCAGATAACGTGCGAGTTCTGATAAATTGACACTGTTTCTTGTTTTCTCTCGCTTTGTGTCCATGTATTGTTGTGTTTGGACATTTGGAATGGCTGGTGGATCCAAGAAGTAAGTGTACCTATGTTCAGTGATTTTATATTAGTTTTATATAGTGAGACTACCTATATTTACTGCTGCAAATTTATTTGTTTTCGTTACTTACATGCTATGTATTTGCTGCATTTCCGGAATCTCTGGATTTAGGTAGTAATATGATCCGTCAGGAGTACCGCACCATGATTTTTCATTTTACCAAATCATAGGATAAAAGGAAATATACCTCATAGGAACACAGTCAAAATCTATAAAACCATTTGTCCCCGAGCGAAAAGTTAAAATACTACTTTCACATACAAAGTAAAACAACTACAACATTATATCACACACCTATGATTCTGAACATTTAAAATCTGAGAATGATCAAGATCAAGTGTCCCCTACCTACGTCCCTTGTTACTCCTACTCAATTTCTCTGCTCATCAAAACAACATAATTCACCATATAACCATTTAACCAATCAAAATTTCAATATTAAGAATAATACCTGTTTGAAGCAAGTGGTGAGGAGGCCCTAAACTCGCAATTATTGAATCTAAACGTGTCGCCTTAAAAAAACTGCAAAATAGATTTCGGTAGAAGAAGTTAACAGAATCTTAGAGATAATGATGAACAACGAATGATGGATACCTGGGAAATCAAATAAGAGACAGCCACCATAATGCCAAGTTTATTTTATTCACAAAATTAGAATGACTATTGAAATAATATATATTCACGTATTAGCTGTTGTTGCTGCTATCGAATGTAATTAGGTTAAAGTATCAGTGGTGGTTTTAGATTTAGCGGCTGTGGAGAATCAATTTTAGTTTTCAGGAGAAGGTTTAAGGTATTAATTGGGTTGTGTTATTTGGGCTTTACTTTTAAGATTGCCGACCTTTCTTATTAGATATCGTTTTTAGTTTGTATCATGTATTACAACTGATAACTTGGCTCCATTGGATAAGGAGCTTGCTTCCTATGTAATTGACCCAGGTTCGAACCCTGTGGATGTCAAATTTTTTAAAATCCGAATTTATGATCAACAGTATGCTTAAATACGAATTAATTACCGAATTTTAAGTAAAAAAAATTAAATAATACAACCATTTTCGAAATTAATTAAAAAATGCAAATAAAAAAATTATGTGATGACATTGCTGATGACATGGTTGATAATGAATTACTAGACATTAAATAAAAAAAATTATGTGATGTCATTGCTGATGACATGGCTGATAATGAATTACTGGGCATTGACTGGGCAATGAGGTGGCATATTCTTCAAATGCCTCCTGTTATATATAATGTAGAGATATATATAAAGGAAATTGGGTGATAAATGTAAGGTTTTATTATTAGTAGTAGTATGAGTGTATTAGGTGTACTTCGTATCCCGTTAAGCTAGCGTGTAGACGCGTTAACCTGGTTTGATAAATATATAAAAAATACATTTCTCGAAACGTCTTCATAGAACTGATAAAAGAATAAAATTGGTGACTTTGATAACGATTATTACTCTTAAGCCATACTATTGCGGTGCCGGTACGCGTGCGGTATTAGTAAAATGGAACGTGAGTTTTGCCACATTGATTGTTTGGCAATATAAGTCGTTGCTTTATAGTTTAAAATAAACCAAAAGTAAAATATAAGCATGATTGATAACATTGAATATGACATTCTAAATAAATTTTTCGGGTTTACAGGAAAAATAATAACTTGAAAATTACGGGTTCTTACAGTACCCACCCCTTAAGCTGAATTCCGTCCCGGAATTCTTAGTCTGTGGTAGTTGTCGGAGTTGTCTCGGTGAAAAGGTGTGGATATTTGGCACGAATTTGTTCTTCAAGCTCCCATGTGTACTCTGGTCCACTATTAGTATTCCATCGAACCTTGACGATAGGAATGCAACTTTGTTTCAAATACTTGACATTATGGTCTATGATTTCTGTTGGTTATTCAACAAAGTTGAGTTTGTCGTTGAGTTGAATTTTCTCTAAAAGAATGATGAGTGATTCGTCGGACAGACACTTTTTGACCAAAAAGTGCCTCAAATGGGCAGCCTCTATATTAGTTTGATGACCGTTGTTGTAGAAGGATTTGATTAATGACAAATGATTATCTAACTATTATCAAAATCAGTTATACATGTTCTTAACATGTCTCCTAGAGTCTGAATGGTCCCTATTTCCCAGGGGAAGTAGGTGTATGTGGAAATGAAAACGGTAGATCTAATTTGGGTTGGAACAATGAGGGTAGATATCACTAATAGCCTCATGGTAAATGTAGGCAATTAAGGGGAAAGCCCCTTGGTGTAAACATCAAGGAAGAGCGTGTCAACAAGCCTACACGGCTAGTCAGAGTGATGATCTATGAATCAAGGGATCTATGGGCAGAATCAGATGCCATTGATTAGGAACGTTTGGAAGTTATTATCAGATAATGCTCATGATTCTAAGTGACTGACTCGTTAAGGAAGAAATATGATGTATATTGACTCGAAATCGTGCTATTAGTGGTCCGACTCAAGTGGGTACTAAGTCGAGAGATGTTTGTCTCGTTATAGGTGGAAGCTAACGGTCTTACGGTCAGATGCGACCTCTTATTGTCCCAATGTAAAAGTGATATTATGTCCCAAAATGATAAAGTTATCTAAAATTCTGAAAGGGTAGGCTGTCTCTTGAGTAATTGATTACTTAATTCCACGTGTTTCTACCAGTGTGAGAATCTTATCTTACAGGATGAGTGGGAAGCTTGTACTTCAAAGGAATGCTGTCAAGGTATGGCGTATCGCCATTGTCAATATTTGGCATGTCAGGTGGTATATAAGTGTAGCGGTTGTTTTCGAGGTTTGTTCCTAGGATTTGTCTAGGAATTGTGTGTTTTCCTGCTTAGAGGTATTGATAAAAAAAAAATTCGAAATTTTTATTTGGGTAAGCGTTTACACGAATTTGACCAAATCAATAATTCATAAGACACAAATTTCTCTATTTGGAGTTAATAGTCGTGTATGATGATACAACCCTGAAAAGTTTAAAGTTTAGTAGAACAAATTTTTAAATGTGGTGTAAACAAGACAATTTCAAAAAAATCAATATTTAGACGTTTCTTAATATACGAAAGTTTGGTAATGTTTGACTAAAAAAAAAATTTAACCCGTTAAAATAAGTATTTTAGAAAAATATCACTACGAGTTTTAGGAAAAGTTCCTGAAGAGTGAAAACATCAAGGAAGCAGGTATAGTTGGGTACGTATAAAATTTTAAAGGTTTAAGGGCATAGCCTAGTTTCCAGTGCTTGGTAGTGTTTGGTGGCTAAATGTCGGGTGAAGTATATAGATATGGTACTTAATTCACTTCGGTAGTACTGGAAGGTATCATGACTTATATTGTTATGCTAGTGCTCTAAAATGAATAAATCAATTGGATATTATGTCAGGAGATATTTTCCTTGGTTGAAAGTGAAAGTTGTGTATCAACGGTCGTTCGATATGTTGAGACTTATTGGCATCTTGGTGTGGGAGTGAGGTCATACAAAAATGGGTTTTTGGGGCCAAATAATCTGGAACTCCTAGAGGATACCATGTGGTAAGGGTGGTTGCATATTGATAGTACTATCCAAGGTATCCATTACTTACGAGGGAATCTTATTATATGGTGCGGAGAGGGTGAATTGTGCATTGACAGAATAGTGTCAAGTCATGGTATCTTGTCATTCTTAGTCGCGGACAGAGATGTTTGATTTACCTCTAAGGTTTGGCTTAGTGAACAACGGTGTTTTGGGTCACTCTTACGTCACAGTCAGGCTAACATCCTCCATTAATTAGTGAAAGATTTGGCAATTGTCCCACAAAGAAATAGTGGCACAGGTTACTCCGTAAGGTCTTAAGACTTTCGTTAGGTTATAAGTCAGCATATTGTATGTTCCTAGTCCTTGTCAAGTGTTTGATTGGTCCCTCCATTTTTGACCTTCATCGAAGGGTCCTCTTCGTATTGTTAAGATCTTATTACCATAAGGTACGCGAACGAGTTTCTCATCGTAGATGATTTGTGGTATTTCAACAACCAGACCATAAAATAAATGTCTAAGCCTCAAGTTCTGTGGACACTAGGTCAATGTCTTATGGGTATCTAGTAGGTTTAGGGTGCAACCTCTGAAGATGATCTTGGCTCCTATTATCAGTCAGATGGATAGTTTGGGGGCACACTTAATACTAATCGCGGAAGGTAAAGTCTTGAAGAATGGTGTAGATTACTACTAGCAATCAGTTGGTTGTTCAGTAGTTACTTTGTGTTTAACACAGAAGGTACGGTTTTGATTAAGGGAGTGAATGTAATCGTCATCACGATTGACATTTATTAATGTGAAGGTATGTCTTAGTGACTCTTGGGGTTATAAGTCATTTGGTAGTTATTGAATTTAGAGGTTATTTGTTGACGGTGGAAATTTTCGAAATCGGGGAATGTGAAGTAAAGCGAGATTTCATAAGGTTAAGTTTTGTATGAATTCTTATGGTCATGATCATAGGTAATCCAATTGATTGTGGCTACGTCCGTTGGTAGGTCGTTTCCATGATGGCTAATGATGTAACTGGTCCTTGCAGTTTAGAACGTGCGGTGAGACTAGAATAATTTCATGTGATAAGATGGTGTCGAAGTCTATTTGGTTATTTTGCTTCTTAGTACGGATGCCCATGACTTGCACAACTTTTGTGTTTTCTCAAAAATGAAATAGAAGGTTTAACTTTTCATAAATTTTTTTGATAACTATTCCTAGCATAGCATGGTTATACCTGAATTATACATCGGTGATCAGGCTTTGTATAATTAAGATTCAACGATGCAATGTTGGGTTTAGTTTAAAAGGAAGTATCAGTTATCCTATTCATGAAGTAGTAGCTCAAAATACTTTTCAAAGAGAAATTAGTTCATAAGGTGGTTACAGAATAGCTTATAAAATGGTGTATAGAATAGTTTATAGAGTAATAGGGAATCAATTTATGAATTTCAAAATAGTAGCCGAGTTGTGGTTTGGTTTGTGATATAGTAGTAGGGCAGCTCGCGAGATGACAGTTATAACACCCCCAAAAATGAACAATACAGCGGAAGACTTATATTGACAGCGGAAGACTTTTTGGGGTATTATATTGAGGATCTTTGTCACAATTATAGAAAACGACTCAAATGAGACGTTTTAAGTTTTATTTAAAATACCAAATATCCATATTTCCAAGATGTTTCATTATTCAACAACAAGTTTTATTCAAAGAGAAATAAACATTTCTTTATTTGCCCACTTCGTGCCTTTGCCGTCCATTCCATTTAGTTACATGAGATAAACATGCTAAAAGTCAACAAAAGTTGAGTGAAATTCATAGGTTTATAATTAATAGTTTGAACAGAAGAGATGTTTGTAGTAATATCGATACAAATAAACAAGATGAAAATCACATCCATTATTGCCTTAAGCTCATGACACTCAACGATTCAACAGACATCAAAATTTTCCATAATAATGATGTAAAATAAGGTGCCCCCAAGATAGGTATTTGCCAGCAACCTATGATATCAAATAAAGTGCATTTGGTGACTTTCCTCTAGCAACCAAATAGGGATTGTCAATCCCTAATAGATCTATTCACAATTATTTACGTTCACCCTGCAAGTGATTAAGGTTCATGATCGAGGGACTTTTGGCAATAGCTACTTAAGCAATAACAATATCAAGAAAAGACTTGTGTTCGGTTTTTAAGCATGTATCCCCCCCACAAAAACAAGCTAAATGTGGGCTATTAACTCACCTTAGTAGTACAGTAGAATAATCGTAATCTCAACGATGCAAGGCAACGGCTTCACACACAACCTAAAAGATATGGCAAGTTTCAGTTTCTAAGTCTCGTTTTATTGCGAACATTAATTATTAGTCATAATAAATCGAAATGTGTATAGGTTATTTGTTACGACGTAGATGTAAAAAGAAAATAATTACGTATCGTTTTATCGTTTAAAGTTTAATTATAGTTATATGAATTTTTATACGTATATATATAAGTTAAGTTCATAATTTTATTATTTCAATATATATATATATATATATATATATATATATATATATATATATATATATATATATATATATATATATATATATATATATATATATATATATATATATATATATATATATACTACTTTATAAAGCATTTGGGACATGCTATTACTAGAAAGCTTAAAAATTCAGATTCAACATATTCCTTATAATGGAAAGAAGTGTTTTACAAAACTTGTATCATACACATAATTAAATTTGAAGAAAAAAAATTAAATATCTTAAATTATGAAGTTGTAACAACCTTATATTGACTTGTAACAACCCATTTATACCACTTGAAACAGCTTTTCTATTTTCTTTACTCCCTCCATATCGTAACAGCTAACATTTATATTACACCAATATGATTGTACTATAAAACCCATTCCAACCTCTGCATTTTACTTCAACTCTACATTCTCTCCTTGTCAAAGCTATAAACACACAACTCTCTAGAAAGCTACATGTTGGTTTCCGTTGTTTTGGCTCCGGTATGGTGCTTTTTGTGGCTTTTTTGGTGTATCTTCGGATTTTGACCTCATACCATAAGCCATCAGCAGTCCAAAAAGAAAAAGAAAAGAACAACGAGACTCGAACCATAACAAACAACTGTTATGACCAAACATCATCTCAGTCAACAAACAAGTATTATGGCTCACGTCACTCCCCAACTCACAAACTCACGTCACTCTCAACACTCAATCACAATTATGACTCGGACAACAAAAATAAACGGAAAGATCTCAGTTTGTTCGAAGATCTTAAAGATCTTAACATTTTGAACAAGAACCCATCATAGATCTATGTAAAGCATTGCTTCTTTTGTAATATCCGAAAATGTTTAAGAAAGAACAAAAACAAACTTGTTTCATTCCTTCTATCTTTCGGTTTAAACAAAAACGAAACACATACCACTTACCCGGGACGATTAAAGATCTTGAAGCCAACTGCTGTTCGAGTTCGAAGCAGAAGCAAGAGGGATTTTGATTGCATATGGTTCGGTTTTAAAGATAGAATCAAATAAATGTTAGTATCAGTTTTGTGAGAGAGAGGTTTTGTAGTTTTGGACAAAAAAATTGTAGGTGTTCACATTGGATCGGTGCATTTTTCTGTTTTTAAATGTGTGTGTTTGACTATTTGGTGATAAAAAGAGAATAGTTAACTTTTTTTTATTGTCTAAAAGCAAAACTTGTATATGTAAAAGTAAAAGGCTTAATTATAGCAAGTTGTTAGGACAAGTTACTATATAAACATCAACTCTATAAAGTAAAGTAAAGTAAAGTAGGGTTGGATCAGCTGAAAAACCCCTTGCCTCTTAACCTAGAGGTCAAGGGTTTGATCCTCACTCCCTACAAAAGGCCGGAGGTCCTTTTCTACCTTAGGTAGAACCGGAAGCAACCTCTCTACATTAGGTAGGGGTATGGTTGTCTACGTCTCAACCTCCCTCATACACCGTGGAAGAAGGTATTGGGACCCATAATCCGTGGAAGACGGTATTGGGAGTTACTTTACTTTACTTTTTTTTTTTTTTTTTTTTTTTTTTTTTTTTTTTTTATTTCTCTCTTATAATTAATATATCTTTTCAAAAGGAACTATGTAGGAAAAAAAAATAACTTTTAGACATTCATGCGTGTGACGATGTGCTATTTTGTTCAACTTATGTATCCAACTACTTTGGATAAATTTGTAGAATCACATACTGACATACACATTTATTAAGTTAAGGGTACAATCAATTAGAACACTTACTGAAACAAAATTTTATGTTAAGTAATACAAGTTTTAAACAAATTATACAAATTGTTTAAACACAACACACGTAAAACAACTTACATGATACATGATAAACAACTTGTAATGCAAATGGTAAAGATTGTTTAATCAAATCATAAATATAAAAATGTTTTGTTAGTCAACATTTTAATTGATAATATTCTCCACAAAAATTTCTATTAATGAAAATTGTCACACAAAAAAGAGTATATAGTAGGAGAATTGTAAAATAATAATAATAATAATAATAATAATAATAATAATAATAATAATAATAATAATAGTAAAAGATGTATAATCGAAAAATATTGCTCCCGGAAGATGGTACCTGCTATATTATATTCAACAAATAATTCTCCAATACATAATTATTTAAAACATTTATTAATATAAAAGGACGTTTGGTACACATGAATCACAAAGAATAGAAATGCAGTGGCGAATGGAATGATAGAGAAAGGTAGTCACTTTGAGACAAGAGCATTCCACTGTTTAGGAAATATAAGGAACGAAATGTTAGAATCGATGAGAGAATTCATTCCTTAGTTTGGTACGACTAAGAAAGAAATTATATATTTTCCAAAAATCACCATGTCAATATTTTATAATGCATATATTAGTCGAGAAGGCAAGTATTATTACGAGCTTGTAGGAGCTACTAAAAAATAACACGAGTATTACATATAGTACATATAAAAAAACATAAATTTGATTTTCGAATAACATTTTGATAATGTTATCATGCCCTAGAGTCACAAAAACCGACATTATGGTCAACTGGCATAAATATTCAATTAAAGAGTTTATGTTTTTTCGATCAACATTTTAATTGATTATGTATTTCTCAAGCATTTTGAATGCCTTGTTCAACGAAACATTTATCATCTATGTATGTATTTTTGTAAAAGTTTAGTGAATTTCTAATTATTTTGCAAATAAATTCTATTTAAAAAAATTGTACATGTCAAAGTAAAAAGATTTTCAAATGATTTATAAAGTATGAAATATGTACTTTTTAAATACCTTGATTTTGTTAAGCATTGTCATATATATAGATTTACTAATCATATATTGCACTAATTAATGTATATTACTCTATGTTTAAACGTTATATAATATTGTATGATGAATATTACATAACATCAATTGACTCGCGAGTATATATCGCTGTCAATCATCACAACTTTGTAATAGTGGTTACCACCATTTTCGTATCATAATTGCATCGCGATGCACGGGTTCTCTACCATTTTTTTATGAAATAGCGTGCGATAAAGTTGTTCCCTTATGTTATCGTCATACGTTTAGTTAGAATCATGAAAAATATATAATCGAAAAATATCGCACATCAAAAATTTTGGTTACAGGGTGCCCGTCGCCACAACGCGCGGGTACCCTGCTAGTATATATATATATATATATATATATATATATATATTTATAAAATTATTATTCAAAATCAATATTACAACTAAATCTTTTATGTTTCTCAAATTTACACTTTTTACCCATAACGGAATATATTTACATCGTTAGTCCAAAGTTATATATTATTACATTTTAGGTCCAATAGTATCAATATTTACATTTATCAACACTAAGTTTCAATATTAACAGTTTTTATCCTTAGAAAACAGTTTTGACAGTTTTGACCAAAAGTTTACACGTTTGACATGTTTAGTCCCTAGTTAACGAAATTTTGCAAAAATAGTCCAAAAATTACCAAACTTAAAGTTTATCATTTTTATTATTTCAATAGGCTCAGAAGGTTCAAAATAGTTTATTTCAACAACTTATTAGCTTAAATCCCTAATTTTTCTTCAAATGGGCTTAACGAGTCCAAATTAAGGGCCCGTTAACGTTTTATGATCCAAAGGGTTTGGGGGAACACTAGGCTTATCAAAATCCATCATTTTAAGTTCTAATAACATTTCAAAACAGCTTTTTTGTTCAACTTATCATAATAAGCTAAAAACAGCTTATTGGGCTTAACAACCAATATATAGTTTTTAATTTCCAGAAAAACTTATGAAATCCCGTTTTGCTTTTGAGTCGATTAAGTGACCAAATCAAGTCGTTAGGTCTAATTACTTTTTAGTCTCATTAGTTTACAAGGTAGAAAATTGGTTCGTGTTTAAATATAGGGTGGTCATGTGTCGATTTTTAAAATGGCGAGGCCAAAGTATACGGTCAAAACCATAACGCAAAAACAATAAAACTTGAAAAATATTCTAAGTCTTTTGGTATATATCGTATAGGTCCAAACCTACTTAGAATCATGTGATATTACTTGTGTATACGTTAATATGAGTTTAAAACCTTTATAGGGTCTCGTTAGTGGTCTAGCCAACAAATGATACGATATATAAAATATAGGTGTCGTGTTTATGTTTTAAGATTTATTTATAGAAAGTGTTGGTGCACAAAACATAAACGTACGTATCTAAATATAGAAAGAAAGTTCAAGGTATCACATCACCTCTAAAAGGTGGTGGAAAACGTAGTGTAGGGATCGTGTGAGGGTACGAGGCTTATGTGGTTCACTTCACGTTCCACCAATGGTTCAAGAGACGTCAAACTTGGAATCCTAGGTTCACTTGAGTCGTGGTACTCTTGGCAATCCTTTCATCCTTCAACAACTCCTTCCCTCGTTATATTTGGTGTAATTTGGTACGCATAAGTGTATGTAACGATTTAGCTTGCATGGGAAAGCTTTTATAGTGAGTTTTGGAGGGTGTATACAAGGTAGGTTCACATGATTTTTTGAGCGTAGGATAGATACGAAAGTTTGCACCTCATTCTTTGCCCAATCGAAAGTTTACAAAGCTAGGATCTTGTGAGATTGCTTCCTGTTCATTCCTGACATTCACAAGGTGCATAGTGTTCATTTGGTTGCCATTGGGGAGCATGGGAGGCTGGAAGGAATGTGGTGACACGTTTTTGGCTTATCATTACATGGAGCGTTTTGTGGTTTGCTTTGTTCATTTTAGAGTAGCAAAACGAGTGGGTGAAGGTGTAACTTTTATCATTCATGATTCTTGGGCACTAGGTGAATTGAGACGAGTAAAAATATGTATGTTTTGTGTATAAAAAACGTAAGAAAATAGGGTGCGTTTGGTTGTGTATCGCGATAGAAATAAAAGAAAAAAAAATACAAAGGGTGCGTTTGGGCTTGTGGCCTGTGGGCTGCTGGTTGTGTCGGCCCAAAACAAAAAGAAAGAAAATAACACTAGTCCGTATGGTTTGTAACTTGGATTTCGTGGCCCATTGGGTGATGGGGGCCCACATGGTGTGTTTGAAATATCGTGTCGAGGTCCAAAAATATTAGTGATCATTCTCGGGAATTTTCGTAGGCTCGGGAAATATATAAATAGTATACGGTTTTTAGACGAAACGTATAGTTATAAATATAAACGTTTTATATATTTATAGTTCGCAATAATTATAGATTATCGAGGTTGTGTGTAAGCATCGTTCTTAGCTAAACAGTCAATCACAGTTATCGTAGTGATTCCAATATCAAGTCATTAGTAAAAAAATATTTGTTACCAATAAAAGTGGTGTTAAGTTATCGTAGCGTCATTTTATTCCTTGTGAGCATTTACTAATCGTAAGGGAAAATTACGGGAGGTTACATTACCTACTCCTTACAGGGAATTCCGTCCCGGAATTCTAGTCTAAGATAGTTGCCAAGGGTGTCTTAGGTGAAGAGATGTGGGTACTTGGAGCGAATCTGATCCTCACGCTCCCAAGTATATTCCGGTCCTCGCTTGGAGTTCGAACGAACTTTGACGATAGGAATACGGTTTTGGTTGAGTTGTTTGACTTCTCTATCCATGATTTCAATAGGTTCCTCGGTAAAGACAAGGTTGTCATCTAGTCGAATTTCTTTCAACGGAATAATGAGAGATTCATCGGATAAACATTTCTTAAGGTTTGACACATGAAAGGTGTCATGAATCCGACTAAGTTCTTTAGGTAGTTCGAGCTTATAAGCCACGGGTCCTATCCTTTCAAGGATTTTGAATGGACCGATGTATCTTGGGTTCAACTTTCCATGTTTTCCAAATCGTACCATTCCCTTCCAGGGAGATACTTTTAATAAGACTCTATCTCCCACTTGAAATTCCATAGGTTTCCTTCTTATGTCGGCGTAGCTTTTCTGTCGGTCTCGGGCTGCTTGTAAACGTTGCTTAATCTTAATGATTTTCTCAGTAGTTTCCTGAACAAGATCTGGTCCTATAAGTTGTCTTTCTCCAACTTCTGCCCAACAAACGGGCGATCTGCACTTTCGAACGTAAAGTGCTTCGAATGGTGCTGCTTTTTTGCTGGTGTGGTAACTATTGTTGTATGAAAACTCTGCTAAAGGTAAGTTCTTATCCCAACCTTTTCCGAAATCAATTACGCATGCTCGGAGCATGTCTTCCAAGGTTTGAATAGTTCTTTCACTTTGACCATCATTTTGAGGGTGCTATGCGGTGCTCATATCTAGTTTAGTTCCTAAGGCTTTTTGTAAGGATTTCCAGAAATGAGAGGTGAAACGACTATCTCGATCCGAGATGATTGAAATTGGCACTCCATGTCGAGTGACTATT
Organism: Artemisia argyi; assembly: GCA_030686995.1. NCBI lineage: Eukaryota > Viridiplantae > Streptophyta > Magnoliopsida > Asterales > Asteraceae > Artemisia > Artemisia argyi. The sequence goes on from CM060691.1 coordinate 98,133,572, forward strand.
TCCTTCACATACAACTGAGCAAGTGTACTCATCTCATCGGTTTCTTTGATGGGTAGAAAATGAGCGGATTTTGTGAGACGATCAACAATAACCCATATCGTGTCGTATCCGGATGAAGTTCTTGGAAGTTTAGTGATGATGTCCATAGTGATTCGTTCCCATTTCCACATTGGAAGTTCAGGTTGTACAAGTAGACCTGAAGGTTTTTTATGTTCCGCCTTTACTCTTGAACACGTCAAACATTTACCGACATATTCTGCGATGTCAGCCTTCATGTTTGGCCACCAATATAGTTTCTTTAAATCCTGATACATCTTGTCGGATCCTGGGTGAATGGAGTATTTTGACTTGTGGGACTCATGCATGATGAGCTCACGAATACCTCTAACCAGAGGGATCCAACTTCTGTCCTTGAAACACAGCGTTCCATTGGATTTCTTCATGAAACCATTCTTATTTTCGGGCATGCCGTAAATCTTTTCCTTGGGTCGGTTTTCTTCCTTAAGAGCTTCGTTCTACGCAGTAAGGATTTGGGATGGAAGAGGTGAGTGAATAGTCATCCCTAGTGATCTAACTCTGAGTGGTTTCAATCGTTCTTTCCGGCTTAACGCATCTGCTACTACATTAGCCTTTCCTGGATGGTAACGTATTTCGCAATCATAATCGCTGAGTAGTTCTAACTAGTGACGTTGTCTCACATTTAAATCCTTTTGATCCAAAATATGCTGGAGACTTTTGTGGTCTGTGTACACGGTACATTTGGTGCCATACAAGTAGTGTCTCCATAACTTGAGTGCAAACACTACAACTCCTAAGTCCAAGTCATGAGTCGTGTAGTTTTCCTCATGTTTCTTCAATTGTCGAGATGCATAAGCTATCACCTTGCTTCTTTGCGTCAAAACTGCTCCTAATCCATGATATGACGCGTCACAATATACTATAAAGTCCTCATTTCCTTCTGGGAGGGCTAGTATTGGAGCTTCACAAAGCTTTCGTTTTAACAACTGAAAGGCTGCTTCTTCCTTTTCTTCCCAGACGTACTTGTCGTTCTTTTGGGTTAACTTCGTCAAAGGTTTTGCAATCTTGGAAAATCCTTCGGTAGTAACCTGCGAGACCTAAGAATTGACGTATCTTCGTGGGGTTTGTAGGAGACGACCAACCTTTTACAGCCTCAATCTTTGTAGGGTCTACGTGAATGCCTTGACTATTTATGATGTGCCCTAGAAATTGCACGGTGCGAATCCAAAAGTCGCATTTGGAGAACTTAGCGTACAACTCTTCTTTCTTGAGTAGTTCTAGGATAATTTGCAAATGCTCTGCATGTTCCTCTTCATTGCGAGAGTAGATCAAAATATCATCAATGTATACTATTACAAACTTATCCAAATACGGTTTGCATACTCGATTCATCAAGTCCATGAAAACTGCTGGTGCATTGGTCAGACCGAATGGCATTACTTGAAACTCGTAGTGACCATAGCGTGTTCTGAATGCGGTTTTCGGAGTATCCTCTTCTCGAACTCTTAACTGATGATATCCCGATCTCAGATCAATTTTTGAGTACACACTCGATCTTTGCAATTGATCAAATAGGTCGTCAATTCGAGGTAATGGGTATCGATTCTTTACCGTAAGTTTATTCAACTCCCGGTAGTCGATGCACATTTGAAATGATCCATTCTTCTTCTTAACGAATAGTACTGGAGCTCCCCAGGGTGATGAGCTTGGTCGTATAAACCCTTTTTCGGACAATTCTTTTAATTGTTCTGACAATTCCTCCATTTCAGATGACATTAGCCTATAAGGTGCTTTGGCCATTGGTGCCGCTCCAGGCACTAGTTCAATCTGAAATTCTACTTGACGTGCGGGTAGAATACCAGGTAATTCTTCAGGGAATACTTCAGGAAAATTCCTAATGATAGAACCGTCATCAAGCTGCTTTTCTGATGACTTATTTTCCGTAACACGAGTCATGAATACCTGACATCCTTCATTCATGTACTTTATCACTCGCATACATGAGATAATTCCATATCGAGGTTTACTTTTGTCCCCTTGGACGATGAGTGTTTCATCCTTGAGTGGTATATGAACGGCCTTTTCGTCACAGAGAATACTAGCATGATGGTGGGATAGCCAATCCATGCCGATGATAGCATCAAAGCTACCTAGTTGAACAGGCATAAGATCAATGGCAAAAGGTTTCTCTGATAGGGTTAGGGTACAATCTTTCATGACAGTATTTGTATCTATTAAATTCCCGTTATCCATCTCGATTTCGTACGTGGAGTTCAGCTTAGAGGGGGTAATATTAAGTAAAGGGGCAAACGTATCTGATACAAAACTCTTATCTGCGCCCGAGTCAAATAATACTCTAGCATTATGATGGTTTACTAGAAACGTACCGGTGACTACATCAGGCCCATTTCCATCTCCGAGGAGGTATACCCTAGCTTGAGCGTTGGTTTGTTCATTTCCTTTTAGGCAGTTTCTCCGGATGTGTCCTACTTCTCCGCATCTGTAACAAGTGGGTGCTACAGCCTGTGTGTTGCTTCCTGTAGCCGGAATTCAACAATGTCTGGTTTAATAATCTTGCGAAATTTGTCACACCGGATGGTACCACGTCCGTCGTGATGAAGTTTGCATCGTTGACATTGGGGTTTCTAACCGTTGTATCCTACACCTTCTGTGGCGGTGTAGACTCTGGTGTTCTCTTGTCTTCGATTCTGTTGTTGGTGGTGAGTGTTCGAATTGTTGTGGTATTGTTGGTGGTTCCGATTATTGTTGTGGTGGTTGTTGTTGCGGTGATGGCTGTTGTTACCTTGATAGTTGTTGTTGTGATGGTGGGTGGTTCTCTTTTCGTCTAACTTCCTTTTAAGCTCATTGTATTTAACTTCTCGGTCTAGAAGTTTCTGAACAAGTTCCATTGCTGCTTCCAGGGTTGGCGGGTTTGCTGAGGTGACATTCCCTTCAATACTCCGAGGGAGTCCTTCGACATATTTCTCTAATGTTTTCTCATGATCAGGTACCATGGAAGGGCATAATACTTTGAGTTCTTGAAATCTCCTAGTGTAACTTTTCAAATCAACGCCTTTCACTATTAAAGCATGGAATTCATCCTCGAGCTTTCGCAATTCAGAACGGGGACAATACTTCTTTAGTATTTTAGCTTTGAATTCAGTCCATGTAAGTTGATGTGCTGCCGCTGTTCCTAGTGTTTGAACAGTAGAGTTCCACCAGGATAGAGCATTTTGCATTAAAGTTGCCGTTGCAAAGCTAACTTTGTTGTTTTCCGAGCATCCACTTCTTTGGAAAATGGTTTCACTTCGTTCAAACCACTGAGCTAATTCTGACACTCCTTCGGTACCTTTGAAGTATGTCGGTTGGCATGCTATAAAGTCCTTATAAGTGCAGTAACGGGGTTTAGGTGCATTTCCTGCCATTTGCACACCGGCATCTCTATTGTGGGCTTGTCCAGCTAAAACGGCATTGACACCATCAGCAATTGCTTGTTGTATCACTGCTGGGGTCATGACTTCGGGGTTTGTTGGTGTAGCGGTTGTGTTCTTCTAGTTCTAGCCATGTCGCTATTATAAAAGAAAGTATATCATTAGAAAATTTATAATAATCCTATTACGTTGAAAAATAAGTAGTAAATATAGGTCATAGTTACAATGATTTGATCATTGAAAAGGTCTAAGTCATAATATGTTATCGTATGTCGGATTGACATACATAGAAATTACGAATAAGTTTGACCTGCATAAACCAATATAATGTATAATGTCACAACGCATATAAAGATAAAATAAATTCCATAGATCAATGTCAATGTGTTACAACACTTATCAATACTTGTGCTAATGTTTACAAAACATGACAAGATTATTTTATCGGTAGGACATTGATTATACTAACAAGTCGATGATTTCATGGTTTCCCTAAGGCTTTGTCCAGGCGGTTTTGGAGTTATTGGATGGCAGTGGACATGGTTTCCATTGCTTGATCTCTAGCCCTTTCCCTCGCTCGGGATTCTTGCAAGGCTTGCCTAAGGTGTAGGTTCTCAGTGCTAATCTTTTCAAGTTCTTGGTCTAAAGTTCCCACCATTATTTCCATTGAAGTGTTAGCCCCATATAGTGCTCCTATGAATTCCATTGACTCCCAGAACAGAGAATCCAACTTCTCAACCTTATCTTCCATAGCAAGATGACCAATTATAAGACTATTCATATCAACTTCAAAGGTTTCGAGATGCTCATGAGGGATCTTGTGAGTATGCTAGCAATGGAATCAAGTCGATCTTTGTGACGAACCATTCTTGCTGCTAACAATGGTATGGTGTGATGTATAGGTTCCCCGGTGACTGGGAGAACTCATGAGGTGGAGTAAGAACTTTACCCAAGTTCCCTTGTTGTTGGTGTACCTTCTTGAGATCTCCAATATCGCATGATTGGCAATAAGAATGACCATTTGCGAGCATCTACTCGCTTATGGGTCCTTCGGCGTCTGCAGTGAACATAGGATTCTGAGGATGTTGGGCGGATTGGGTAGGTCCTTTGGTGAGGTGATACTGGGGCACTGCGATTAGGTGCAGGTGGTGATGCTAGTGGAGGAGATGCTATGGGAGAAGGTGTTAGTGGCATAGTAGTGGTTTGACTGTAGAAGATAGTAGGTGGTGGTGGTGGTATCACAGGTGGTGCAGGTGGTAGTGGCATAATTGATTCAGGTGGTATGAAAAGAGCTGGTAGTGATACAACAGTACTTGCTTCATACGGCTGAAGTTGTCAAATTTGCCTAGTTCGGCGAATCGGACCAGATGATGCCAGAGGAGAAGCCTCTGTGTCAGATGCAGGCAGAAACTGCTGGCTTTGCATGTATCTGTCTGTTGCAGGAGACATAGGCATAGGTGATGTAGCATAGGCTGAAGTAACATCTCCAGTTCCTGAATTCGATGACAAGCTGATAGGATGGGTGTTCGAAGACATGACACTATAATAATTTCCCGATTAGTAAATGTAAGCATAATCATAATCAATTTAAAATGCTATAAAGTAAATAATACTTTTTACCAGTTATTGGAATGCTCAGGCACGAAGGGCGTAGGGTGGTATTTTATAAAAATTTTGTCCCGTTAAAAAGCGTAGTTATAGTCTAATGTTCCAAAACACTTGGTTTACTATAACCGTGGCTCTGATGCCAATCTATAACACCCCCAAAAACGAACAATAAAGCGGAAGACTTATATTGACAGCGGAAGACTTTTTGGGGTATTATATCGAGGATCTTTGTCACAATTATAGAAAACGACTAAAATGAGACGTTTTAAGTTTTATTTAAAATACCAAATATCCATGTTTCCAAGATGTTTCATTATTCAACAACAAGTTTTATTCAAAGAGAAATAAACATTTCTTTATTTGCCCACTTCGTGCCTTTTCCGTCCATTCCATTTAGTTACCTGAGATAAACATGCTAAAAGTCAACAAAAGTTGAGTGAAATTCATAGGTTTATAATTAATAGTTTGAACACAAGAGACATTTATTGTAATATCGATACAAATAAACAAGTTGAAAATCACATCCATTATTGCCTTAAGCACATGACACTCAACGATTCAACAGACATCAAAATTTTCCATAATAATGATGTGAAATAAGGTGCCCCGAAGATAGGTATTTGCCAGTAACCTATGATATCAAATAAAGTGCATTTGGTGACTTTTCTCTAGCAATCAAATGAGGATTGTCAATCCCTAATAGATCTATTCACAATTGTGTTTACGTTCACCCTGCAAGTGACTAAGGTTCATGATCGAAGGACTTTTGGCAATAGCTACTTAAGCAATAACAATATCAAGAAAAGACTTGTGTTCGGTTTTTAAGCATGTATCCCCCCACAAAAACAAGTTAAATGTGGGCTATGAACTCACCTTAGTAGTACAGTAGAATAATCGTAATCTCAACGATGCAAGGCAACGGCTTCACACACAACCTAAAAGATATGGCAAGTTTCAGTTTCTAAGTCTCGTTTTATTGCGAACATTAATTATTAGTCATAAATAAATCAAAATGTGTATAGGTGATGTGTTACGACGTACATGTAAAAAGAAAATAATTACGTATCGTTTTATCATTTAAATTTAATTATAGTTATACGAATTTTATACGTATATATATAAGTTAAGTTCATAATTTTATTATCTCAATATATATATATATATATATATATATATATATATATATATATATATATATATATATATATATATATATATATATATATAATTATTCAAAATCAATATTACAACTAAATCCTTTATGTTTCTCAAATTTTCACTTTTCACCCTTAACGGAATATATTTACATCGTTAGTCCAAAGTTATATATTATTACATTTTAGGTCCAATAGTATCAATATTTACATTTCTCAACACTAAGTTTCAGTATTAACAGTTTTTATCCTTAGAAAACAATTTTGACAGTTTTGACCCAAAGTTTACACGTTTGACATGTTTAGTCCCTAGTTAACGAAATTTTGCAAAAATAGTCCAAAAATTACCAAACTTAAAGTTTATCATTTTTATTATTTCAATAAGCTCAGAAGGTTCAAAATAGTTTATTTCAATAGCTTATTAGCTTAAATCCCTTATTTTTCTTCACATGGGCTTAACGAGTCCAAATTAAGGGCCTGTTAACGTTTTATGAACCAAAGGGTTTGGGGGAACACTAGGCTTATCAAAATCCATCATTTTAAGTTCTAATAACATTTCAAAATTGCTTTTTTTGTTCAGCTTATCGTAATAAGCTAAAAACAACTTATTGGGCTTAACGACCCATATATAGTTTTGAATTTCTTGAAAAACTTATGAAATCCCGTTTTGCTTTTGGGTCGATTAAGTGACCAAATCAAGTCGTTAGGTCTAATTACTTTTTAGTCTTGTTAGTTTACAAGGTAGACAATTGGTTCGTGTTTAAATATAGGGTGGTCATGTGACGATTTTTAAAATGGCGAGGCCAAAGTATACGGTCAAAACCATAATGCAAAAACAATAAAACTTGAAAAATATTCGAAGTCTTTTAGTATATATCGTATAGGTCCAAACCTACTTAGAATCGTGTGATATTACTTGTGTATACGTTAATATGAGTTTAAAACCTTTATAGGGTCTCATTAGTGGCCTAGCCAACAAATGATACGATATATAAAATATAGGTGTCGTGTTTATGTTTTACGATTTATTTATAGAAAGTTTTGGAGCACAAAAAATAAACGTACGTATCTAAATATAGAAAGAAAGTTCAAGGTGTCACCTCACCTCTAAAAGGTGGTGTAAAACGTAGTGTGGGGATCGTGTGAGGGTACGAGGCTTATGTGGTTCACTTCACGTTCCACCAATGGTTCAAGAGACGTCAAACTTGGAGTCCTAGGTTCACTTGAGTCGTGGTACTCTTGGCAATCCTTTCGTCCTTCAACAACTCCTTCCCTCATTATATTTGGTGTAATTTGGTATGTATAAGTGTATGTAACGATTTAGCATGCATGGGAAAGCTTTTATAGTGAGTTTTGGAGGGTGTATACAAGGTAGGTTCGCATGATTTTTGAGTGTAGGATAGATACAAAAGTTTGCACCTCATTCTTTGCCCAATCGAAAGTTTACAAGGCTAGGATCCTGTGAGATTGCTTCCTGTTCATTCCTGACATTCACAAGGTGCATAGTGTTCATTTGGTTGCCATTGGGGAGCATGGGAGGCTGGAAGGAATGTGGTGACACGTATTTGGCTTATAATTGCATGGAGCATTTTGTGGTTTGCTTTGGTCAGTTTTAGAGTAGCAAATGAGTGGGTGAGGGTGTAACTTTTATCAGTTATGATTATTGGGCACTAGGTGAATTGAGACGACTAAAAATATGTATGTGTTGTGTATAAAAATCGTAAGAAAATAGGGTGCGTTTGGTTGTGTATCGCGATAGAAACAAAAGAAGAAAAAAATACAAAGGGTGCGTTTGGGCTTGTGGCCTGTGGGCTGCTGGTAGTGTCGGCCCAAAACATAAAGAAAGAAAATAACACTAGTCCGTTTGGTTTGTAACTTGGATTTCATGGCCCATTGGGTTATTGGGGCCCACATGGTGTGTTTCAAATATCATGTCGGTGCCCAAAAATATTATTGATCATTCTCGGGAATTTTTGTAGGCTCGGGAAATATATAAATAGTATACGGTTTTTAGACGAAACGTATAGTTATAAATATAAACGTTTTATATATTTTTAGTTCGCAATAATTATAGATTATCGAGGTTGTGTGTAAGCATCGTTCCTAGGTAAACAGTCAATCACAGTTATCGTAGTGATTCCAATATCAAGTCATTAGTAAAAAAAAAAAAATTGTTACCTGTAAAAGTGGTGTTAAGTTATCATAGCGTCATTTTATTCCTTGTGAGCATTTACTAATCATAAGGGAAAATTACGAGAGGTTACAATCTGAGTGTATTTCCATTAGAATTTCTTCTGGAAAATAATCGTTTATTTCGAGTTCTTCATCATCAGTTTCAATTTCTTCAACATTCATGACAATAAATTCTTCAAACTCAGCATAGAGTTTTTCTTCGAGAATCGTTCCTTGAATAGAGTGAAGAATTTCTACTCCTTCGTTTAACAAGTTGTCAAAATCCTCTTCGAGAATTTTGTCAATAACATCTATGCTAAAACAAGTGTCATCATTAGAATAGGAATATTTCATGGCTGTATCGATTGAAAAACATATTCTATCTTCTCCAATTCCAAGATTTAGTTTTCTTTGTTTGACTCTAATTATTGCATTAGCCATATGTAGGAATGGTCTTCCTATAATTAAAGGAACTTTGCTGTCTTCCTCCATTTCTAAGATAATGAAGTCAACAGGAAATGTGAATTTACCAACTTCGACTAGCATATTTTCTGCTATTCCAACAGGGTATTGAAAAGAGCGATCTGCTAATCGAACACTCATTCTGGTTGGTTTAAGAGTTTCTAAAGAAAGTTTGGCATAAAGAAAATATGGCATGAGATTGATACTTGCGCCAAGATCGGTAAAGGCATTGCAAGAGAATGTTTTGCCAAAAATTACACGGAATTAGAAAACTTCCGGGATCTCCCAATTTTGGTGGAACTTTATTTTGGATTATTGCTGAAGATTCATCACTTAGAAAGGCTGCATATATTTGTTCTAGTTTGTTTTTGTTACTTACAAGTTCTTTAAGAAACTTGCCGTAATTAGGCATTCCGGCAATGACATCTATTAATGGAACATTGATTCGAACGACACGAATCATATCTAGGAACTTCCCATATTGTGCTTCCATTTTTTCTTTTCTGAGACATTGGGGATATGGAATTTTTGGATTATATGGACTTAGAACAGGTGTTTCAGGAGTTTCTTTTGTTTTGATCTTTTTCTGAGGTGATGGTTTATCTTCTTCCTCATTGTCAATTTCAACAGCAGGTTGCGTTTGACTGAAATTAGGAGGTGGTTCATAAGAAGTACCATGTCTAGTTGTTATGGCATTAACATGCTCATGACGAGCTGGTGGTGGTTGATAACGTCTAGAAGTACCACCTCTAGGATTAGGTGTAGTGTTACTAGGAAGGGATCCAGGGGGTCGATTAGCTTGCTTTTTAGCAAGTCGGTCGATTTTTTCTTCAAGATTTTGAATGGAGGCTTGGTGGTTTCTTGTGGTGGATTCCAATTTGTCATTGAGTTCATTGAAAGTGTTTTTAGCGAACATGTTCGTGGACTGTTGTGACTTAATGAATTCACTTCATTATTTTTGAATGTCTGGTTTCTCATAAGAGTATGATTGAGGTTGATCACGATTATAATCAGGTTTATCATTAGAACGCCATTTATCATTATCTCTATTGCGATAATCATTGTAAAAACGAGATCGTCTAAACGTTTGCATGAATTTGGCTTCCTCTTCTCGAGACATATGTGTGTCATCATCATTGCAATTTGCGGTTGAGTGATTTCCACCACAATTGTTGCAAGATTCACGTATATCTTTCATTTCTTTCTACTGAGCATCCATTTTGATCGCCATAGCATCCATTCGAGCCATAATTTTGTTAGTATCAGAAATACTACTGCCTTCATCGGCGAAAGCAACAGTTTTGCGAAGAGCGGATTTTGGTTTTTTGTTTTTAGTCCAATCACGTTTGAGTAAGACATTGTCTTCGATTAATTGGTAGGCTTGATTTGGGGTTTTGTACAGGAAAATTCCTTCTGCGACAGCATTTAAGGCTTCATGTGTACTCTCGTCAAGTCCATGGTAAAAGATTTTGATTATGCTTCCTTTGTTTAAACCATGTCCATGACAATTCCTGAGCATTTCTTTCATTCGTAGCCATGCTTCGGTTAATGTTTCTCGATCTTGATGGGAAAAGGACGAATTTCACCAAGGAGTCGGTCAAATAAGGCAGGTGGAAAGAATCGACTTATGAAAGCAGTACGAAGTTCATCCTATATGGCTATGGTTCCTTCGTCAAGTTCGTCTAACCAAGTTTTAGATTCTTCAGTTAGGGATAATGGAAACATCATGAGCCAGACGGCTTCATGTTCAGTATCTCTGTATCTAAACATTTCACAAATTCCAAGGAACTCATGGATGTGTTTATGAGGGTCGGTTTTGGTTCTACCATCGAATTGGTTGCCTTTGATAAGGGTCAGATGATATCCTTTAATAGAAAATTCATTGGAAGTTTCGGGCAAGGTTGTTAGTGCAAACATTACGACGTTTAATCTGTACAATGTCTTTGTGTTTTACTGATGACAAACACGTAACTTGTAACACATAACGTAAAGTGCACAAGTTACTCATTGATTGGTTCAAAACAGTCAACCTAAATTGACCAAGTATATGGTCAACAAGGTCAAACTACCTTAGGCTCAATGCTCCGCGGAAGTAAAGTGTTTCCCCGGGTCGTTATGTCCCGACGAGGTGTGATGGTTATCAAACGGATTTGTGATCGGGTGAATCTGGACGGGAAAGGGTTTGAGTTTGATTAAGCTAAGGAATCTACAAAGAAATAGCTTAAATAAGCTATATGAATAAGACTGGAAAGTTTGAAATAACTAGAAACGCTTAAAACCTAAAACGCGTACGTTTACATTTTAAATAATGTAAACGTACAAAATAAAACGTGAAAACTGAAATCTGAAAACCCCCAGGGGGTGAAAATGACTTTTTTTACAAACCTAAGGATGAAAGAAAATTTTTAGAAAAAGAAAATAAAATTTTACACTATTTAATTATTTATTATTAATTAAATACTAATTAATACTAATTAATAATATTTAAATAACTTAAATACAATATAATATTAATTAAATACTACAAAAGTGAAAACTAATTTTATAAAATTATAAAATAACTAAAAACAAGTTTTAAAATTTAAAATATGTATTTTTGTCTTTTTGTGATTTTTCTATTAATTAATTACTAATTATATATTAATTACCTAATTAAACTATTTTAAATTATTAAAAATAGAAAATGAACAGTAGAAACTCTAGAAAAATTCCTAAAATTATATTATATTATATAAAAGCTAGGAAAAATATAAAAACTAGATGTTACTTTATAAAATCTAATTATGCTATTTAATACTTAATTATTGATTAATTATTAATAAAACTATTATTAATTCTAATTAATACTAAATGACAAAATAAAAATCTGAGAAAATTATTAAAATTACTTTAACATAAAATAAAATTAATAAAAATATAAAAATGCCAAGTACTTAATAAAAATATAAAAATGAAAATTAAAATTTAAATTACATTAAATAGAAACTATCACTGATTATTAAATTGGTTTTTCTTAATTTTTCTTTTTGAAAACTAATTTACACCTAAAAACAAACAACTTTTGTAAATACAACTTTTATGTAACTTGAGAATAAGCTGATTATGAAGCAATAAGCCAAACAGTTGACTTTGGTTGACCAAGGAGGGAAATAAGCTCAAATGAGCTTAAGTGGGACCCACTATGGGTGATTCTGGTCTAAATAAGTTAAGTAAACCTAATTAAGCTAGAAAAAGTCAATGGTGACCACAGAATAAGCAAATGGAGCAAAATAAGCACTTTGTTTTACTTGTTTTCAAATTGAAAGTGGGACAGACCTTGGGAGTGATTTCAAGTGGGGTCCACTGAGATCAAACTCAAACTTATGATTGAAATGGAGAGGGTGCCAGTAGGTGAGTTCAAAGAACCAAGGAGGGGGGCTGTGGACCACTGTGGTGGCCAGAAAACACCACCAAAGTGGTGGTGATGGTGGTGAGGTCTGTGCAGCAGGGTACTCACTTCCCCTGCAGGTGTGTTTGGGTGAAGGTGGGGCCCAGCATAAAAATCACAAAAATAAAAGGACCATGGAACCTCAAAGATGAGGTGGGATACTTTAACCACAACAAGTTTCAGAATCTAAATCAATACACAAAAATCAAATTAATTCTTGCAACTTTTGTAAAAATCTGAAACATTACAATTTGACTTTTTGAAACAAACTGCCTAGTTGACTTATTTGAGCTTAAAGCTTAATCTCAGGACTGAAATAGGTGAATTAAGTTAAAATAAAGCTGAAGTGATGAAAAACTACAACTAGTGAAAAGGCTTGAGGGCTTAGGGATTTCAAATCTCACACAGTCAACAGTTATGAGGTATGTCGGATGATTTTGACTATTTTGAAGTTAAACCTCCAATTTTGTGCTTGAATACTCCTGATATACCCTAAAATGATTAAAACAAACCATATGCAACCATTGAACCACCCTGGAGTACCCTGAATAAGCATAAGCCAAACACCCCTTAATGTTGAAACTGTTTTTGTTTTAAGGGACAAATGGTTATCCTAGACAATACTAATGATCCTAATTAATGACATAGGCTATGGAAACTGGATACAAGCTATATATGACAGTAAATAAACACAATAACAAGCACAAACAACAATAGGTGATTGAAACTAATATACAAGCCACAGGATTTGAAATAGAATTTTAAGATGTATACCTCAAGTTAGGATCAAAAAGCTCATGAGAGCTTATACCCAAGCTGATTAACCCAAAAACATCCACAAACACACTACTGAATCACCTTAATCCACAATCATGAACCTCAGTTGACTTTTGTTGACTTATGAGGTTTTTGAGCTCAAAACTATTTATGAACCTTGCAGAGCTTATGGAAACTTATAAATGGCTTATGTGAGGCAAATTAACTATTCAAACAACAACTTTTATCATATCACAGATTAAAATAAGATTTTTCAAATAAAAATTGCAACTTTGTGAATCACAAAAGCTTGAACTGATTTACTGACTTGGAATAGGTTCTGTTACATAAAAAAAACTTAAGAGTACACTTGAAAGCTTAAATCAACAGTGGGAACAGAATTACATTAACTAAAAATAACTAATACTAAACTACAATTAATAAAAATAACTAACTCTCTCCTTCTTCCTTTTTTCTTTACTTTTATAACCCTTGGGACTCTTGTTTGACTTTCCCACACCTCTGTGAACCGTTGGATGCTTAATTTTTGATCCCAGCCATTAAATGGCATTTTGGCGGGAAATGGAATTTTGAGAGTTTTATTGGGTTTGGTGAGGTTGGTGAAGTATTAATGGTGGGGGTGAGATGTAGGGGACAGGGAGGAGTGTTGGTGAGGGTTTGGTGGAAAAGTGGAGGAGGGGACATGGTGCAGGAAACGGGGGAAGAAGGGTAGGGGGTGTACAGTGGTGAGTTTGACTGTTTGTTTGACCCTGGTGTTTGACTTGTTGACCCTGGGTGGTTTTAATATAAAAACGTGGGAAGGGTTTTGGGCCATGGGGATTGGGCTTGGGTGGACTGGTGAGGGTGTTTTGGGTTTGTTTGTTTATTTAAGATTTAGGTCCATTTGGTTGTAGATAAAAAACACAAGGACCATATTTGTAAAATCTAAAAATCAAGGGCTGTAATTGTAAGTTTCCCAAAGTAAAAGTAAGGATAAAACATGCCAAGTCATCATAGTCCAAAGATATAATTTGCAATTTTCCATTTTTGGTCCTTCAAGGACTAAAACTGTAAATATGTGATACTTTAGGGACTAAATTGCAAACTTATTCAAACTTTCATTTTAAGGACTAATTTCAACACTTATGACTTTCCATGGACCAATAATGACTTTTTTTTTTTCAAAAATATCCCACCAGGGACCAATTCTGCCAAAGTCTGCAAGTACAGGGACTGAACTTGTAATTTTCCAAAACTTTTGAGATTTTTTCATGAAAGGACTAAATATGACAACTTATGATTTCAAAAGGACCTTTGGTGACAAATTTCCATATTTTGAATTACCAGGGACTAATTTTGATATTTTATGAAAGTTAGGGGACTGAAACTGCCAATTTTGCAAACTTTGTATGTTTTTCATCTGTTTTTACTCATTTTGCATCTAAAACATATAAAACACAATTTTGAAATATTTTCAGTATTTTGATGCATTACTGAGTGTTTTTGTATGTTTTGCAGTTCAGATTTGACCAAAATGATGAGTGTTTGAGCACTCATCACTCGTTCACACATCAACGTCTCTCGACATCACTTCAGGTATGTACAAACACTTTACCAACTTTGTTAAGTGATCAAAGAAAAACTTTTTTGTCCTTAAACCTCACATTTTTATAAATGTCACAAAACATTTTTACAAAAGTATTTTTGTAATTAAAAGAAAATGTTTTATTAAAGAAATTAAATTCAAATTTCAAATGTGAAAAACGGCCTCATTTCCTGCCCAAATCAAATAAAATTTCACCAGGTAATATTTCACCACTAAAGGACAAAAACTGTCACGGAGGTCCCTTATACATGCGGTGGTCCCTTATTGATAAAGGACCGTGCAAGGTTTAAGGGACTGCCGACGCTCCTTGACCAGGCTATAAATACTGACCCGTTTCCAACAGAAAAGATGATCCTCTTTGCACAAAAATTCCCTGGTCTTTCCTTTTCATTCTTTGATCACTATAACTCTTTGGTATGTGTTTATAAGTGATCTCGTCATCCACTACATCATGTGTAAGAGAGGAACACTCGAAGTCATCAAGAATCGAAGTGTTATTGAGTCCACACACCAACTAGTGTTATGATTTCCTCTACCTCATGGGTAAGAGAAGAACTCTCAACATAGATAAAGATTCGAGATTTTATAGGTGTCCACATATAAACGTAACAAGTGTTATGGTGATAGGTTCTATAAATATTGTCAATGTTTCCGACTTGTGTATGAGTCGAGGATGGGGTTATTTGTGTGAACTTGGATGGTGAGGTAGATCCAAAAAATCTTGTAACTAGAATAGGTCATGTAATTGTTGTATGGTGTGTGGTGTCCTAGTTTGTAAGCTAGGAGTTAGTTGAGTCGGTGTGTGAAGGCTTGTATCGGGTGATGATCTAAGTGAGTCTCGTGTGAAGGCTTGGATTGGGTGAAGATCCAAGTGTGTCTTAGTGTGAAGATTCAAGTGAACGGGAGTGCTCATTCGTGTGAAGGCTTAGATCGTGTGTCGATCTAAGTGGGACAAGAGTACTTGTACGTTTGGCCATGTGGGCCATTGTGTAGATTGGTTCTAGCTAGGATTAGGACTCGACATTCCGCTTAGTGTCGTTAAACTTGGTGTAAGCTTGTGTACGGTTTGTTCCACCGTAAAGGAGCATGTTGATTAGTGAAGTAACTCTCGAGTGTGGGACTCGGGGAGTGGAGTAGGACGAAGAGGTGCTTCATGCCGAACCATTATAAATCATCGTGTCCGGTTTGCGTTTTCTCTTCCTTGCTCTTTACTTTCTATGTTTGCATTACATTTATGTTTGTCTGACTTGGTATGTATATGCTTGTGATATCAACTAGTTAACTTAGAAACATAAAACATAAGAAAACTTAATCAGATGAAATGGACACGCCCACTGGTGGCGGTCCCTTATACAGGGACGGTCCCCAAACATTTAAAGGACCGTCGGTGCATTTCAAGGACCGTCCACAGTGAAATCAAAATTGGCTAAAAACGTTTAAACCTCACATTATGTTTAAGTCTATGTGATCGCTTACATACTTGTTATTAAGTGACATATATGTTTGTTATGAATGACATAACCACTATTCATATTTAGTCACACTTGATCGGGAATTTGATACGAAATATTTTAAGTGTTAAAGAGGAACGTATTCACCCCACCCCTCCCCCCTCTACGTTTCTACAAAGGTTATTGCAGGACCAAGAGTAGGAGCAACGTTTCGCTCATTGGCCCACATTGGTTCATTGTTGGTTTCATCCATTGGACCGTGAATTTAATTAAGTTTTAAAAAATCGATAAAGAGAGAGATCGTCAATAGACGGAACTATCTCTTTAGGTGTTTCGGGTCTTAGATCTTTTTATGAAAATGGGACACGTTTGTTTTGTTTACCTCTTTGGTTAATGGTACGTTCAGGTTCAGATAAAGGACTTGCAAGTTCTTCGTTGGAAGATCGTGTGACCATCCAAAACAAAATTGCAAAGGATAATGAGAAAAGTTAACTTGGATGAATTGGCTTTCTGAGGAAATATGTTCTGCGTACTTAGGTATAAGTACGACGGTTTTCTGGTAAAATTTTTGAATTTTTGAATTTCCTGGGAAAGTATTTCATTACCCAAAAAAGCGGCGCTCTTTGGAAAAAGATCGCCGTGAGCGTGGTGTGAGACCGGCGGCTTCAGGTAAAAAGCGGCGGTTATTTAGAACAGACAAATGATATTCAAAATTGTAAACACATAAATGCAATTCTAAAGTAAGTATAATAATCAAAAAAATCAATAAAAAGAGTAAATGCTTGTCCCCGGCAGCGGCACCAAAAAGTTTGATGTGTTTCGAAAGCTTTAAATTTATAATAACTAATTTTACCGATTCTCTTAATTCAAAACACACGGGTAAAAGTATAACCCTCGTTTATAGTAAAGAGTTTTGGTAAGACCAGGTCGTTCCATAGGGACTGAGATTACTCTTAAATAGTAATTAACTAATCAAGATGATTTAGAAAACTTATGCAAATGCTTACTGTGAATTCAAGTATGAGACAGATATGGTTTACTTGAATAGTTTCTATAACTTGGTGCTGGTTTATGATGATGATCTCAAAGGTATAGCATGTTCAACAAATGAGTAGTTGTTTTCATCAAAATAACGTTTGATCAATTAACAAATGTGATTCAAGACTTATGTCTGCTAATCCTTAAACAAGTGGTTAACAACTATAAGAAATAGTTGCAATGTTTAAAACTCTATTGTTTATTTCAATACAAAAGTGATTTCTCCTTCAATTGATCAACACACATAGACATATGTTGAAAACTATAAAATACTAATTGAATCTTTTGACCCTTTTCCAACTTAGAAATTTTAATCAAAGAGATAAACAATGGTGATAAGTTTAAAACACAGCAGGGTCTTAACATAAATAAGAAATCGACAAGAGATCATAACCACAACCAATCACTTTATTATATTAACATATCCAAGCAACCATAAAGAGTTTAGCCTAACATGGCTTTAACAAACAAGCTTACAGTGATAACAACGATTGAAATAATTAACATGCTTCTGAATTAATGTAATGAAGAAGCTACCGTTACTAGCGATCACCACAATAATATCTAAGAAGTATTTCAATACTTAAAAGGATCTTTGACTTCACTTGAGCACTCCAATGATTAGATTACGAGAGAGAGTGAGTATCAGAGCTTTATTAGTTATTGGGATGAAAGGTGTGTGAAAATGAGACGAAATGGGGCTCTATTTATAGGCATGGAGAAGTGGCCAGACACTGAAGTACGTCGCTCTTAATACAAAGGTCGGCGGACTTTACATAGAATTTCGACGGTCTTGGAGGATAACTACGGCGGGCTTCAATGGTTTTCTTGGTGCCAAAGGGTCATTATTAAAGCTGAAGGCCAGCGTACATAGATAATAAGATCGCCGCACTTTATTGGATTTGACTTTGATTTCAATAAGACTTCATACGCCCCCGTAACCGGCGTACATTTGAGCAAGGACGGCGCACTTTATACTTTAACATGGAATTATCTTGGAAGTGAATACTTCGTCTTGAGTCTTGGAGATCTTTGTCTAGAGGACATGAAATGTATTTTCAAGCAATTAAGTATCGAAAGTCCATCTAAATTATTAAGAAACTAACAAATAACGCTATATAATATATGTATAATTCGAGCGTCATCAGTGTCATTCAACCATAAATATTTTTGGATAAAGGGGGAGTAATCATGCACCCTAGTAAATATATTAAAACCAAACACGTTTAAGTACAATGGATATAGGTGAAATCCCATATCTCAGCCCGCTACATAGGCAAAAAGCTTGCATAACAAGATATTTCCTATTTTCTAAAACAAGAAAACACACCATTACTCAAAGGATAACATAGGACATAACGAAAAAAAATTACTTCCTAAGACCTTGAAGCTTGGTGCCATACATGGCATTAAAAGCATCCAAATTCCCTGAAAGATCATAAACCTGGTTTGCATAGTCATCGTAGTCATATTCATCATAATCATCCTCAAACTCTTGGCCACCATCGAATAGATTAGCAGACTCATCAAATGGGTTAGCAACCACCTCATCATCAGAATCAGAAACCACGATCTCTCCCACCTTAGAGAAAGGGTTAACTCTATTAGTAGAAGAGGCGAGCGGAGTACAAGAATCACTAGTTTTAGGAGCCACAACCGACTCCTTCTCTTTCAAATCACTCACAAAAGGTTCTTCTGATGCAGTTCCTGTCTTAGTAGACTCATCCTCATTAACTTCCATTGTACGACCAGAATCCACATCCTTGTTAGTGTCATTAGTAGGAATACCGAAAGCATCCGTATCATCCATATTAAGGGCATCAAACTGGTTAGATGTAGAAATCTTCGTACCACTCAAACTAGTTACATTAAAAGCAATCTTATTATTGCCATCCACTTTCTTAGGTTCAGGGGTAGTCTTTTTGGGTCGATACTGAAACTGCTTACCCTTAACTGGTTTAGTAAACCCTCCTTGACCCGGGATTGTAGGACCACCTTGCTTTGCTTTGTTTTTGTTGTTAACAGTCTTGAAACCATCATTAACAAGTATAGTAGGCTGAGAGGCCACAACAACTTTAGGACAATCAATAAGAGTATGACCAAAGATCTTACACTTATCACAACGCGGTGGTTTCCACTCATATTCAACCCGAATCTTCTCAATAGTCGACCCCGTACCATCAAGTAAAGGTATCTCAACAGTGAGGCTATCCCGAAGAACCTCACCCGACTTCAATTCAATCATGCATCTAGCAAAACAACTACGGCCCCATGAGTCCTTGCATATTTGGCTAGTTGATTAGACGAAAAGTGTCCCGCTTTTGGGGGGTCATTTATGCCCAAAGTCGAGATTATTTGATCAAATATTGCCCTAAATCGTTCCTTTTGTCATTTTAGGTACTTTTTAGAGGAAATTTGTAAAAGGAAGCATTTTGGACGTTTTTGGAGCGAAAAAGTGAAGAAAACGACAAAGTCTCAAATTCAAGCTAGAAATTGTACCTGACGGCGTCAGGGATTGCATGTGACACCGTCACCCTTTGACAAAGAGGTGGAGAAATTAAGTTACACGTGACTCGCCAAAGAGGTTTTTGAAGAATTGTACATGACGGCATCACCAAGGCCGTTAAGAGTAATTTGCATGTGACGACCAAGACCAAGTTTACACATGACGATGTTAGAAGTGGATCTAGGTAATACTATGATAATTATGGCGGCGAGTTGATGGCGTCAGACCTTACTCTTGACACCGTCAGACCCATTATTCTATATATAATTTTTGATTTTTCATTCATTGTGTGCAACTTTGAGAGGAGAAAACTATAGACAAATTTTACTGTATTTTTGAGGGTTTCAAACCCTTGTTTCATCCATGCTTAATTGAAGATAAGTTTTCCAACAATCATTCAATATGTCTATGTGTTGTTTGATTATATCTTATGCTTGTCTTCTCTTTAACATGCTAGGCTAGGTTTTCTTTGTGTTTACTTAGATGTAATGAAACTTAGATATTGATTATTTGTTGGTTGTTTGTTTATAATTGTTGTGGATGAATGATTTCGATGTTAGGCTTAAGAAAACTGGTAGACTTCCAATTGGTTACTTGCTTGAACGTCTTAAGAAACATGATCGGAGGTGTACTATGATAAATTGGTTATATTTAATGCATAGGTAACTACTAATGAGGCCATGTTAGGAGCTAGTAGTCGGCTCGACATAGGAAGAGGTAGAAGCTTATAGAGTTAGGGAAGATCGTACACGGCTCTACGAATGGTATTAAGGAATATAACCTGTCATCCATGAAATTGTAACAAACTAACCAACCAGTAAAAGATAGCTAGGGAGTAGTGAAATCTAAGTAACACATTTTCTCTTGTTATTGTTTTCGCCACATTTACTTTAAGTTCATTTTATTTTATTTTGTTTGCATTTGTAGTTAATTGGGTTAGTTGATTAGCAACTAATTCCGCCCACTCCTTCAAAACCCGAGATTTTTACTTGCTTTCCATAAAATATAAAAATACAAAAAGAATCATCCCTCACCTCTAGACCTAGTATAATTGAGTTTTAACCCTAGTGAACACTATTCTTTGATTTGAACGACCAATCCCCCGGTACTTGCCACTATACTATACTATACTACAATCGTCAGGTACACTGCCTGGTGGGGATTGCAGGCTTCTCAAGACCCCTTGAGAAGTAAAACCTTTTGCGAGGGCGCAATTCCACGCATCAAGTTTTTGGCGCCGCAGCCCAAGGAATGGTTATTGTCTAGGTTGAAATTTCTTTTTATTAGGTCTACTTGATAGATTCCTTTATAGTAAGATTTTTATTTTTATTTTTGTAGGTCTTCTTTAGTCTATCTTTTTCTTCGTTCCTTTGTTCGTAACCATTGCCATCCACCATCATGGAAGGTGGTAATCTCTTTGATCCCATCAACCTACCACAATAAAACCATCCACAAAACCCACCACAACCAAACCAATCTCCTAGACCCCGAACTTTAGGAGAGTACTCCCGTCCTAGCCACCAAGGCTATCGAAACACCATTGAGCTCACTCAAGGAGCAATGTGTCTCCCTTGTGATCCGACACCGTTCGGTTGGTGCAAAGCGGATGTGCATTCCATGGACTTCGTTCCGAAGATCCTAATCAACATCTCAAGGATTTCCTCAAACTCGTAGATTCCATAGACCTTGATGTTGAAACTCGAGAGACGACCCGATTGCGTCTCTTCCAATTCTCTCTACATGACCAAGCTAGTCAATAGCTTTAGCGTTTACCCGCGGGATCCATCACCTCTTGGGATGATCTCACCACTCGTTTCCTTGCTCAATTTTTCCCACCGGGGAGAACCACTAAGCTTAGAAATGACATCTTGATGTTCAAACAATGTCAAGGTGAAACTCTCTATGAAGCATGGACTCATTTCAAGGGCCTACTCCGAAATGTCCCTCATCATGGCATTAATCCTTGGCTCCAAATCCAAATCTTTTACGATGGTGTTAGTCATCAAACTAGAAGGGCCATAGATTACGCTGCCAATGGTAGACTAAGCAGACTTAGCATTGATAAGTGCTGGGAGGTGATTGAAGGTTTAGCACAATACGAAGAAGAAGGATGGGAGGACCCAATGTTCTTGGAAGAAGGGATTCTAAATTACGTAAATGCAACCCAAGAATAGTTATTGGAGAACATCGAAAAGCAGGTTAAGGAATTAATGAAAACTGAAATGCTTGTAGCTAGAACCGAAGTAAGTCCTGATAGACATGTGAGTGTAATTAGTAAACATACTTTTCCTGAACGTTCACGACAAGAGGAGTTCGAAGGGATAATGATAACTTTTATGAACAATCAGGAGAGGCAGATTCAACAATTAGAAACTCGCATGGAAAGCACTAGAAATGCTTTTATAGACTTGGCTGATAAGTTTATATCAAGAATTAAGGAGAAGATTAGGGAAAAATCCACACCAAAGAAAATCAAAAAAAATCTTTGAACTCCCGACCCCTAAGGTGATAAGTGAAAGAGGGGATAATGGAGAACCTTCCCCAGGTGATTCACCTTCAAATTCTCCTTACTTCTATGAGCCCCCTCAAGAAGAAAAGAACTCGCAAATTCATAGCATCTTCGTTGGAAGCTTGCAAGTCACGCTCCCTAATTTGCACGAAGCTAAAAAAAGTTCCTTTGGTTTTAAACCCGGTGTGAAAAGGGTGCACCTCAAACACACTTCCACTTCAAAAACTTCAATGGAACAACTCCTTCCCTTACCCACTACTTACAAAGATGGAGATTGTGACCTGAACAGGATTGTAACCAGCCCTATCCAAAACCATACCACACCTCGTGACAGTAACAAAACATTTGACCCTCGTGGATTCCACTAACGAGAATGGCTATCATAGTTTATGACCTTGATAAGCTATTAACAAAAGTACAGGGACTCATATGGGAATTGTCACAAAGTACTCATGATCCGGGTATCTGACGGCGTTAGAATTTGTAACAATTCGCAATTTCAGGTTAACTTTTATTCCTGAAAATTTCACTATTCACTTTTTACTATTCACTTTCACTATTCATCTCAGAAATTTTTATTTCATATTCTCGTAAGTTAAACTATTTTAACGATAATCCGAGAGTTTGACGCTCGTCGGATCATTTCTGCAAAAATCACAAAGCCGTGTCCAAGATTTACTTTTAGGTTTAAACGTCCTTCCAGCATCCTGATATATCCATAAAACATTATAAACAATAGAAAAATGATTTTCTATCATTTTAGGACAATTCCAAAAGTTTCGGAATTTTACGTTTTCCAGTTCAGCGTTTTACGCGAATTGCGCGTTTTAGACCCGTGTTTCCAGTTTTTAGCAGGGTTTTCGCACCCGATAGAACCTACCACTCATTTTATATTTTATTATGGACTATATTGACATGTTTAACCATATTTATAAGTTTCATATTTTTAGGATACCCGGTTTTACGTTTCGTGACTTAAAAACTTACGGTTAGCAATTTACGGAGTCGAAACTAGCTACATACTTAGGATATTATCATCCAAAGACCATGACTACTCATCTAGTCACCCTATCCATATAAAAACCGACTTAGGAGGGGGGGGAGTCACCATGTGTGGTTAAATCTTGACTTTAGCCATTAGATCTTACTTAATTACAACTTTGTCTCCAAGTTTTAGCACTTTCCTAACACTTTCCTAACCTCCTCATCCTAGCCTATATAAATGATCATTCATGACTTAGAAAAACTCATACTCCTTTCCTTTCTCATCAATAAAAACGCCACATCTATTATACCTAGCACCATGATCCTTTGATCTTCAATATACAAGTTACACTACAAAGTTCAAGGTCTTAGTATTCTCTACCTAGTTCTTAAGTTTGTTTGGTGATTCCATGGTTGAATTAGGAGCTACACAAGGTTACTAGGGCCGAAGTTAAATGGTTTTCACAAGGGTTATATCAAGGCTATCAAGGGTTACAAGAGTTATGGTGAAGGGTTTACAAGCTTAGGTTTAGTGTCCTAGTTCTATACTTGACTTCCTTTCTTTAGAAAGCCAAAAGTTGTAAGAAACCCTTATACACTTTCTTGCTCAATATCATTTTCATGCTTATTATGTTTCTTTCATGCTATATATGGTCTTTGTATTGTGTTCATGATGAATAAAAACTAGTAAAACGAGTATTGGTATACATATGTTAACTTATGACAAGCAAACAAGCAAACTAGTGATTTTTATGGAAAACCACGACCACAATAGTATAACTTTGATATTTGACACTTACTTACTGTTAAAGAGGACTTAACAAGGAAAACATAGCAATTTGAATCACCCAAAACGAGTACACGAGTCAAAAGTTATGACCATTTGAAGTTAGCGAAACCAAAACGGCAAATCTGCCTAAATAGCATTCTGATCAAATTATGATTTTGAAAGTCCCACTTCTGGTCCAATTCATCAAAAAGTTAAAACACGAAAGTTGTCCGGAACGACGTTTTCGTTCAGGAACAAAGAAGCTCGAGCCCTGAAAATGCTTTCTGAGTGATAATTTTCTTCAAATTCTTAACAGCCCGTTTTAAGTACCAAGTCACTATATAATGGTTATAATTAGATGAGACCAAGAGGTCTAATGACCTAAAGCCAAGACCACAACCATGGCTAAAGCCAAGGTTGAGTCTCAAGACCATGGTAACAATGACCAAGGTCACGGCAAAGCCACGGCTAAAGACCATATAACTTTTAAAGATCAAAAAACTTATATATATGTTATCAAATACTACAATAGTAGGGAGCTTCATGTGAGGAGTTCATTGAGTAAGCCGTCGAGACGAGTTGTGGATTTACGAGTTAAAGTGTCCTGGCTCCTCGAACGTTTACTCCATGACTTCTGAATTATGTCGGCCCGAACGGTAGTAAGAGATGTACAACTTATACATGTTTCATAAACCATTTATATTCAAAGACTTACGCTATATACTAAGTACTACATCATGAACATTATGCAAGACATATATAGGCAATTCTTCGTATTCTTAGACGTTACTCCAAACCTAAGTCGCAACGTTCTATTATAGGCTGCTCTTAGAGACTTTCGCGATTCGACTACCACTTTCATTTCTCATTACATAGACTTAAGGTGAGTCATAGCCCCTACTCTTTTCATACTTGTTTTAACTCTTGGGGGGGATACATGCTCAACTACTTGCTTACTTGTACAAATACTCTTAAACATTTATACTTGATTGTGTTATACTTGATTGGTGTTATACTTGATTGCGTTATACATACTTGTTACACTATACTTGCTTAATTTAAATACAAGATTCGTATTTACATGCATACATAATACTCTATTCTGTCAGAGAGGTATTGGTAGTACTCATGGGAAGATGCCCCCTACCCTTGTGTCTATGCTTGACCTTGGATGTCGTAGTACTATTTGGGGAGAGGCCCCCGCCCTTGTGTCTATTCTTGACCTTGGGTGAATATAATCTGGTGCATTGTATAAACTAACTTTTAGCAGTGGGTTGTGGACACACAGGTTACAAGTCTCTTATGGCGGGACTTGTAACTGAGTGGATTCACAATGCCTTTGCTATGTGAACATTCTTTTAAGGCTTTTCAACTGTTTTAAGACAAACTCTATGAACTCACCAACCATTGTGTTGACACTTTAGCATGTTTATCTCAGGTTAGTAAGGCGATAGCTAGTGCGTGGAACTTAGAGTCAAGCTGCATATTCTGAAGACTTACGCTTTTATCATTTACCATTCAAAACTTTGTATACATTTATGTATCATACTTTGGAATCTCATGTTTGTAACTTTGAATTCATTAATCGAATGGTAACTTTTCAAAACGTCTCATTTTGAGTTCGTTTTCTATAACTTGTACTTTGTATTATGAAGTAGCACCCCTATGACACAGTCTTCCGCTGCGGTATTTTGGGGGTGTTACAGAATTTACTCATGACGCCGTCACCTCGCGTTCTCAGCAATATTTACCTCATTTCCATCACTTTCACTACGTACCCCATAAACCATATCCACTTGATACTCTCACATCGAAACTTCAAGATCAACTCATGCATCTCTCGTCGCCAATCTCCACGTGGTAAGTGATTTTTCTCCAGCGTCATTCGTTTAATTATACTTAGGACCCATCGATTTTGAAAAGCCCCATTATCCGAAACCCTAAAATGGATTCATTACTAGAACTCGTAATGCCCTTTTATTGGTGTTGTGTGACCACAATTAAGGCATTGGGTAGTAGTAATTGATAGGGTTCGTGAGTTGATTACGAAAAAAATAATTCAACCCATGAATTATTGATCCACCACCCATGGGTTCTGCCAAAAGGGGTGTTTGGCTCAGGGATTTAGAGTTTGAAAATTGACTTTTCCCTCGTAATTGCATTTTCAAGTATTTAATACACTTGACGGCGTCAGACTTTATGGTCTGACGGCGTCAGGAGGGTCTGACAGCCTAGCTTCCTTAAAACTCTTATTCTAATCACTTCCGTTCCATCCCATTTTGTTCCAGGAAAATGAGCAAGCGTTCTCGACACAACCGAGGGAGTTCTTCAAGATCTCAACACGAAAACTTGGGTGACATGGTCTTTAGTTGTGTTGACATAAATAATGCATAAAAATGTTATTTATATTTTCGATATCTCTATGTTTTGATGATCACAAAATCTAAAATCATCAAATGTAAGACTACTACGTAAACAAGTATTAAGCTAGTTTATATCACTATATCCAACTTAATCACTTAAGGTATGGATAAACAAGTGCTTAATACATCTCATGATCACAGGGGTATTTAATTAATTAATACAAAGTTTATTTAATTATATAAACATATTATATATTTTTGAAAAACACTTTTGGTAATAAAGAAAAATGTTTTAATCATACTAAATATATGATTTCAAATTTTTAACCAAAATCAGTTAGTTTTTCACCAAATAAACTTTCCCCACTAAAAAACAAAAAATCTAGCCGTTACAGTTGGGCGGCCCCCTTAATTATAAGGGGCGGTCCCCTTAATTTTAAGGGGGTCGGCCTTGATTTAAGGGGACCGGCCACGCTCCTCTGTCAGAATTTGTTGCCTATAAATACCACCTTAAATCTGGAATTTTTCTCACCTTTTGCACGAAATTTTCAAATTTCAAACTCTCTAAACATCCTCTAAAACCGTTTGATCATTTGTATATTAATTCTTGTTTCAAGTGATTCAATCCCTTCTCATCCATCCTCATCAAAAGTGCAAAAGAAGAACACTCCTTCTACAACTAAGTTCAAGAAGTATTGAATAGTAGTTGTGCATAGTGTATATATATTATTTGTGAAGTTGTGTTGTGTTTGTAATAAGTAGTTTAGAAGAAATAGAAGTTGTGTAGGAAGTAGAAGTTGATTAGTTGTGAAGTAGTGTAGTTGTGAAGAAGATAGGTGTGAAGTAGATTGAAGTGAAAAAGATAGGTGTGAAGAAGAAAGGTGTGAAAAAGAAAGGTGTGAAGAAGATAGGTGTGAAGTAAATAGGTGTGAAGAATTTGTGATCAAGTTGTGACGTAGTTGTGGTGTGTAAATTGGTGTGTAAGGTTTTCTCCGCCATAAGGGAGTTTGTTGACATAGTGAAGAAAACTCTCGAGTAGGTGACTCGGGGAGTGGAGTAGGAACAAGGAAGGTGACCTTGTAGCCGAACCACTATAAATCCTTGTGTTGTGGTTTGATCTCTCCAACACTTTTCATTACTTACTTATTTACCTATACTATATTAGCTTAGTTAGTTAGTTACTATATAATTGTTCATATAGTGCAAGTATTGAGATCACATAAACTAGAATCGAACTTTTTTAAAACAAACTTGTTTTTATAAATTTTAAAAGGACGTAAAACTATTCAACCCTCCCTTCTAGTTTTCTACAATTGGTATCAGGAGCCACGTCTTGCAAGATATTTAAAATATATTGTATTTTAAAACTTGTAATGATCTATGAAATCCGAAAAATATTTAGAAGGGCAATCTATGCAAAGACCACCACTATTTGAAAGTGATGGATTTTTATATTGGAATAATCGATTCGAAACTTATGTGAAATCAAAAGATCTAGATCTCTGGCAGATTATTACCAATGGTGATTTTTTACCTATTCAAAATAACCCCGAAACAAAGAAAGATGAAATCATACCTTTTGAAAAACAAAATGATGATTTAAAAAGAAAACTTGCTAAAAATAATGAATCAAAAATGGTTATTTATAATGTGCTACCACGTAAAGAGTACGAAAGGATCTTTATGTGTGAAACCGCAAAAGAAATTTGGAACTCTTTATTAATAACTCACCAAGGTAATAATAAAGTCAAAGATAATAAAATAGATCTACTTGTTCAACAATATGAGCAATTCACGATTCCGGAAGAGGAATCAATTGATAATGCTTTTGCTAGATTTAACACTATCATCACAAGTTTAAAAGCACTTGATGAGAATTTTTCTAGTAAGAATTTTGTTAGGAAGTTTCTTAGGGCTCTTCACCCATAATGGCGAGCTAAAGTGACAGCTATTGAAGAATCAAAGAATTTGTCAACGTTACAACTTGATGAATTAATTGGAAATTTAAAAGTCTGCAAAGCAATTATAAAGAAGGACTCCGAAATGGTTAAAGGAAAACGAGAGCAAAGCAAGTCAATCGCCTTAAAAGCTAGAAAGGAATCCAACAATGAAGATAGCTCATCTTCCGAAAGCGATGACGAAAAATATGCCATGGCCGTAAGAGATTTCAAGAAGTTCTTCAAAAGGCGAGGAAGATTCGTTAGACAACCACACGATGAAAGGAGAGCACCTCAAAAGAATAATGATGACAAGTATAGCAAGAATGAGAGAAAATGTTTCAAGTGTGGTGATCCGAATCACCTCATTGGAAAATGTCCAATGATGACAAGAGATCAAAATCAAAGAACATTTGTTGGAGGAGCTTGGAGTGATAGCGATGAAGATGAGAAAGATACAACAAAGGAAGAAAAGTGTCTCATGGCTAAGACATCAAGTGAGGTACGTTCTGAAACCGAATACTTTAGTGATGAAAATTTATCATTAGATGAAAAAGATTTAGATAGTGAATACAATAGATTATGCAAACTAGGACAACAAGTAATGGCTAAAAACAAATCACTAAAATACATAAACAACCAACTAGAAAATGAAGTACTAGAACTAAAAATTAAAATACACCAACTTGAAAAAGGTAAAGAAATTGTTGAAGAATGTAAATCATGCCAAGAGCTTAAAAGTGAAAACAACAAACTTAGGGAAGAAATTTGCAAACTTGATAAATTTGAAAATAGTAGTAACTCACTTAGTAAAATTATAAGTATTCAAAGAGTATCCGGATATAAAGCCGGTTTAGGATTTAACTCAACTGAAGCTTCAACAAGTGAAATTAAAAATGTCAAATTTGAAAGTGAACTCAAGGAATTAAAACCTTCAAAATCTAATCCTAAGTATATACTCATAAAAGATAAGAAAATACCTATCTCTAGTAATGAAGAAATAAAACCGTTTTATAAACCATCCTTAAAAACCGAAGTAGGATCGTCTAAACCTAAAACAAGATCTAAAACTCCACCACCTAGGAAACCAAATAATTCTTACCCTGGACCTAAAACACCTCAACCAAGAGCAAACCAAAATAGACGAAACTTTAACAATAATCAACAAATGTGGAACTTCAATCCGTGGGGAATGTTTCCACCATATATGCACCCAAGTCAAATACAAAACATGTTCAGATCAAATAACTTTGGTCAAATGAGACAATAGGGACCAACGTAAAAATATTCGCCATTCAAACATGGAAACTTTTGATGTCACTACTTGTTCGGACTATTCCTTGAAGACTTTGAAGATTATTGAAGACGAAAGGTACACATTTCCTTTTATTCCTTGCCAAGAAATGCATGCTTAGTTTAGTATCTAGTTGTTATGTAATTTTGTTTGGCTCATTGTTTCTTCTGGTTTTTATATCTATACATACACACACACACACACACACACACACACACA
This sequence comes from Artemisia argyi, assembly GCA_030686995.1. Classification (NCBI taxonomy): domain Eukaryota; kingdom Viridiplantae; phylum Streptophyta; class Magnoliopsida; order Asterales; family Asteraceae; genus Artemisia; species Artemisia argyi. Next base: position 98,163,276 of record CM060691.1, read on the forward strand.
CACACACACACACACACACATATATATATATATATATATATATATATATATATATACACACACACACACACACACACACACATATATATATATATATATATATATATATATATATATATATATATATATATATATATATATATATATATATATATATACTTAGTTTCATCTAGGATCATATAACCTAGAAAATTCATTTGTTAATTTTCTAGAACTAGAAATTGTTCGTTTACGAACCCTTTCTTTCCCCCATTTGCCTCATTGAACTTTTATGTTCAACAACACTCATGCTGATGAAGAGAGATGAGTCGAAAAATCTATGGATGAAACAAACTCCCGGCTTCCGCTGCATACGTCTCCCTCCTATATTCTCGTCTTATAAGCCCATACCATATATATATATATATATATATATATATATATATATATATACTTATGAACCTTCCACAACTTTCTCGTCCACTTGACAACTTGATGAATTTCATCCGAAATGATCAAGAAAATTTAATTGACGAAATGTCAAGTAAAAAATGTCAAATAATCCCTTTCGTGCGAATACTCTCCAACGTATTTTTGATTAAATATAAATCTAATATATATATATATATATATATATATATATATATATATATATATATATATATATATATATATATATATATATATATATATATATATATTTTCTTGTTCGTTCTAGAAACCAAAACACGAAAAATAAAAATTTTGGAGGGCGGCCCCCTTAATGTTTAAGAGGACCGGCAGCCAAATGAAGGGCGGCCCCTTTAATGTTTAAGGGGGCCGGCCATCTGATTGCTTCAACCCGTTTTTCTCTTGTTCCTTTTACCAAACACTCCACTTTTTCAAACATTCCTTCCTCTGCTACTGCTGTGACGAAAACCAAAACCCAAAAACACCTTGAACCACTTTCAAATCACATAATTCGGGTTAATTAGCAAAAGGCAAATTTATCTAACACAATCACCATTACGTATTGTAAGTTTTTCATAACACATTTCATCTAATTTCATCTAATTTGGTCAAACTCATGATTATGCATGTTTTATTAATTTTTTCAAATTCACAATTTCTTTCGAATTGGGTCTAAAATCTCCATAACTAAATGCTTCCCTTAGGATTAGAATGATTAATCAACACTAGAAACTAGTAATTATAAACCCTCTTGTTGAAAATTTTTGAAAAATTTCATACACTCCTTTTCAAAAATTTTGGTAAACACATTGTTGAATAATGCTTTGAAAACTTGTTAAAACTAATTACATTATATTTTCATAACTTGTAAAACATGAAACCATATTTTTCGACCAAGTAAAAATATTTTTATACACGTTAAGAGGGTGTTTGGATTATGTCCAAATAACGTCGAATTTAAGTCGTTATAATTTTTATAAAACGTTGTCAAGATTATATACCTAAAACTTGTAATTCGGACTTGTCAAGATATATAATTCATATATATATTGACATAATTGTAGTAAAAGTATTTAGTTAAGGAAGCGTTTGATTTAGTACGAAAAATGATATTTTTAAGTCAAAACATAAACCATCATTTTCGAAAACAAATCACATGCATAACAAACACGTAAGAAATTGCTAGTTTTACAATCTAATGTAAATCTAGTAAATTTCATGATATATTAAGATGTTTAAAAGGGCGTTTGGACTTGTCCATAACCACTTACTAAACATCATAAAATATATCTAGAACGAGTTGAAAATAATATTAAGGAACATGGTAAACTACTTCCTAGAATTATCGTCGAAGTATGTTTACGTTCCAACATAAGTCTTAAAAATATATATACATTGTTTTTATATTTATTTTGGTCTTTTGTATTGTTGTTGTGTGTAGGTGAAAATGCCAAAAGGAACTACCGAAGATATTTCCTTAACCAAAAACTACCTTCCCAAAGTTTCTCAACTTCCCACTACCTCTCCCCCCATTGCACGTATCTATCGTCAAATAGAAGATAGAAACATTCATGAAGGTCGAGTCGTAGATCAAGCTTACAATCAATCCGATTTCATCGAAAGCTCATTCACCAATATCCATTTTGAATGTCTCTTCCAAATTAATGAACCCATCATTCCTCGCTTCATTCTTGACTTCTATAGCCAAGTCACGGTTCAAACCGATGACTTTGGTTCCATCTTCATTTCATTCATGATCCAACATGAATTTATTACTCTCACTCTTGCACAATTTGGTCAAATCCTTCAAATTCCTTTTTCCGGTCAATCTGTATTCACAAATGAATTGGATCTTTGCGCTCTCCAACGTTCTCGTCCTACTCATGGTCCTTATATCTCCGAAATTCCATCTCCCGAAGATATTCGTCAAATGATCGGGTTGGAATGTGAAACTTCCACCCAAAGCATCATACCCAAACATGTCTCAAATCCTAAAAATCAAATTCTTTGTAAAGAATTAATGCCCGACATGGAGTATTGGGAAGAAATAGTTCGAGAGAATGCGTTTGGTTCCGAAGGACAATCACACCATCTCCCGGCTTGTCTTGCTCATATGTTGTATTGTATTGTTGCCGAGCAACCTTACACTTTGGCTTATTTCTTTATCAAACGTATTGAATGTGCAAGAGCAAATCCTAAATCTATTCTTCCGTATGGTATGTTTCTCACTCGTTTTCACAAGCATGTCATTGAAAACTATCCCGATCTCGATGGTAGTATTTATCAATCTATCTATCCAACCCTCCGACCTCTCGTTCTTCCTCAAATTCGGAAAACCCGTAAGTTTAAACCTAATCGTCCTAGCATTCTTGTTTCGTTTTCTTTTCCAAGGGATGACGATGAGGAGGACTTATAGTCACTTACCACTACTGCTGATGTAGTGCTAGGAAAGAAATAGTAGTGGTGTTGTCTATGGAATTGGCTTTACTTTTCTTGTTAAACAATTTGTAATATGTTACTTATGTGCTATTGGTTGCTTTGCTTCTAGACATATTTGAACCATATTGCCATTTACTCCTTATTATTATTTGCTCTACATGTATGCATGTTTTTATACTTGATTTTAATCTATGCTTGCATGACTTGTGTAGAATTATATGTGTATATATATATATATATATATATATATATATATATATATATATATATATATATATATATATATATATATATATATATATATATATATATATATATATATATATATATGTATATGCTTTCTAATAGACCAAAACAAATGTGAAATATCCAAATAGAGCTTGCTGCAAAAACAAAACAAAACACAACATTTTTCCAGAAAATTTTTGAAAATTTTTTGATCTCTGGGTCGTCAGATGGGCGGCTCACTTAATTCATAAAGGGCGGCCCCCTTAAATTTAAAGGGACTGGCCTTTATTTAAGGGGACCGGCCATCTGGAACAGTTTTTACACTGTTTTCTTTTGCAACTTTTGACCTCTTTTGCTAGCCCCAGCTACCATTTCCCTTAAAAACTAAACTGATTTTGGAATCTAACAATGAAATTTCAAATTAATACCATTTCTAATCATGATTTCATGCTATATAACCCATTCCACCTTCATACACACTTCCTCCTCATCATCAACCTCAACAAACCCATCATGTCATCACCAAAAACCACCACCTCCAACAATGCCAAGAAACAAAAACTTGTTATCATTCCACCAAAAACAACTCTTTATTGATCTCACAAATGAAGAAAATACCACTCCATCACCACCACCTCAATGCTCATCTCCTAGTGCTCCAAATGCACCATCCAAAACACCATCAACACATGGAACCTCCACCTCTTCCATACCATCATCATCATACATCAATGACTACATCAACACTCACCTATCACCTCCACCAAGAGTTCCACCACCATCGCCTCTTGAAAATACAACCTTAGACATAACACTTTCATTATCACCCATCACACCTCTTGATCCACAATTCTCACCCTCACCACTCAATCCACCTACCTACAATCCCATCCCATGGAGCTTACTTGAAGCTCATGGTGATACTTGTCTTTGTTGCATCCATAACCGCACCGTCATCTTTGGATTAAGAGATGAAATTCATTACATGTTTTCATATATTGAAAGCTTGATTCCTCAACCTCAACCAACAACATCCACTCCTCCACCACCAACATCCACCACAACCCCACCTCCATCAACTCCATCATCTCCACCTACAACAATACTCCTCCCAAATTAAGCCATGACTCATGATTGAGAATAACTTTGTTTAAACCATATTGATGACAAGCTCTAGGAAAAACATTTCTATTAGAGTTTTGGGTTATTAGTTGTATTAGTTGCCTCGTTGTATTGATCATACATCTTGAATGTATAATGTTGGTGTTTTTATAACTTTAATGAAGTACTTTCTTTCATGCATATATTGCTTGCCTTATCTTTATATGTAATTGTTGCATGCATATATGTATTGCTCGTTCTAAATATTTTTGCAAGCATTCCATATCTCGATTATGACCTCAAAACGAGGGGGAGTATACTTCAAGGGGGAGCTACTATACCATCGGGATAACCTTTTTGATGCTAACAAAAAGGGGGGAGAATTGATATAAACTCACAATAATACTTGTATATATACTAATTTTCGATTAATGAGTTTAGATTTTGTAATCATCAAAAAGGGGGAGATTGTTGACATAAATAATGCATAAAAACGTTATTTATATTTTTCGATATCTCTATGTTTTGACGATCACAAAATCTAAAATCATCAAACGTAAGACTACTACGTAAACAAGTATTAAGCTAGTTTATATCACTATATCCAACTTAATCACTTAAGGTATGGATAAACAAGTGCTTAATACATCTCATGATCAAAGGGGTATTTAATTAATTAATACAAAGTTTATTTAATTATATAAACATATTATATATTTTTGAAAAACACTTTTGGTAATAAAGAAAAATGTTTTAATCATACTATATATATGATTTCAAAAACTTTCCCCACTAAATAAACTTTCCCCGATCATTTTAACCAAAATCAGTTAGTTTTTCACCAAATAAACTTTCCCCACTAAAAAACAAAAATTTGGCCGTTACAGCTGGGCGGCCCCCTTAATTATAAGGGGCGGTCCCATTAATTTTAAGGGGGCCGGCCTTGATTTAAGGGGACCGGCCACGCTCCTCTGTCAGAATTTGTTGCCTATAAATACCACCTTAAATCTGGAATTTTTCTCACCTTTTGCACGAAATTTTTAGATCTCAAACTCTCTAAGCATCCTCTAAAACCCTTTGATCATTTGTATATTAATTCTTGTTTCAAGTGATTCAATCCCTTCTCATCCATCCTCATCCAAAGTGCAAAAGAAGAACACTCCTTCTACAACTAAGTTCAATAAGTATTGAAGAGTAGTTGTGCATAGTGTATATATATTATTTGTGAAGTTGTGTTGTGTTTGTAATAAGTAGTTAGAAGAAATAGAAGTTGTGTAGGAAGTAGAAGTTGATTAGTTGTGAAGAAGATAGGTGTGAAGTAGATTGAAGTGAAGAAGAAAGGTATGAAGAAGAAAGGTGTGAAGAAGTTGTGATCAAGTTGTGGTGTGTAAATTGGTATGTAAGGTTTTCTCCGCCATAAGGGAGTTTGTTGACATAGTGAAGAAAACTCTTGAGTAGGTGACTCGGGGAGTGGAGTAGGAACAAGGAAGGTGACCTTGTAGCCGAACCACTATAAATCCTTGTGTTGTGGTTTGATCTCTCCAACTCTTTTCATTACTTACTTATTTACCTATACTATATTAGCTTAGTTAGTTAGTTACTATATAATTGTTTATATAGTGCAAGTATTGAGATCACATAAACTAGAATCGAACTTTTTAAAACAAACTTGTTTTTATAAATTTTAAAAGGACGTAAAGCTATTCAACCCCCCTTCTAGTTTTCCACAAGTTGGAGTATGTTTGATGATGACACCTCCACGGCCAAATACGCCGAATTGCTCTACCACCAGATTGATAGTGGGGCAGTGATTGATTGGAATTTCTTGAGGAATCAGGGCCTCGAGCAAGCCTTTCTCCAATGCTTCCAAACTGATGCGTTCACCGGTTCTCAATGGGAGAGGTTGTTCAGAGTGCGGGAGCCAATTTATAATGAGTTGGTGCGTGAATTATTTGTTACTTTTCATTTTGATTTGGCTGAGGCAAGAAATGATGTAGGTGGTACTACCATTTACTTTAGGTTAGGAGTTGAGCTTAGGACTTGTTCAGTCGCAGAGTTTGGTTGGAGGTTGGGTTTGTACAATCAGCATGAGACGACTCAGGGAGGGTTTATGCGTAGGTTGTTGGGTGGTGAGACGGCGAGGAATGATTTGAGGTGTGCTACATTTTGTACGATTATAGGGAATGTGGGTATACCTAGACTACTGCAGCGACCTTCATCACGGATCCTATGGTTAGGTTAGTCCACATATGTATCACCTACAGCTTAGCAGGACGCCATAGCTCCAACCACCGCGTCACTGCTTCTGACCTCTTCTACCTATACACCATTTTCTCATTGGATGTGTACTCCAACATCCCATTCTGGGTGGCGAGCTATCTGAAGGGGGTGTAGGGGAAAAGAAAGGTGATAAGATCTATGGGGTGATGTTTGTGATGCGCCTGGACCATTCTTATGGGATTCTTGTGCCTGAGATCATGGGGTACTTGAGTGATTGTGGTACATGCATGGTGGTAAAGGCCAAGTCCCTTAAGCAAATGAACGTTGTGATGGAGTTGGGGGACGGGTCTTTTGCTTGGTATGTTATTGGGGGAGCAGCTGCAGCTGGTGATGATGATGATGAAGACGATGGTGATGGTGCACCCCAGCAGCAGCAGTATGGGGATTATGAGGTCGGTTCTGCAGACTACTACCGACACATGAGTCGGGGGGACTGGAAGGCTCATCAAGGGGACTGGATGGGTCAAATAGATACCTGGAGAGCCACCACTGCCAGAGGTTTGATTGGATGTACGATCACACAGTCCGTCAGATGCAACATCTATCGACCCGTGATCACATCGAGCCTCATTTGTAGATTGACCCATTCCCTGGACGTGAGCAGGACTATCCACCCTATGGGTACACCGTACATCTCTCTCATGGTTATGACTACCGCTTTGGTCCCCCTCCCCAGTGATGTATTTTTGACTGTATCTTGATTTCTGAACAATTTATCCATGGTTGTATGTTTCGAACAATTTGGTCTGTAATAATGTAGGATTCGGCCTCTGTTGGCCATTGGATATTTGTTACTATTTCTTTTTATGCATTTAGGATTTTCGTTATTGTGGTTGTCTTATTTGTTTTATTTGTTTGTTTGTTTGATTTTATTTGTTTCCGTATGCATGCTTTATTTTTATTGTTTGGGATCATGTTTCATAATAAATTGTGAAAATGCTTTACCTTGTTGTTTGTCTTAACTTCATAAAAAGGTACTTCGCAAAAGATAAGTGTAAGGGAAATCTAAATTTGTTTCTAAGAATGGAATTGAACATGAACCACAACAATATTAAATGAACATGTATATTAGTATTTGTTTGAGTCAAATGCTTGTATCGAGTCATAATGATGTTCCGCAGGAATTCCAGGAATTAAGACGTGAGTTTTTCTAGAAATTTTCCAAAAACTTAACATGAGATTTCTGTCAGAACACTCTGACGGCGTTAGGGTTATAACCTGACGGCGTCTGGTGTAAAAATCTGAAAAATTTTGCAAGTTTTGTTTTTCTACCGGGGTCTTAAAGTTTTTGTTAATTCTTTAGTTGGGTAAGGATCCAGTGAGAAGAAAACTTGTAATGAGAAGGATGAGAAATAACTATAACTACATATTTGAGATGCGTCGACTTGAATTAAATGTATTTCTATTCATTTAGATGCATCCCAATTACATTCGAAAGTAATTTTGAAGTGAAAACGATGCAAAGTTGTACTTGCAACAAATTTGTCCATCAGAGGACAAAAAATACATAGGATTTTCCTAACTTGCTAAAATGCATCTAATATATGTATATGCATCTAATTTTTAGCTAGAAAATATATTATGGTGCATCTAAAAGATTAGGGATGCATATAATTCAAGTCGATGCATCTCTAATATATGGTTATAGTTATTTCTCATCCTTCTCATTTTAAGAGTTCTTCTCATTTGATCCTAAGTCTTCTTTAGTTTAATAAACTCTAGGAAATCTGCAAACATTCATTCCACTAGCATTATATCCTTATATATATAAATTGCCGCCGATTTTACGTGAGGTTTGCCATGATTGTTTTCTCAGGTTTAACAGGTTATATTGGACAACAAGATGATTTATATTTCTAGAGGGAAGCTTTCAACGTTCATTTTATTGGAGGAGGATTTAACCATGTATCCATTTATCCACACCGAACGAATCAGGGGAGTACTTGTTTCATTCTTTTACCTTCAGTACTTTTACATCCTTTTTATTGAACATTGGGGACAATGTTCAACCTAAGTGTAGGGGGAGGGTAAATGATGATACCTTAGAGAATGCAATTGCACTTGAGTTTGTTTGTTCAATAGTAGGTGTGTAATAAAACTAAGAGAAATACTTGTTAGGGCAATTTTAGCGCCAAATTTAAAATTTTTTACAACATTTAGGAGTGAAGCTTTAGCCTTAGTGAGCATCTCATGGATAGGAGTTGTATATCTAGCAAAAAAACCGTACCACTCAAAATTTTCCATCCCAAATATGTGAGGTTCGCCCCTAGATTTGTTAGGAAAAGATGCTTATGAGTGTACCGGTAGTACTTAGATTCTAGAACTTGCGTTATGATGCATCCCGAGACTGCTAGTGAGACTACATTCGTGTAGTTAGGATTTACTACATGATAAGAGGCATTAGGATAACCCTAGTGTTGAACCTGTATCATAATTACTTGACCAATAAAGTCATAATTACTTGACTAATAAAGTCAATTAATTTTCCCACACCTTTGCGATGTACTCATTTTTAGTACACGATAACCCTAGTACACCCCTCCGAGCCTATCTTTTTCGTTTATGACTTTAAGCATTTTAGTTAAAGGAAGAATTTGTTTACAATCCACCCCAAATCTGCAACCAAATCGACTTAGCCTTCCGTGTATGCACTCATCTTTAGTGCATTATTGTTATTTGTTTAAACCCTTAGTTAATTGTCTAATTGATTACATGGTTGCTAAGTCGAGTCATATCTTGTACATATTGTTTTGGGACGATTGGGATTCATGGGTAAAGTACTATTGTTATGGAGTAATGGGGAAGAACATCATATATTTCCCCCATATGTGCGTTAATCTTAAAAAGTGATCCAACTGTTTTGATTATCTTAATTCGAGTCATTAGAATAGTTAATTTTAAAGTATGTAAAAGTTCAAGTGTAAGGGGAATGCAAATTCCCTATGATGTATTATTTTGGATGGCATTGTAAGAGTGTATAAAAAAAATCAAAAAAAAAAAAATGAAAAAATCAAGAAAAAGAAAAAAAATAGAAAAAAAATAAAAAAATAAATAAAAACATACGGAGTACCATCCCATTTCCTTTTATGTTTATTTTATGTTTTTGTTAGTTTATGATTAGCTTAAGTCGATTCGAGTCTTGGCTTAGCAACGCCACATTGTACATGTAATTGACCAAGATAATTAACTCGCCACCAGTAAATATTGCCTTTATCCAACAAAACCGTGTTTACCATATCCCTACACCTCACGTTATAACCCTTTTAAAAGACCTCTTTGATAGTTTATCCTAGGTGCTTACGCCAAGTGGTGGAGGTTTGATCCTTTCCCAAGCCTATGGTAATCTATTTGCTATGACAGGTAGTGAGATGTTTTCCATTTCCATATTGTGATATATACTTTATTACACACGAGAGATGTGAATATCTAAACACTATTGTGAGGTGCTATTGTATAATTTCCATGCTTGTTTTGGTTGAAGTGGAACGATTATTTGTTGCAATTACTTTTATATTAGTGTTAAATGACCCCTAGCTTGTATTTTGATTAGAATAAAAGCGCATTTGCTTGAGGACAAGCAAATCTCAAGTGTAAGGGTATTTGATGAGATGAAAAATGTACCGCTTTTGGGGGTTATTTATGCCCAAAGTCGAGATTATTTGATAAAATATTTCCATAAATCGTTCCTTTTGTCATTTTAGGTACTTTTGAGACGAAATTTGTAAAAGAAAGCACTTTGGATGTTTTTGGAGCGAAAGAGTGAAGAAAACGACAAAGTCTCAAATTCATGCTAGAAATTGTACCTGACGGCGTCAGGGATTGCATGTGACGCCGTCACCCATTGACAAAGAGGTGGATAAATCAAGTTACACGTGACGCGCCAGAGAGGTTTTTGAAGAATTGTACATGACGGCGTCACCAAGGCCGTCAAGAGTAATTTGCATGTGACGACCATGACCAAGTTTACACATGACGACGTCAGAAGTGTATCTAGGCAATACGATGATAATTATGGCAGCGAGTTGACGGCGTCAGACCTTACTCTTGACGCCGTCAGACCCAATATTCTATATATAGTTTTTGATTTTTGATGAGTGCTCAAACATTCATCATTTTTGTCGTATTTAAACTGCCAAAATATCCAAAAACGCTCAAATATGCATCAAAATACAGAAAATATCCCAGGAATTGTGTTTTATACGTTTCTGATGCAAAATGAGTAAAAACAATGAAAAATGAACAAAGTTTGCACAATTGGCAGTTTCAGTCCCCCAACTTTCAAAAATTTACAAAACTAGTCCTTAAGCATTTGTTTTGAAAGAAAAGTCAACCTAAGGCATTTAAAAGTCAAAAGTCATCAAATATTGTCCTTGGGTGAAAACTTTGGGAAAATTACATATTTGGTCCCTATACTTTGAGAGTTTGGCAAAATCAGTCCATGGGAATTTTAAGATTGAAAATATCTTTTGTGGCCCTTATGTTATTGGAATGTGGCAAATGTGGTCCCTTGGAATACTTTGGAAGGTTGGCAAAATTTGTCCTTCAAATTCAGCATAATTACAAATTGGGTCCTTGTGCACTTAATACCAAACGGACCCTTTGTAATATGATACCCAAAGTCCAAATCCAAATCAAACATATACACCCCAGCCCACCACTTTCTTTGGCCCAAATACTACACCAGCCCACCATTCATTTTAATAATAAAACATGCTAGGGTCAAAATGTCAACCCTGTCTCCTTCCACCTCCCTTTTGCCGCCAACCAGACACACCACTGTACCTCCCTCCAACATTTATGTCTCCCCCCTCCACTCTCCAACATAACCTACCAGCCACCCTATACCATCTCCACAAGTCAACCCCTCACCAATACCAGTCCCACTCACCCCTTATCCACCTTGGCAATCCCTGTATTAAGTTTGGGCGCCAAAACAAATTGGATGGATGAGATTATTCTAAAAGCAAGTTGATGGCTGGGATTCAATGACAAGAAGCACAAATAGGTCTCAGTGATGTTTGTACACTCAGAAGAAACACAAAGAGGAGAAGGAAGCCCTAGTTTTTTTTAGTATAAATAGGATGCATTGTAAGCCTTCATGGGCATCTCTTTTCTTAGTAATTTCTGTATTTTCAATTTGGTTTTATCTTTGTATTTCCAGAATTTAAGTTCAATGAAAATTTCAATTTAGTTTATACAAATTCGTACTTTTATCCAAATTTTCAAGTTCTTAGTTTCCTTACTTAAATGTTGTTTTGATTTATATCAGAAGATTATCTTAATCTTATTTAACTCAGTTGAATCAAAAGAAAGCAAAAAAATCAGAAAAGAAAAGAAAGTTACAAAAATACAAATAAATAAGAAAAATAGAAAAGAAAATAAAAAATATATGCAAGGTGAATTGAAGTTGCAAGGAGCACAGTGTATTTAGGATGACTGTGGGTTAGAACTCCTTGGGGAGTATTAGGAAGTGTTTAATTGGTCTTTGGTTCACACTGGTTTGGCAGGATAGCATATTGTGAGCATTGTCTCTAAATCTCATATTCCACTGTTCAATTAGCCTATTTAGTTGTTTGAATTTTGCTTGTTTGTTGTTATTAGTTGTTGTTGTAATCTTTAATTAGGTCTGAGTTCCGTAGAATCTCTTTGTGCTATAATTGGAGATTTAACTGTCTCAACAGAGGAGTGTTTGGTTTTGTGTATTACTATGTATGCAGGCCTGTTTTTGTTGCTACATTTGGCTCATACAGCTTATGTTATACATATTTGGGTTAGGTAATGCATAAAATCTAGTTCTTGTTTGGTGAAAAGTCAAAATCACATGTAAACCTCCTTTGCAAGTCCACTGTTAAATTGTTAAGACCCATAATCATCTATATTAGCTCACAACTAGGTAACTTAGCTTATTTCTTTCTTATTATAGCCTCTTACAACATATCCAATCAGTAGGATAGGATCTAACTTCAAATCAGTCAAACCTTACAAAAACACAAAAAGTCAAAATTTCATCTTTGACAAGAAAACCCAAAATGGCATGAATTTTTATGAATTTTGTGTTTGGATTCAGGGTATGAACTTTTCACAAGTTAAAGTAGGCCAGCTTAGCTTTAGTATTCAGTCATCATACTATTTTCAGGGTTTTTGTGGTGCATTTTACAAGAGCTCAAACAAACCTGCAGGGCAGGGTGTTGTCCTGCATCAGATCATCTGTCCATTGCCCCATTTTTAATAAGCTATTCTGTGATCATTTGTGGGACCCACTGTTTGCTTATTGGTTGTTTGGAAAGCCAATAAGCTCATCTATTAGGTTCTAGGCTTATTTCATGTTTTCTAGTTCAATAGGTAGGGCTGCTACCCCCTTCTAGTTTGTCCATTTCCATTGTTTGTTGAGTCATCAGTCTTAGTGGTATAACTTCAGCCCCCCCCCCCTAGTGCTTATTAGTGGGATCTAGGAGCTGAAATTTGGATTTTTAGAGAGCTTAACTGGGTGACTTTTAGAATCAAGTTTTACATTGAGCTTCCTCAATCCCTTGTGGGCTCCACAGGGCTGCCAAGGTCACCAATTTGGCCTGAGTGGCACTCAGGTTTTGGCATGTGCTAGTTGCTTATTTATAGCTTATTTCTTGAGCTTCTTTCATTGTTCTTTTTTATTTCAGATTGATCTCTTGTTGTTATAGCTTATTTTATCTCTGGTTGTCCTTGTGGTAGATTATTACTAGCTTATTCAAGATATCAAAGTCCTAATAAGCTAATAACCAAATTGCCAATCCATTTTGTTTCTCATATTGCTTATTTTGGATTCTCAGCCAAAGTCCCTTCATAAAAGTTTCATGTTTTCAGTTATTTAATAGGTTGGTAAAAGAAAAATTAAGAAAAACCAAAATTAAATAAAGTGATAGCTTCTATTTAAGCTCTTTAGCTTATTTTTCGGCTTTTCAAAAAGCACTTCTCAGTTTTATATTTTTCCTAAGTTCCAGCTACCTTGTAGTAATTTTAGTAATTTTTCCAGAATTTTCTCATTTCATTTAGCATTTTTTATAATTTAGTTTAATTTAAATTAATTAAATAACTAGTTTTAAATTGGTAGTAATTAATTAAAAAGTAGGAAAAATAGATTTTCTGTTTTAAAATTAGTTTTATAATATCTTAGATTTTTTTAAATTTAATTTTCATTTTCCTAGTTAAATTCCATAATTATTTGTAATTTAGTATAACTTAGTGAATTTTAAAAAGTAATTAATAATTAGTAATTAATTAATAGTAATTAATTAAATAGTTGTAAAAATAATTTTAATTTTCTAAAAATTTTCTTATATCATTAGGATTGTAAAAATATAATTTTCATATTCGTAAGACTTTATTTGCTCACGTTTCACGTTTGATTTTACGCACTCGCGTTTTATTTAAGATAGCTTTTACGTTTTTAATCGTAGCTTACGTTTTAAGGTTCCCTAATTCCCTATTATGTTTCCCGTAGTATCTTAGGTAGTTTTTAAAGGCTAATTTTCATTTCCATTGTAAATTCGCATTTAGGTTACGTTTTCGTTCGTTAATTTTTAATTTCCTCAATTTTAACGTACCACAAAACCATATAATCTTTCTCAACCAAACATACAAGGTTTTAATCTCGATCTTTTCACGAAACTTTCCATTCACACCTCGTTGGGGTACGACCCGAGAAATCACTTCCCGGTTTCACAATTTTAATATCACTTTCACGAGTTTTTGCGAGGTAATCTTTTTCCTAAAAGGTTTACTCGTAATTCTCTATGTCTAGTTGTCTCACGATAACTTAGACCTCACGTTTGTTGATATATTGATAAATTATTTTTGCACACCAAAACACAACGAACCAAATGGCGCCGCTGCCGGGGAGGCTGTGTGTCAAAAGTCTCGATAAGGTCTAGACGATTAGTCTTGTAGAACATTCGCAAGAAGTTACGCTTTTATAAAACTTATGAAAAACCAAAAATATTTTTCTTTTGTTTCTATATATGTATTATATCTATAAAAGATAAGAAAAACACAAAAAGATTTTCCCGTTTCTTTTTAATAATAACAACATTAAAATCTTACCACCGTAAATCAAGGCAGAACACCTACCAACTGGGGGTGTGACCATAATAAGTTCCCAAACCAAAGATCAAAACTTTCCTTTGTATCACTTGCATTTTGGAAAACTTTTAATTGATAAGCTTACACTAAGAGGATTCGAAACGGTATAGGGCGATCCAACGAACTTCGCCCTAGTGAGAAATCCATTCTTTTCTCCCGCTCCTTGTACGTTTATCCTTAAAGGTCGACCTTGCGTTCTTGATTATTGGTTTAAGTTCCCTTGTCGTTAAAGTAGTATTGTTTTTATTGAGTTTGTTTTTGTGGTGCATGCGCACCCGTTCGTCTACGTCAACAAGTCCTTTGCAAACGCTTAACAACATTCCAAAAAGAAGGCGTAATCGACGACGTACCAATCCAATAGTCGAACCCGAGATTCGTACTATTCCTACCATGGCGGCTGAGCCCACTATGAATGAACTTCTCCAAGCACCCATCGAGGGTTACAGAGATGCTATCGTTGTTCCAGCCATCGTGGCTGACAACTTTGAGCTTAAAACGGGGTTGATAAACCTTGTCAGCTCGCGTCAATTCTACGGTTTCGAAAGGGACGATGCTCAAGGTCACATTCGATGGTTCAATAAAATCACATCCACCATCAAATGCAAAAATGTCCCTGAGGAGGCAATCAAACTTCTTCCTTTCCTGTTTTCCCTCGATGGGGCTGCCAAGAATTGGCTTGACAAACAACCCCCTCGATCAATTGAAACATGGGAAGATTTGGTTAAGAAGTTTGTGAATGAATTCTTTCCTCCGTCTAAAACCACGGCCCTCAAGAATGAGATCATGAAATTCATGCAGAAATTCGATGAATCATTCGGTGAGGCATGGGACCGGTATAAGGATATGCTTCGTAAATGTCCTCATCATGGTTTCTCCGAGTTAATGCAACTAGACACTTTCTATAATGGTGTGAGCCAAATTGATCAAGACTCTCTAAACGCCTCCACGGGAGGTAATTTCTTGAATCGAACCACAAAGGATGCTTTAGTGATCATCGAGAATAAGTCTAAGGTCCGCATTCCACGAAGCAAGCCGGTTGTTTCCCAAGTGAATGTTAGTCCTTCTACCTCATCACCCATGGCTCAATCTAGCACCAACGCTAGGCTTGACAACTCACAGAAGCTATTCATGCTTTGGTTCTCACCAAAAATAAGAAAGTTTCTTCTCAACCTGCCGAAGTCAAAAAGGTTGAAGTTTGTGTTACTTGTGGTGGTCCATACACATATTACAATTGTACTGCCACCGATGGCAATCCATTTGAAGTTAATGTGATAGCCAGTAATTCTAATCAAGGAGGTAATCAATACCGTCCTCAAATAGAGCCAAACTACCGTGCTAGCAACCAAGGTGGACCACCCGGTTTTTCTCAACCCAATAATCCAAATCAATTTAATCAAAATCAATTTAATCAAAATCAACAAAGAAATCAAAATGTTCAAAATCAATTTCATGCCCTCAATAATCAATTTTCAAATCAAGGGGGAAACTTCAATCAAGGGTTTCAAGATCATAATCACCAAGCTCCTAATGTTGCTTCAAATGAACTTGCTAATTACATCAAAGCAAATGAAGTTAACATGAGGGGAATGCAAAACCAAATCAACACTTTGAAGAATGACTTTCAATCTTCAATGTCGAGACAAGGAAATGAGCTTAAGAATGAACTTCGTAACACAAATCACAAGATTAAACAATCTCAAAGTAAGATTGAGAACATGTTTGCTAGCCTTATGAATCAAATGAATCAAGCTTCTACTTCGGGTAATCTCCCGGGAAATACCATTCCCAACCCGAAGGGTGAATTGAAAGCTATTTCCACTCGTAGTGGTAAAGTAGTAAATGGACCCTCGACTCCTATTCCTCCACCTTTGAAGGAAACGGAACGAGAACCCGAGGTTACAAAGAACAAGGTGCAACCCTCAAGCTCACGAAGTACCGCACACGTCCAACCTTTGGC
Organism: Artemisia argyi; assembly: GCA_030686995.1. Classification (NCBI taxonomy): domain Eukaryota; kingdom Viridiplantae; phylum Streptophyta; class Magnoliopsida; order Asterales; family Asteraceae; genus Artemisia; species Artemisia argyi. The sequence goes on from CM060691.1 coordinate 98,179,825, forward strand.
CGATCCAACTTCAATTCCCGAATTTGCTTTTCCTAAGAGCATTCCTAAGCCTTTGATCCCGTATCCTTCAAGGCTTAATGATCAAAAACTGCATGAGCAAACTAATGATCAAATGAAGAAGTTTCTTGAGATATTTCAAAAGTTACACTTCGATATTAGTTTCGCGGATGCTTTTCTCTACATGCCCAAGTTTACTTCCACTTTCAAGAGTCTTCTAAGTAACAAAGAGAAATTATTTGAACTCACCAAAACTCGTTTGAATGAGAATTGTTCGGCGGTGCTTCTAAAGAAACTTCCTGAAAAATTAGGAGACCCCGGGAAATTTCTCATTCCTTGTGATTTCCAAAAGCTAGAAGAATACTTCGCCTTGGCTGATCTTGGCGCTAGCATAAATCTAATGCCTTTCTCTATTTGGCAAAAGCTTTCACTTCCCGAGCTTACACCAACACGAATGACTCTTGAATTAGCAACCCGAACGGTTACGGTTCCGAAGGGTATTGCTGAAGATGTCTTTGTGAAGGTTGGTAAGTTTCATTTCCCTGCCGACTTCGTAGTCGTTGATTTCGATGCTGATCCTCGTGTTCCCCTTATTTTGGGAAGACCATTCTTGAAAACGGCTCGTGCATTAACCGACGTCTTCGAAGGTGAAATGACTCTAAGAGTTGGCGATGAAAAATTGGTCATTAACATTGAAAACACTTCAAAAGATCTTCTCGACCTTGAACGAGAAGCAATTAGCCAAATTGATGTCATCGATATTGCATGCGATGAATACTTTGAAGAAGTGTTAAATGTGCAATGACCAATTAATTCTACCATTGATGTCTCTTCCCGCTCTCTCACTCATTTTGAGGGAGGTGACTTCATTTTGGAAGAGATTGAAGCTTGTTTATCATGTGATTCTCGTGTTGATCATGATTCTATCAATCCCGAGGAAGACATACTTCTCCTTGAGAAGTTGCTTAATGATGATCCATCATCTCTTCCTCCAAAAGAACTTCATAACAAGGAAGTAAAAAATGTTGAAAAAACTGATGACTTTCCCGAGGTCGAACTCAAGGACCTACCGCCTCATCTCGAGTATGCATTTTTAGAGGGTGACGATAAGTTTCCCGTCATAATTGCTAAAGACTTGAATGAGGAAAACAAAACCGCTCTTCTCAAGGTTTTAAAGTCACACAAGCGAGCGATTGCTTGGAGACTTTCCGACATCAAGGGTATTAACCCGGAATTTTGTATGCACAAGATTTTGATGGAAGATGACTTTAAACCGGCGGTTCAACAACAAAGAAGGGTAAATCCAAAAATCCATGAAGTTATTAAGCAAGAAGTCATAAAACTTCTTGATGCCGGATTGATTTACCCTATATCGGATAGTCCTTGGGTTAGTCCGATTCATTGTGTGCCCAAGAAGGGTGGTATTACGGTTGTTAAAAATGATGATAATGAGTTGATTCCTACTCGATTGGTAACGGGTTGGCGTGTTTGCATTGACTATCGAAAGTTGAATGACGGCACCCGTAAAGACCACTTCCCTCTACCTTTCATGGATCAAATGCTCGAAAGATTGGCGGGAAACGTATACTATTGTTTCCTTGACGGTTTTTCGGGTTACTTCCAAATTTCCATCGATCCTCAAGACCAAGAAAAAATGACTTTCACGTGTCCGTATGGAACATTTGCTTATCGACGCATGCCTTTTGGGTTGTGCAATGCTCCGGGCACGTTTCAAAGATGCATGATGGCCATTTTTCACGACATGATCGAGAAAACAATGGAGGTCTTCATGGATGATTTTTCGGTCGTTGGGAATTCATTCGAATCATGTCTCACCAATTTAGACAAAATGCTTCAAAGGTGTGAAGACACCAATCTTTGTCTAAATTGGGAGAAAAGTCATTTCATGGTCAAGGAAGGAATTGTCCTTGGCCATAAGATTTCTAAGAGCGGGATTGAGGTTGACAAGGCTAAAATCGATGTCAATGCTAAACTTCCTCCTCCCACAACTGTTAAAGGTGTTCAGAGTTTTCTAGGTCATGCTGGCTTCTATCGTAGATTCATTCAAGATTTCTCGAAGATAGCTAGGCCTATGACCCGACTTCTTGAAAAAGAAACCCCGTTTATCTTTTCTGATGAGTGCATCGAAGCATTTCAAACTCTCAAGAGAAAGCTTACTGAGGCACCAATTTTAGTTGCCCCCGATTGGGACCTACCTTTCAAACTTATGTGTGATGCGAGTGATTTCGCCATAGGTGCGGTCTTGGGGCAACGAAAATCAAACACTTTCAGCCGATTCATTATGCAATCAAAACCTTGACCGAAGCTCAAGCTCACTACACCACAACGGAAAAAGAATTACTAGCCGTGGTGTATGCGTTTGAGAAGTTTCGGCCATACTTATTCTTGACTAAATGCATAGTGTACACGGATCACTCGGCTCTCAAGTATCTCTTTGCCAAGCAAGATGCAAAGCCGAGATTGCTCCATTCGTGATAAAAAAAGGAGCCGAGAACCTCGCTGCTAATCATCTTTCCCGATTGGAAAACCCTCATCAAGGTGTTCTTGAGAAAAAGGAAATAAATGAAACGTTTCCTCTCGAGACACTTAATGTGATTTCTCGTCGTGGTGATTCTAGTACCCCATGGTTTGCCGACTTTGCAAACTAACATGCGGGGAATTTCGTTGTTAAAGGGATGTCGTTCCACCAAAAGGACAAGTTTTTCAAAGATGTGAATCATTACTTTTGGGACGATCCCTATTTGTTTAAAATTTGTGTGGATCAAGTTATTCGTAGGTGTGTTCATGGCCAAGAAGCCATGGAAATTCTTAAGGCTTGTCATAATGGACCCACCGGGGGTCATCATGGCCCGAACTACGCCGCTCGAAAAGTATTTGATTCTGGGTTTTATTGGCCCACAATTTACAAAGACGCCCATGACTTAGTCAAATCTTGTGACTCGTTTCAACGTCAAGGAAAGATAACATAACGGTATGAAATGCCACAAAATGTCATCCAAGTTTGTGAAATCTTCGATGTTTGGGGCATAGACTTTATGGGGTCATTCCCGTCTTCACGAGGGAACAAGTACATACTCGTGGCCGTTGACTATTTGTCAAAATGGGTCGAAGCCAAAGCTCTCCCAACCAACGATGCCCGAGTAGTTGTAAAGTTTTTAAAATCTCTCTTTGCTAGGTTTGGAACTCCCCGCGCTATCATTAGTGATCGCGGTACTCACTTTTGCAATGACCAATTTGCAAAAGTCATGCTCAAGTATGGTGTCACTCACCGACTTGCTACCGCTTATCACCCACAAACAAATGGGTAAGTGGAGGTTTCAAACCGTGGTTTAAAAAGAATTCTTGAAAGGACCGTAGGCGAAAACCATGCCTCTTGGTCGGACAAATTAGATGACGCTCTATGGGCTTTTCGCAAGGCTTATAAAACACCCATAGGGTGTACCCCCTATAAGCTCGTGTATGGAAAAGCATGTCATCTACCGATTGAGCTCGAGCACAAAGCTTATTGGGCTTTAAAGAATGCCAATTTTGATCTCAAGTCCGCGGGTGATCATAGGAAACTTCAACTCAATGAACTAATTGAACTTCGTGATCAAGCATACGAAAACTCTTTAATCTACAAAGAGAAAACAAAGAAGATCCACGACTCCAAAATCAAGAACCGCGTTTTCAACGTTGGTAACCGAGTCCTTCTTTTTAACTCTAGATTGAAGATATTTTCGGGTAAGCTTAAAACCCGCTGGACTGGACCTTACACCGTTGCCAAAGTTTTTCCATATGGTACCGTCGAGTTGTCTCAAAATGATAGTCCAAATTTTAAAGTGAATGGGCATCGGTTGAAGCATTATTTTGGAGGGGACATACCACCCATGGTTGTCCCGGACCTCTAAACTTTCCCCATGGACCAATGAATTCGGGGATCGAGTCAAGCTAGCGACTCGATAAACAAAAACAGTAGCATAAACATGGGTTTTCACCCATGTCTCTGATTTCTTTCTACTTTCTAACACCCTAGTGTGGGGGAGTGGCCGTCCCCTGCAGCTTTTTGCAATGTATATATCTTTGAAAAAAAATGTGTGTTCTATGTATAAATAAAGTGAAAAATGAAAAATGACGTTCCCACAATTAGCTTCTAATATTATCTTCTTACGTTCAAAGAATCGGCATAATAGCCGGGACTTTCTATATTGAGGACAATATTCAATTCTAAGTGTGGGGGTGGGGAAAACTCTAGCGAATTTTATCAAATTATACCGTCTAGTACCCCTGTTTTTTGCCTAAAATTTTAAAATTTTTTCACTTTATTTCAAAAATTTTTGTGGTTATCAGTCCACCATGTCTAACCGACAAAAGGACTGGCTAATCCAGGAGCAAACGGCTCTTGGTAAAGATAACTCAAATCCGTTGACGGCTTACAATTTGCCCAAAATTGTATGGTATCTCAACTCGCCATATCCTAAAAAGTGAAAGAGTTGGCTAGCCCGCAAGATTATGGCTTGTGGTAAAGGCACTGGAATACCATAATTGGTAATCAACTCACCAAGATGCTGACTGTGTCCATCAAGAGTTGGCTAGTCCAGAAGCAAACGGCTTCTGGTAAAGACAATTCAAAACCTTTGAAAGCTGGTGGTTTGCTCAAAATCATATGGTTATCGGTGTACCATAGTTCTTACTTGAACCGAAACATTTGGCTACTCCAGAAGTAATGGCTTTTGGTAAAGAGACTTCAAATCCATTATGTTTTCATAAAAGATTGCTAGGGACTAGCAATAGTTTAGTGTGGGGGATTGATGAGTGCTCAAACACTCATCATTTTTGTCGTATTTAAACTGCCAAAACATCCAAAAATGCTCAAATATGCATCAAAATACAGAAAATATCCCAGGGGTTGTGTTTTATACGTTTCTGATGGAAAATGAGTAAAAACAATGAAAAATGAACAAAGTTTGCACAATTGGCAGTTTCAGTCCCCCAACTTTCAAAAATTTACAAAACTAGTCCCTAAGCATTTGTTTTGAAAGAAAAGTCAACCTAAGGCATTTAAAAGTCAAAAGTCATCAAAAATTGTCCTTGGGTGAAAACTTTGGGAAAATTACATATTTGGTCCATATACTTTGAGAGTTTGGCAAAATCAGTCCCTGGGAATTTTAAGATTGAAAATATCTTTTGTGGCCCTTATGTTATTGGAATGTGGCAAATGTGGTCCCTTGGAATACTTTGGAAGGTTGGCAAAATTTGTCCTTCAAATTCCGCATAATTACAAATTGGGTCCATGTACACTTAATACCAAACGGACCCTTTGTAATATGATACCCAAAGTCCAAATCCAAATCAAACATATACACCCCAGCCCACCACTTTCTTTAGCCCAAATACTACACTAGCCCACCATCCATTTTAATAATAAAACATGCCAGGGTCAAAATGTCAACCCTGTCTCCTTCCACCTCCCTTTTGCCGCCAACCAGACACACCACTGTACCTCCCTCCAACATTTATGTCTCCCCCCTCCACTCTCCATCATAACCTACCAGCCACCCTACACCATCTCCACAAGTCAACCCCTCACCAATACCAATCCCACTCACCCCTTATCCACCCTGGAAATCCCTGTATTAAGTTTGGGCGCCAAAACAAATTGGATGGATGAGATTATTCTAAAAGTAAGTTGATGGTTGGGATTCAATGACAAGAAGCACAAATAGGTCTCAGTGATGTTTGTACACTCAGAAGAAACACAAAGAGGAGAAGGAAGCCCTAGTTTTTTTTAGTATAAATAGGATGCATTGTAAGCCTTCATGGGCATCTCTTTTCTTAGTAATTTCTGTATTTTCAATTTAGTTTTATCTTTGTATTTCCAGAATTTAAGTTCAATAAAAATTTCAATTTAGTTTATACAAATTCGTACTTTTATCCAAATTTTCAAGTTCTCAGTTTCCTTACATAAATGTTGTTTTGATTTATCTCAGAAGATTATCTTAATCTTATTTAACTCAGTTGAATCAAAAGAAAGCAAAAAAAAATAAGAAAAGAAAAGAAAGTTACAAAAATACAAATAAATAAGAAAAATAGAAAAGAAAATAAAAAATATATGAAGGGTGAATTGAAGTTGCAAGGAGCACAGTGTATTTGGTGTTAGGAATACATATATTCGTATAAAAGTCTCGATCACCTAATTATTGTAATAGTATTAAGTTAGCTCGTAGTTTGTTTATATATTAGTTAGTTAGTACTAGTTTAAGTAACACCGTGGAAAAAGGACGGGTCTTTACCCACTGTATGCTTGATCCACAGCCCGGGTGTGGGCGTTTGTAGCTTAGTATAAATACCCCTCTCCACATGTGGAGAGGATTGGAACTTCCTTTCACTTAATCTAATATTCTCATTTTTCTCTCATCTCTTTCTCTGTCACAACTCGTAATTTCATGTCCTTTTTCGAACGTCGAAATTTCATTTTTATTTCAGAAGTTACTATTCATTTCTACTATTCACTATTACTATTCATTTTCAGTATTCATTTCTGAAATTTTTATTTCATATTCTCGTAAGTAAAACTATTTTAATGATAATCCGAGAGTTTGACGCTCGTTGGATCATTTCTTCAAAAATCACTAAGCCGTGTCCGAGATTTACATTTGGGTTTAAACGTCATTTCAGCATCCTGATATGTCCATAAAACGCTATAAACGATAAATGCAATATACTCTAATATAAGAACATGGATGGTTATGTGATTTAGGATGATTAGAGATGTATTTTCTAGTAAGATGTTAGAGAGAGAATGAGATGAGAGAAGTGGGAGCCTTGTATGTGAAAAACTTCTGAAAGGTTAGATTGCAAATGAAGGTCCAACCCTTTCCCATGGGTGGGAAAGGGTATATATAGTTACAATGAAAACGCCCCTTGAAACGGGCTGTAGAGTGGGCTGACAGTAGGTAAGAGACCCGACCCGACTCCACAAATACTAACTAATACTACTCTACATACTAACTATTATGATAATTACTACGAGCTACAATATGCTAAACTATTCTAGGGGTGACCGAGTCTTCATATGAATAATCGTATTCCAAACAATCTCCCCCTAAGGGAGGTCACCCCAGAAAATAAATGTTGTGTCATAGCATTCAAGTCTTTGATGCCATCTTTGTAGCTCGTAGCCTTTAGATTCTTCGTTGTTGAGATCTTTGTGCTTTAAGTGGTAGACTCTAGATGACACCTTCAATGTGATGGATGATCTTTGGAAATAGCTTCGACTTCATCATCCATATGAGTGTCTGAGGGTCATCTTTGAGTAGTAACGTCTCCATGTGATATGAACCTCTTTGTGTTGGCATGCTCACACTTTTCAGGATCATGATCTTCTTCATCAGAGTTGAGGAAGCACGGTTGAAGCCCATTCAATGATCATGATATCTTTGAGTTATGAAGTTGAAGTGTGAGCATGTGTTGATGAATCAGCATCTTTTCAGCAATCAACCGCAACCGTTAGAAATTCCTGCAAGTAGACAGTTAGCAACAAGTCATCCGGTGCTTATAGGTTCGGAATTAGAGATTGTCAACAGCGTAGTGTGAAGACTCCTTCTAACCCTTACCAAGACCGTTCCCAATCGGCAAACCCTGAAAGGATTTACATGAACTACCTAAGTAGGTCAACGATTGGGTGAGTCGCTGGAGACCACTCCACGACTATAGACCGTTAGTAACCGTCGCGACCACTAAGCGTAATCCACAAGGAATTACCTAAGTGACCTGCTTTCAGGGCTGCTTGATGTTGACCCTGGCAGGAATTTCCATTCAATCACTGGGAGTTACTAAAGCAACATCCCTCATAAATGTTCTGGCAGATTGCTCAAATCTGCGTAGGACTCATAAGTTTACCACTGGTGTCCTTAATGTTGAACAACCATGGTAGAAGTAGCATGTGTACCTATGAGATCTTTTTTATGCATCTCAAGGCTCTAGACTCAATAAGTGCATTTGGTTTTCCTATGGGGAGATTAGGGAGAGGTCTCCTGTTTCAATATCAACTATCTCTAAGAGATAAGTCGATAGATTACACCGGTTCCCGTGAGAATGAAACAAGTTCTTTTAAGAGAACTTGAGTGGCTAGAAGGATTAGTGCATTGCGTCACTGGGTCCATGACGTCTTGTCTTTAATACCGATGTTGCCTTAGCAAGCACCGGTAGATTATGAATTGAACCCGGTTTCTGCCCTAAGGTTGAATAGTTGGAGGGCTATTTCTTTTCACCCTTTCTCATTTCATTTCTTTTTAATTCTTCAACCCCTTCTTTCTCCATTCTCACATTTCTCCTTTTTTCATGATCATACCTACGGACTTCTATATACTATCTATTTGTGATTGTCCGTGGGTAGATCCCTCCGGCTCTGGCGGATCATAGGACGGTTTTCCTAGCCTTAGTCACCTTATAACTACATGACTGTCCTAAGTTGCCATTTGCCAAATCATTGAAAATTCTCTCAATGTGTTTATGATTGAGAAACACATTTTGTTAACACATTGAGAGTTTAGTCATTTTCAAATGCTCCCCCTTAACATGTGCTCATATGTATTGATTTGAAAATTTGCACATGTCTGGAAGAGTTGCACTTTTTGAATTGATCTACCTTAAGTGATCATGACCGGGCATTCGAGACACGCTTACATCACTAGATAAACTAGCTTGAAGTTATTACCCGGCCCGATCAGGTTCACCCAAGGTTTCTCGAGACGGTACATTCTACTTAAACTAGTCCTCTTTGAGACACGCTTACATCACTGGTTGAACCAGCTTGAAGTTATTACCCGTCCAGGACTAGTCCTTTCGATTCAGGACATTTGTGTTTCGTCAATTCATGAGTCAAGACTGAGATGCACTCATATGAGATGCAAGGATCCTTTTACTCAAATCATTTTGCTCCCCCTCAATATGTGCATTGATATGCGAAAGAGTTTGGCACATAGGAAAGAGCAGATTATTGTTTTCATGTTCAAAAACATCACTTTTGAATCAGTTTTTCATATTTAAATCACATCTTCTCCCCCGATCAAAAATTTCAAATCAATTTGAGATTTGTGATCCCAAGTGATTTAAATAAGTATAAAGTTTTGGCGAAGGATGTGACATGTTTAAGAATGACTGATTTTGAGACAACATTTAAGCTCCCCCTCAAACCTTGAGGGAGTATGTTATGTGTTAGAGATGACGAGTTTATAAATGATTTTGAGTTTAGTAATAAACTCATGAAATATTCATATTCTAACACATAACAATTGCACTTAATCCACTTGAAGTTATGCACAAAGATCATTGTTTTGATGATATATAGTTTTTGAAATCATTCTCCCCCTCAATCGATGACACATTTTAAAATTAAACATTTTGCATAAAGTATTAATTTTTATAGCATCGATTGAGTGGTAAATTTTAAACAACTCTTCAGGTTTGTTTGATCTTCAAAAACCATGGTACCACCAAGTTTGGAGCAAATACTTTCCCGAAGAATCTTTGAAGGAAAAATATTTGAAATGCAAAGAAGACTTCTCTTCTTTTACCAGAAATGATGCACTTAAGCGTACATCAGATCGGAAAGGCACGAATATAAAGTAATTCATGCCTTTGTAAGGAACAGTCGTCTTTTTGGCGACGAACTTTCCCCAATACTAAGACCGGGTTGCTATCTGAAGTAATAGCAAACCATATTTTGAGAGAATAATTTTAGGAATGACATGTTTTAGACAAGAAAACTTTATTTGGAACCGAAAAACTCTTGCTCAAGCATATGTATGATTCCGTGTCATTATTGAATGACATTTCTAGAAACGTACATAATATTGATTATACAAAAGACATGTCGTGAGAAGAATAGTTTTGGATTTTTGTGAATTTTCAGATTTTTATGGATTTTATAAGTTTTATATTTTTCTATTTTTCTTTTTGATTTAGTACTATGTACAAAGGATATATGAAACAACCCCTTTACTCCTCCCGATCTTCCTGAAGACTTATGAGATCCTCAGGAGTGAGACTCTTCATACCAAGGCGAGGGAGGATAAATTGAAATCGATCCCTAGAGAGTGCTTTGGTAAAGATATCAGCAAGCTGGAACTCAGTCCTTACAAAGTAAAGTTCCATAATTCCTTTCTCAACTTGCTCCCTGATGAAGTGATGTCGAATGTCGATGTGCTTAGTTCTTGAGTGCTAGACATTGTTGCAGCAAAGAGCAATTGCACTTTTGTTGTCACAATACATAGGAATCTTGTTGCACACGAAGCCATAGTCCGAAAGTTGAGACCTCATCCATAGAATCTGAGCACAGCACGAGGACATGGCAATGTATTCAGCCTCTGTGGAGGATATTGAAGTACTCATTTGTTTCTTAGAAGACCAACTAACTAGCTTGTTTCCCAAGAACTGAGCGCCCCCAGATGTACTTCAACGAGTATCCTGACATCGCGCATGGTCAGCATCCGAATAGGCAGTGAGGGCCATTGAGGTATCCTTAGGGTACCATAGGCCCAAGTGGATTGTTCCTTTAAGATACCGAAAGACCCTCTTGACAGCTTCCAGGTGTTTCTTGGTAGGTTTGGATTGATACCGAGCACACATGCAGACTGCAAAAAGAAGATCCGGTCGGCTAGCTGTAAGATACATTAAGGAACCAATCATGCTTCGATACTTGGTTTGTTCAACAGGGATTCCGATATCATCTTCATCAAGTTTTGATCTTTCCATCATAGGAGTATAAACCGCATCTCATGAATCAAATCCAAATTTCTTCAAGATTTCATTAGCATACTTGGATTGATTGATGAAGATCCCATTGGGATTCTGAGATATTTGCAAACCTAGAAAGAAGGACATTTGACCCATCATGGACATCTGGAATTCAGAACTCATCTCCTGGGAGAATCGATCACACTCTTTGGGATCAGAGGAGGCAAATATTATATCATCAACGTATATTTGCACATGAAGAAAGGTTTTGCCCGTCTTTCTGGTAAAGAGCGTAGGATCAACAGCACCTTTGGAGAACTTGTTGGCAAGAAGGAATTTTGACAAAGTGTCATACCATGCCCTGGGAGCTTGTTTAAGACCATAAAGGGCCTTCTTCAAGCGATACACATGGTTAGGGCGTTCAGGATCCACAAATCCTTTAGGTTGACTTACGTACACCACTTCTTTAAGATCGCCATTTAAAAACGCGATCTTAACATCCATCTGATACACCACCATATTTTGACTAGCGGCATATGCTAGAAATATTCTTATGGCTTCAATTCTGGCAACTGGTGCGAAAGATTCTTCGAAGTCAATACCTTCTTCTTGACGATATCCTTTTGCTACAAGTCTTGCCTTGTTCTTTAATACATCTCCATGCTCATCAAGCTTCACTTTAAATATCCATTTGAGTGCAATTATCATAGCACACTCAGGAGGTGGCACTAATTCCCACACGTCAAGACGATCAAACTCATGGATTTCATCCACCATAGCAGTGAACCATGAATGTTTAGACATCGCATCCTTGAAATCTTTAGGCTCAACTTTAGAAAGAACAGAATTGAAGAAACACCACAAAGTATCGGTAGCAAGTTCCTTACGGGTTGACACCGGACGTGAAGGGTTACCAATAATGTTGTCAATTGGGTGGTCGTTTGTCCATTTCCTAAGGTGTTTATGAGGTTGAGAGTAGGGAACTGAGGTAGCCGTGTTTGATTCATCTGAGGATGTAGCATCATTTGACGGTTCAGGTGCAAAGATGTTAATAAACGGCTCATTATCGGGTGGAGCGAAGGGATTCTCACCAAAAGAGTTATTTACAGCTGCAACTCGTTGTACAGATGAGGATTGACCATTAGATGTGGTGATTGAATGACTGATGGTGGGAGCTTCAGGATCCCATGATAACAAGGTGGATGGACCAGAATTAAAAATTGGGACATTAGCTACCCCAGCTGGTTGTGGAATGACAGTGACTTCTGGAGCGTCCACATTTTGAGGTTCAAAGTATACATCAAACATGGGGTCAAATAGCCTTATCCAATCATCACTTATAGGAGGTACGAAGGGAGTAGCAGGGGTGGAATTCTGTACAAGCCTAGAGCTTATAGGTCCAGGAGATAAGAGGTTAGGTACGGGTCCAGAACTTGATTGTCCAGGAACCAGTTGCTCTGTCAGCTCGTCGAACGTGACGTGAATTGTTTCCATTATATCTCTGGTATGTTTGTTGTAGATTCGGTATCCCTTTCGTTCTGGAGCATAACCAACAAAGAAACCAATGTCAGCCTTGGCTTTGAGTTTCCCCAGGTCTTCACTGTCATTTGTTGGATAGCACAATGCACCAAATACACGAAGAAACGAAAGATCCGGTTTTCTGCCATGGACCAGTTCATATGGAGTCTTGCAGCGGAGAGGATGTATCAAGGATCTATTCTGTGTATAACATGCTGTTTCAATTGCCTCAGCCCAAAGGAACATAGGGGCTTTGGAGAAGATGGGCATAGTTCTTGCAGCTTCAACTAATGTGCGGTTGCGTCTTTCAACAACTCCATTTTGTTGAGGAGTACGTGGAATGCTCTTTTGATGACTAATTCCGACACCTTCATAAAATTGAGTAAGTTGTTTGTTTACAAACTACGTTCCATTATCAGTTCGAATGAATCTAACTGTTTTGTTGAGACAAACTTGCAACATTTTTATGAGTTTGATGATGGTATCCGGAGTCTCGTCTTTTGATCGTAGAAACTTTACCCACGTGAATCGAGAGAGATCATCAACAATAACCAGCACATATTTCTTTCCATTAATACTTTGAATCCTCATTGGTCCACAGAGATCCATGTGGAGGGTGTGTAGGACTTCCATGATGGAGTTGACTGTCTTGGGTTTATGTGTGTGCTTTTTGCTTTTGCCCATTTGACATGCGAACACAAGTGGTCTTTTTCATACTTCAGTCGGGGCAAGCCTCGAACAAGATCTTTACGTGTGAGTTCATTGATGGTACCGAAGTTCAAGTGGTTTAAACGACGATGCCACAACCATGATTTGTTCTTGGAAGCTTTAGAAAGCAAGCAAATTGGTGAGGACCGTAACATGTCTTCGATAGAGATGGTATAAAGATTAGTGCCCCAACTCCCCTTGAGTAGATCAACCCCATCTAGTTCTCTAACAAAACAGGTGTGTTTTCTGAAGACGACTTCAAGATCAGAGTCACAGAATTGACCAACAGAAAATAGATTGTGCCCAAGTCCTTCCACGTAGTAAACTCTGGATATCACACTATCTCCAAAGACGTAATCCCCATAACCCATTATAGATCCAAAATGGTCATTTCCAAATCTAACCGTACCAATTAACTTTTCCACAAAATTCTTGAGCCGCGAGCGATCTCCAGTCATATGTTTTGAGCAGCCTGAGTCCAAATACCAAAGGACGATTTGTACGACCTGCATTTGAAACCAGACACTCGTGGATAACTGAAAAAGCTGGAGCCCCACAAACAGTTGGGGTCCGTTTGGTTAGCACACACAATTATTGGATTATCATATGTCACAGATATTTCACTGGAACTTTCACATTTTGATGCACTAGAATTGGGAGTGGTACTAAGTTCTTCTATTGGGAACAGTCTACCAGTAGGTCTCCACTTCTTAATAGGCACAACTTTAGAATTAGTGATCCTAGTCATTGAGCACTTTTTCCTTAGAGTGAATTTCCTTCCAGTATGTCTCCATTGATAACCAACATTAGTGAACACTTTTCCTGTTTTTCTCCATACTTGTTTTACCGGTTTAACACACGAGACATTCATAACTGGAGATTTCATAGTGGATTTAAGAAAGGACACAACGCAACCATCATGATTACCATAAAATAAGCATTTGTTACAAGTCTTACAAATAGCACCAGAATTCGAATTAATTACATCATTGTTAACACAAATGTTTGAATCAATTCGATTCCTTTCATTAAGCATAGCTTTATTGTTCCTAGATGATTCTTCTACTTCCTTCATAAGTGTACTCTTAGCCGGCAAGGTCCTATCATTCTTTGTATTGCACCTAGGCTGTGACTTGCTAGCATTAGATACACCTTTTACTCCTGTAGAAGCAATGATAGGAACATTAGTATGATTAGTTGCTACTTGTTTACCGGTGATCATGATGGTGGATTGTGACTTGGTTTGGGGATGATCTAATGTAACATGTTTGTTACCACTTTTAGAGTGTGATGCAAATGACCTTTCCGACTTGTTATCATTCTTGGGGCATGATCCTATGGCATATTCTAATAGTTCCTGGGCTCTATTAGTGAGGAAACAAGCACCAATAACAACATCATCATTAGGTTTAGATATTCTCTCATCTTCAATGGTTTCTCTAAGCATGGCCAGATAGTCCTTAAGATTCTTAAGGTAGTTGTTGTGAACTAACTTATTGTTCCTAAGGGGAAGAGAGACATTGACGGCATCACACGCATATTTCTTACAAGCATGTACATTGGAAATTGCATGATCACATGAAACGACGGGCATTTTACCCTTCACCATAGTCTTTAGATTCTCAATTTCATTTGACAAAGAAGTGACTCTTTCATTGTTTTGGTCACGTGTTGTTTTAATAGACTCAAACAATTCTTTGTACGTTGTTTAGCGTTTGACATTTCAGCATGAAGCCACTCATTTTCATGTTGTAATTCATTGATCATGCCCTGTTTCTGAAAGTTTTGAGAATCAATCGACTTCTGGTAATTGGTATTGGTCACATCACTTTTGTTCAATTTTAATTGTGCAATTTGGGCCCTCAACTTCCAAATCATGTTTGAGTGAGCTTGAATTACATCATCCTTTTTGGCTAATTCAAAACATGTATCAAATTCAGGAGCATCTGAAGATGTCTTGGCATTTGATACTTTTACGTTTTCTTTCAGATGTTGGTATTTTAGTTGCAAGTTAAAATTATCAACTTCAAGTTTTGAAAAACTCCTGACCATGTTGTCATGGTCGTCGTTTTGAATTTTGTAGTTTAGTTGGTAATTCTCCCCCTCATGCTCAATCACACGATTCTGAAATACATTTAAAGTAATGGACATTTCATGAAACTGCTTAGCAGATAGGGCAGAGCCAGTAACAGTGTAAAAGACATCTTGTGCAATGCAATTAGCAATCAAGTCCTCATTCATGATGAGGATGTTTTTTCTGTCAATTTCACTCTATTTGAGATCGATTGCCAATTGGTTACCCTCATTTTCTACTTCTTTAAAAACCTTTTTCATTTGATTCACATCATTATCGATGGTAGTTTTAAGGCCTTCAAAGTGTTCTTTAAGAAGATCGAAAAATGGCATAACTTCAGTAAGGTAACACAGCTTTGTTTGCTCAAACCCCCTTTCCCCTTCTGTAATCTCTATTGGTGTAATTCTAGTTTTTCATGTTTTTTCAAAATCCTTAAACAATTGGCCTAGAACATATAACGCAATTAGGGTATTACACTGTGTGGGTAAGGTATATGGCACAAGATGTTGGGGTGTGTGCAAGGGATAGATGGTTGGGTCTGCAATCCTAAAGATGGTACGTGTATTACCAATGATTCTTTCAGCTTTCATTTTTTCCATGTCAATATTCCAGAACACTTTTTCAGGAAGGATTTTCTTTTGAGGGACAAAAATAGCTGAGTGATTGTCATTTGTATAGTCATGGTGAAACACACTATTTTTAGCAACACATAGTGGATCCTTAAGTCGCTCAGCAAGTTTTTCCCTAGTTCTATCCTCAGCCTCATCAATCTCATCATATGATTTCATATCAGGAGGGGCATGGTTAGGGTCAAGCATAGTGTGTGCATCATATAGCGCAGGTTGAGCACCTATACCAATTCTAAGAAATTTAGCTTTAGTCTTAAAGGCATCATGTTCACTAAATTCATCTCTTAGTTTCCTATGTTTTTCCATCATTTGAGCAGATTGAATGGTTTGACCTTGCATGTACAACTTATCTTCCAATTTGTTTTTCAAAGTTTTGAGTTTTGAAAAGTCATTTAGAAGTTTGGTTTCTTTTTCTTGGTAGTCGAGTTTGATTGAAGTCAATCCCTTTTGAATTTCCTGTCTTTGTTTGACAGTCTGATCCAATTGTTTTTTTAAAGAAACTAACTCCTTTTTCAATGTTTCTTGTTTGGCATTGTTTTCAGTTATGTAAGTACGCAATTGCCATTCCATTTTCTGCTCACATTCATTAAGTTCAAATTTAGAATGCTGCTCATATAAGGCGACCTGATCCTTAAGGATGTTAACTCTAGTGATCAAGGAGTCATCAGGGTTCACTTGGTACAACTTTCATTACATTGTCATTCACATACCGTTCATATGGGATATTATTGGTATTTCCTATATTAGTGATATCTGTGTTGTCAATGTTCGTGGGTTGTACCGAGTCACATGCCCCTTGTGGATTGATAGAGCAATTCAGATTAGAATTTAGTGGCTTTGGTATCTCAGAAATAGCAGAAGTGATGGAGGAGCCAGACAGCTGTGGAGATGATGCAGCGGCAGACAGATTAGCCATGAAGATAGTTTGAGCTATGGGTTCTTCGTCAACATCCGAATCAAAAGCATCACAGTCTTCAACTTGGAAGATGTTCGGATCATTGAGTGCTATGTCCAGAACAGGTTGATCATCCACATCAGCATCAAACGTATTCTTGTCATCGCCAGCTAGAAAGAGCAAAGCTTCTTCATCCAGAGCAGTACCATTCTATTGCGCCTGCATAAGCAACATCTTGTCCTTGAAATACTCTGAGTTTTGAGGACCCTTTGGAAGAGTACAATTCCTAGCAATATGGCCCAGCCCTCAACAGTTATAGCACTTAGGCTGCCTAGCTTGCACTTGAAGCGCATTCCCGACTCTATATTGCCCATTATCTCTACCAGCATTTCTTGGATTGACATTTTGTCTTCCTTGCACATTTTGCACCACCACTCTTCCATCTTCAATGACTGCCTGATTACGTGGGTTAGACGAAGTCCTGAGTTGGTTGTTAGTTGGTGGAAGTACAGCTCTGAACTGTTGGACTAATAAGGAGACTTGGTTGGAGAGGTTATCAATCATCATGTCGGTATGAGAGTAAGTCAGGATGGGTGTTTAAGGCAGTTGGTGAGGGAGTTGATGATTGTCCATTAGTTGAGGTAGACCTGGATGAAGGTAGTTGAGATTGATCATTTGAAGACTGAGTAAGTTGTTGAACATTGGACACAAAGGCAATGGACTTATTAGTTGTTGTAGGATTGAGCTTTTCTCGCATTACCCGATCATAAACTGCATGTTTCTCATGTTGTTGGAGATATGCATAAAGTTGTTCATGATTAGTATGCCTGAGACCTTTGTTGAGCTTGACAGCTATAACAAACCTATCCCATTCAGGTGCCATGTTATTCACGAATTTTGAATTGAGCTGAATGTTAGGCATAGTCATCTTGATGGCTCTCATGTCATTGACAAGCTTGTGAAATCTGACGTAGTAGTCAGTGATGCTTTCACCAGGATTCATTTTGAAGTGCTCGAATTCATCATATAACTGAGACTCCCTATCTTCTTTAGTTAACTAAGATCCTGCAAGAAGCATCTTCACATTATCCCAAACTGCTTTCGCATCGGTGTTAAAGTTGATGAGTTTGTAGACATCTTTAGGAAGTCCTTGAATGACAATATTCGAAGCTCTGATGTCAGCATCATAGCGTTTCTTTTCTTCATCAGAAAGATCATCGTAGATGCGAGGTCTTTCTGGACCAACTGCCACAGGATTGTCATCAGTAGCTTCGATTGTGTCTCTGGTTGTCCCCATGATGAAAGGTCCATTATCAATGGATTTCAAGATGTTCACACCATTTTCCTTACCCAGGCAGTATAGACGAATCCTTTGTACCCATGATTCGTAGTCGGTCCTGTCCAGCATAGGAGGACGAGTATCCGATCCTGCTGCCTGAATGTCACCCGATGCAGTGCTTGCCATGCTGTGAAGACTGAGTAGTTACACGTATCAAGCTGTTAAACACACGTGATATTCGTGTTTTGTTGCAACAAGTCGAATTACAATCACTTCTCAGAAAACAAGTCAAATGGTAAGATTAAACTCACAACGTCAAGTTATTATTGAAATAACAGGTCAAGTTGTAGGAATAGTCTCACAACATCAAGTTACTGAAGGAGTAGATGATGAGGTGAAAAATGAACCACTTTTAGGGGGTCATTTAAGCCCGGAATTGAATTTATTTGATCAAATATTGCCCTAAATCGTTCCTTTTGTGATTTTAGGTACTTTGGGAGAGAAATCTGGAAAAGGAAGCAATTCGGACGTTTTTAGAGCATAAAAGTGAAGAAAACGCCAAAGTCTTAATTTTCCTTGCTGGGAACAGTAGGTGACGGCGTCAAGAAGGAATTTCTGACGGCGTCAAGAGTAATTTCCATGACGACCCAGTACAGAATTGAAGGCGTCACTAAGTAGGGCGTCAAGAGTAAAATGCATGACGGCCTGGAAACACATAACACACGACGACGTCAAAAGTAGATCAAGGTAGTCCGAGAAGTATTTTGGCTGCGAGATGACGGCGTCACAAATTTGTTCTTGACGCCGTCAGACCCTATTTCCTATATATAGTTTTCTAATTTTCACATTAAAAAGAGAGAAGTTTTGGAGAAACCCTAAGTACGAACTTGGTACGAATTTTACAGGTTTTTCAAGGGTTCTCAGCCCTTGATACCTTTCATGTGTAATTGAGATAAGTATTCTTTTAATTCAATCAATATGTCTATGTGTTGGTTGTCTATATCTTGTTCTTGTCTTAATTCTACAATGCTAGGCTAGATCTATCTTGTGTTTGCTTGGATCTAATGAAACCTAGATGTTAATTATGTGTTGATTACTTGTTTATGGTTGTATTGGATGAATGAATTCGATGTTAGGCTTAAGAAAACTGGCAGATCTCCAATTGGTAACATGCTTGAACGTCCTAGGAAACATGAACTGACGTACACTAGGTTTTATTGGTTGTATTTAATGCATGAGTAAATTCTAATGATCCCATGTTAGGAGCTTCTTTGCCGGCTCGACATTGGAGTGAAGTAGGCACTCATAGGTTTGGGCAATTAAGTGCGCCACCCCATGAATGGTATTAAGGAATACAATCCGTCATCCACGCAACTATAACAAGTAATTAACGTGTAAAAGATATCTATGGAGTAGTGAAATCTAAGTAAACACATTTTCTCCACTTATTGCTCACAACCTTAGTTTAATTTAGTTTATTTTCATTTCTAGTATTTTATTTTGATTGCATCTTTAGTATTGGGTTAGTTGACTAGCAACTAATTCCGCCCAAATCCTTCAAACCCGAGATTTTTACTTGCTTTCTAAAAAATATAAAAATACAAAAATAATCATCTCTCATCTTTAGAACTAGTATTTAGGTTTTCTAATCCTAGCGACACTATTCCTAGCTGAACGATCAATCCCCCGGTACTTGTCACTATACTATACTACAACGATCAGGTACACTGCCTGGTGGGGGTTATAAGCTTCTCAAGATCCCTTGAGAGGTAAATCCTGGTGCGATTCCCACGTATCAAGTTTTTGGCGCCGCTGCCGGTGATTGTCTATCTTTACGTTCATTTCTCAACTTTCGCAAAAGAGTGCGGCGCTATCAAGTTTTTGGCGTCGCAGCCCAGGGAATAGTTATTGTCTAGGTTAGAATCTCTTTTTGTTAGGTCTACTTGCTAGATTCCTTTCTAGTAAGATTTTATTTTTTATTTTTAGGTTTTCTTTAGTCTATCTTATTTCTTTGTGTTTTTGTTCGTAACTCTTCACCACCCGACATCATGGACGATGGGAACATCCTTGAACCCGTCATCCCACCACAACAAAACACACCACTAGAACCTCTTAGGCCCCGAACCTTAGGAGAGTATTCCCGACCTAGCCACCAAGGCTACCGAAACACCATTGATCTCACCGGAGCCAATGTGACCCCCTTGCGATCCGACACCATCCGGTTGGTGCAAAGCGGATGTGCATTCCATGGACTTCGTTCCGAAGATCCAAATCAACATCTTAAGGACTTCCTAAAAATCGTAGATTCCATAGACTTAGGTGTTGAAACTAGAGAGACAACCCGATTACGCCTATTCCAATTCTCTCTACGGGATCAAGCTAGTCAATGGCTTGAGCGTTTACCCGTGGGATCCATCACCACATGGGATGATCTCACCACTCGTTTCCTTGCACAATTTTTCCCACCGGGGAGAACTACTAAGCTTAGAAATGACATCTTGATATTCCAACAACGTCAAAATGAATCTCTTTATGAAGCATGGACTCGTTTCAAGGACTTACTCCAAAAAGTCCCTCATCATGGCATAGATCTTTGGCTCCAAGTCCAAATCTTTTATGACCATATCGATCTCTCCACTAGGCGAGCCTTTGACCAATCGGCCAGTGGTAAGCTACGTGATCTAAGTGCGGAACAATCATGGGAGCTCATAGAAGATCTTGCTCTCTATGACAACGAAAGTTGGAATGATCCCCGTGATTTGAACAAAACGGTCAAGGCAATATCTTTGCCTTCGAACAATTCTAGCACTCCCGACCGTAGGATCATGGAACTTGAGGACCAAGTCAAGTTTCTCATGAAATCTTACGAAGCTCCTAAGCCTTCATGCCAAGTGAACAAAATCACTTCTTCATGCGAATTATGTAGTGGTCCCCACGATACTCGTGATTGTGTGGAACTCCCCGGAACAGCTTTTGCGGATTACGCATCCACGCGTACCGACGAAGCGGGAGATAAGTGGTACACTTTCAAGCCCGAGCCAAACCCTTACGGTGATTCATACAACCCCTCTTGGAAAAATCACCCAAACCTTAGGTGGAAACAAAATCAACCCAATTCTTCCAATCCGCCTAATCGTTACCAACCAAACGGTCCACCCTCCAACCGTACTTTCAACAACAATCATTCTAACAACTATGGTAGTACCAACAATCTTGAAGGATTGATGTCAAAGTTTATGGCATCTCAAGAAGCTCGCATAGCTAGGTTTGAAACCGAATTCAACCAACAACAAACGGAGATGACCAACAAGATTGACAACTTGTTGAAAGCCCTCAACAACCAAGCGTTAACCACACCTAGGAAGGACACTAGGGACACCAATAACGGAATCCAAATTAAGGACCCCTCATCATCCAAACATGTCCACTTTGTCAATGTTGTCACCATTAGGCCGATAGATAAGGGAATAGAGGAAAGTGACAAGGATGAAGTTGGAGTAGAAACCAAGACTAGGGATGAAAGTAGGGAAGTTGAGGTTAAAAATGAAGAGGAATTAGAGGAGGTAGAGCCTATAGAAAAGTACTTTGATAAGTTGCCCACCAAGGAAGAACAGGAATACCATAAGGATTTATTCGATAGTCCCGAGAGACCATATATTCTTGGCACACCCCTTATCAAAATGGGAGACCCCTCTAACATTAACATACCATGCAATATTGGGCACATGCATATATGGAAAGCTTATATCGATCTTAGATCTCCTGTTAACATCATGACTAGGACTTATTACAATTGGGTGATGAAGAAACAACTTGATTTTAGGATGATGCCCAATAGGAATTTGATAAGTAATTTTGAAGGAAGAGTGAAGGGATTGCATGTGATTATAGGTAATCTCACTGATTGAAGCTAAACCACCAACTTAAATTGACCAAGGAATGGTCAACAAAGTCAAATAGCCTAGATCAATGCTCCGGGTAATATAAGGTATCACCGGGTCGTTAAATCCTGTTGAGGTGTGAATTGTAACTTTAGCGTATTCGTGATCGGGTGTTTATTCACAGAAAAGGGTTATTATCAGAATTATTTGGAAATTATTAACAAAAATAGCTTAGGAAAGCTACGTGAGTGATTACGAGAATTTAGATTACAAAGATTTGAGCTAAAACCTAAAAACGTACGTTTTAATTAAAAAACGTATACAGACGAACAAAACAAAAAGTACAACTGATGGACGGGAAGGGTTAAAAGTGTAAAATTAATATTTTTACAATTCTAATAATTAAAGAAAATTTTAAGAAAAATAAAAACTATTTTTACACTATTTAATTATTTATTATTAATTAATTACTAATTATCTATTTATTACTAATTAACTAATTAGAATTATTAAAAATACTAAAATGGTTTAGAAAATTAAGAAAAATTTTATAAATCTAATTAACCATTACAGGAATCCTAAAAAATTATAAAAAGTTAATTTTATGTACTTTTAAGCTAATTAACTAATTATTAATCTAATTACTTATTAATTTCTAATTAAACTAATTATATTATAAAAAATATAAAATGAACAGTAAAAATTCTAGAAAAATTTATAAAAATGTTTTAACTAAAATAAAAGCTAGAAAAATTATAAAAACTAGGTTATACTTTATAAAATCTAATTATGCTATTTAATTGATTAATATTAATTAAAACTAAATTAAACTAAAATTAATTAGAAAAACCACTAAAAGACAAAATAAAAATCTGGAAAAATTTATAAAATTATTTTAACCTAAAATAGAATTTCTAAAAATATAAAAATGATATATTGCTTTTAAATAAGCTAAAAAGAAAAATAAAATAGATAAATCCTATTAAATAGAAGCTATCACTAATATTAAAGTTGTTTTTTTTGGTTTTTTTCTTTTTCTAAACTGATTATAAACTAAAAACAAGAACTTTTAACAAAAACACTTTTACTGTACCCCAAGAAATAAGCACTTGAAGTGCTTATTGATCCCACAGTTGACTTTTGTTGACTGTGGAGGTTTTTTAGCTCAAATGGGAAGATGTGGGGTCCGCAATGACAACTTATGGTTTCTCTGAGTTCAATGAACTAGAATAAGCAAGTTTTGATCAAACAATTGGCTTGAATAAGCCAACAACTCAGAAATAAGCACTTGCTTTTCACAAGTCTGAGACAGTTTTGGGACAAGGTTTAGGACCAATTGCAGGTGGGGTCCACTAGACTAGGGGTCAAACAAAAGCTCAAAAGGTCAACCCTGGTAGGAGGGGGTTGGGGGAACTCAAGGGTGAAGTATGGGACCCACTGGGGTGCCCACAAAATACCACCCAAGTTGGGTGATGAGCTATGGTCTGCTGAGACAGGTTCAAAAGGGGCAAAGCAAAGGATGAAATAAGCAATTCAGATAAGCAATTAAACCCAAACAACAAACTCAATCAACAAGAAAGTCACCTAGGCTACACAAAACACCAAGTTTCAAAGACAATGGCCAACTTTTTACCAAGATATGGCCTGAGAGAGAAGTGGTCTAACTGGTGGTGCAGGGCATGCAAATGGCCAAGCAGGTGACTTCAAGGTCAATTTTTAATGAGCAAACAAGTTCTAAATACCAATTTTATTTTTGATTCAGACAAATAAACTACCAGAGAACTCAAAACAACAACGAATTTCTATTTTCAATCCATATTAAGTACTGTGCAAGATCTGAAAGTTTGTCCCATTTTCACAGTCATTCAAGTTTGACTTTTTCTGATTATGTTCCACAGTTGACTATTATGACTTATGAAATGATCTTAACAACTTATTATGATGTTATAAGCTTGTATGAGGCTATAATAAGCAGTCACAACAACTTATGAACATATATGCATGATTATGAATCCTAATATGTCCAACAGTGACTGCTATGGTGTCCAAGATGGAATTTTGACTTTTGCTTATGACATTCCCTTTTTATGCTACAACTAATCATATATTACACCTAAGAATTGTGTCTCAGTTACTTTCTACCACTTTAGACCTCAGAAACTCAGTCAAATAGGCAATGCCAAACACTCCTTGTGAAACTGTTTTGAAGATTTACACAACAATAACCAACTTAACTAATGAAACTGAGTTTTAATATAGGTTTTACTACTTATTAACATTAACAAAGCAGATTTAAACAACAACTAAGTACATGAACTCTATAAAACAGATGATAAGATGAAACATGAGAATTTCTTACAATTGCCATCCACAGCTAGAACCCATGAGAACTAGGACCCACATTATGAACCTATTGCTCCCCCTGAGCACTAAACCATGGCCATCCTTGATATACCATGCTCCAAGATCATCTGCTTCATATTTTTTATTTTTTTTTACTCAATTTTTTTGTAATTTTTATTTTTTTAACTAAAAGCTAAGAAAAATACCAAAGAGACTTAATAAAGCTTATAGTAAACTGAGATTAGTTTATATCATCACCACTCATCAACTTTTAACAAATGTTAAGTAAAATTAGAACTTTTATGAATTTTGAGCATTAACTAAAATTGAGCAAAATAACTGGAAGTATTTATTAAAATCACTGAGAATTACAACTTAAAACTTGAGAATGCAATCTATTACTTAGTTTTACAATAAAAGGATTAAATAAAAATGACATTAAAAAATTAAGCTAAAAAAAACTCTCTCAGCTCCACTACATCTCTTCTTCTTATAGCTCCTCAATTAGGGTTTCTGAAGTTCTCTTGTCTCTTTCCCAGCTGGCTTCTTGACCCTAGGATTACTCATCTTCAATCTTGGCCGTTTGTAATCTTGGCGCCAAAAATGAACTTTGTCTTTTTTCTCTGATTGCTTGATGCCGGATGGGTAGTTTGGAGTTTAGTATTTGTTTGAGTAGGCAAGGGGGGGGGGGGGTTTGGAGTGTGGCAGTGGATATGAGGGTAAGGGTGATGATCGAAGTAGTAGGGGTGAGGTGGAAGGAGGGGGTCAAAGGAGGGGGAGTTGTATTATTTAAAACGGTTAGGGTGTTGGGCTGTGAGATGGACTGGGCCAAGAGGGAAAAGGTGGGCTGGATTGGAGTGTTGGGTGGATTTGGTTTTGGGGTTAATGTTAGGGGTCCGGTTGGTTTGTTGAAATTTAAACACAAGGACCAATTTGTAATTCTTGAAACTTTGAGGGCTGATTATGACATTTTCCAAATTATAATCCCAAGGGTCATTTTTGCCATACTTCAATGATACAAGGGTCTTTGAATTTTATTTTCCACTTTTAAAATTCTCGGGGACCAAATGTGACAAGTTGCCAAACTTCGGGGACCAAACATGTAATTTCCACAAATATTTTACCCAAGGACCATTTTTAACATATTTTGACTTTCCAAGGGTAAAAATGATTTTTTCTTTCAAAATTATCTCACCAGGGACCAAATCTGCCAAATACTGAAACTCCAGGGACCTTTTATTGCAATTTTGGATTTTGAGGGGTAAAAGTGTAATTTTCTCAAACTTTTTCACCCAAGGACTTATTTTGATAATTTTTGACTTTTCTTTGCCTTGGGTTGACTTTTCTTTTATTTTAAACTTCCAGGGACTAGTTTTGCCAAATTTTGAAACTTGAGGGACTGAAACTGCCAATTGTGCAAACTTTGTTCGTTTTTCATTTGTTTTTAAATATTTTGCATCTAAAACATATAAAACACACTTTTGGGATAAATTGTGTATTTTGATGCGTTTTTGAGTGTTTTTGGATGTTTTGGCAGTCCAGATACGATAAAAATGATGAGTGTTTGAGCACTCATCAATCCCCCACACTAAGCTATTGCTAGTCCCTAGCAATCTTTTGAGAAAAACTTGATGGATTTGAAACTCTTTACCAAAAGCCATCACTTCTGGAGTAGCCAGGTGTAAGAACTGTGGCACACCTGATAACCGTGTGATTTTGAGCAAACCACCAGCTATCAACGGATTTGATTAGTCTTTACCAAGAGCCGTTTGCTCCTGGACTAGCCAGCTCTTGATGGAATAGTCAACATCTTGGTGAGCTGATTACCAATTATGGATTTTCCACGGCCTTTACCACAAGCCATAATCTTGCGGGCTAGCCAACTCATTTGTTTTCGGGGAGTTGAGGAACCATACAATTTTGGGCAAATTGCAAGCCGTAAACGGATTTGAGTTATCTTTACCAAGAGTCGTTAGCTCCTGGATTAGCCAATCCCTTTTGTCGTTTAGACACGGCGGACTGATTACCACAAAAATTTTGAAATAAAGTGAAAAAATTTTGAAAAATTTGGGCCAAAATGGGGGTACTTGAAAGTATTTTGCGATAAAATTCGCTAGAATTTCCCCCCCACACTTAGAAATGAATATTGTCCTCAATATTCACAGTCCCGACTATTATGCCGAATCTATGAACGTAAAAAGATAATATTCGAAGCTAACTGTGGAATTTTGTTTTGTATTTTTGTTCACCGAGTCACTAGCTTGACTCGATCCCCGAATTTAATTGTCCTTGGGGAAAGTTTGGAGATCCGGGACAACCATGGATGGTATGTCCTCTCCAAAGTAGTGCTTTAGACGATGTCCATTCACTTTGAAATTGGGGCCGTCATTTTGTGATAACTCGACGGGCCAAAAGGATAAACCTTAACGATAGTGAATGGACCAGTCAATCGGGTTTTGAGCTTTCTCGAGAAGATCTTGAGTCTAGAATTGAAAAGAAGGACTCGATCACCAACGTTGAAAACGCGGTTTTTGATTTTTGAGTCATGAATCTTCTTTGTCTTTTCTTTGTAGATCAAAGAGTTCTCGTAAGCTTGATCACGAAGTTCGCTTAATTCATTTAGTTCAATTTTCCTATGATCACCCGCCGTTTTGAGGTCGAAATTAGCATGCTTGAGGGCCCAATAGGCTTTATGCTCAAGCTCGATCGGAAGATGGCACGCTTTCCCGTACACAAGTTTATAAGGCGTGCACCTAATGGGTGTTTTGTAAGCCGTACGGAAAGCCCAAAGTGCATCATCTAATTTGTCCGACCACGATGCACGATTCTCACCTACAGTTCTTTCCAAGATTCTTTTAATGCCCCGATTGGACACTTCGACTTGTCCACTCGTTTGAGGGTGGTACGCAGTGGAAAGACGGTGAGTCACACCGTACTTTTGCATGAATTTGTCAAATTTTTCATTGCAGAAGTGCGTACCACGATCACTAATAATAGCACGTGGAGTTCCGAATCGGGCAAAAAGAGCTTTTAAAAATTTCACAACTACTCGGGCATCATTTGTGGGTAAAGCTTTCGCTTCAACACATTTTGACAAATAGTCAACTGCCACGAGTATGTATTTGTTTCCGTGAGAGGATGGAAATGGCCCCATAAAGTCGATGCCCCAGATATCAAAGATTTCACAAACTTGAATTGCATTATGAGGCATTTCATTCTTTTGTGAAATATTCCCGTGACGTTGACAAGCGTCACAGGACTTGACCAAATATTGGGCATCCTTGTAGATCGAGGGCCAATAAAAGCCGGAATCAAACACCTTTTTGGCGGTGTAGTTGGGATTGTGGTGCCCCCCGTGGGACCAGCATGGCAAGCCTTTAAAATTTCAGTGGCTTCCTGACCATACACACACCGCCGGATGACTTGATCCGCGCATATCTTGAACAAGTAGGGGTCGTCCCAAAAGTAATGTTTGACATCTTTGAAAAATTTATTTTTTTGTTGGGTCGACATCCCTTTCACAATGAAGTTACCCGCAAGATAGTTTGCAAAGTCGGCAAACCATGGGGTAATCGAGTCTCCACGAAATGAAACCACATTGAGGGTTTCGAGAGGAAATGTTTCATTTATTTCCTTTTTCTCGAAAGCATTTTGGTGAGGGTTTTCAAGACGGGAGAGATGATCAGCAGCTAGGTTCTCAGCTCCTTTTTTATCACGAATGATGATATCAAATTCCTGAAGGAGGAGAACCCATCGGAGGAGTCTCAGCTTTGCATCTTGTTTTACAAATAGATACTTCAAAGCCGAATGATCCGTATACACTATGCTTTTAGTCAGAATCAAGTATGGCCGGAATTTTTCAAAATCATACACCACGGCTAATAATTCTTTTTCAGTGGTGGTGTAATGACTTTGAGCCTCGGTCATAGTCTTGCTGGCATAATGTATAGGCTGAAAATGTTTTGTTTTGCGTTGCCCCAAGACTGCCCCTATAGCATAATCACTAGCATCACACATGAGCTCGAAGGGCAAGTCCCAATCGGGGGCAACAAGAATCGGTGCCTCGGTAAGCCTTTTCTTTAATGTTTCAAAGGCTTCGATGCACTCAGGGGAGAAGATAAAAGGAGCATCCTTCTCGAGGAGATGGGTCATAGGCCGGGCGATTTTAGAAAAATCTTGAATAAACCTACGGTAAAAACCAGCGTGACCCAAAAAGCTCCTAACACCTTTCACAGTCATGGGATGAGGCAATTTTGCAATGACGTCCACTTTGGCTCTGTCAACCTCAATCCCGTTTTTTGAAATCTTATGGCCGAGGACAATGCCCTCTTTGACCATAAAGTAACTCTTCTCCCAATTTAGACATAACTTTGTGTCTTCACAACGTTTTAGCATGTCGTCTAAATGGGAGAGGCATGATTGAAACGAATCCCCAATGACCGAAAAATCGTCCATAAAGACCTCCATAGTTTTTCCGATCATGTCGGAAAAAATGGCCATCATACATCTTTGAAACGTGCCCGGAGCATTACATAAGCCAAATGGCATACGTTTATATGCGAAAGTTCCATAGGGGCACGTAAAAGTGGTCTTTTCTTGGTCTTGCGGGTCAATGGGAATCTGAAAGTAACCCGAGAAACCATCGAGGAAGCAATAATACTCATTCCCCGCTAATCTCTCGAGCATCTGATCCATAAAGGGCAGAGGAAAATGATCCTTACGGGTGGCGTCATTTAACTTACGATAGTCAATGCAGACGCGCCAACCCGTAACCAAACGAGTTGGAATTAACTCATTCTCCTCATTTGTGACAACGGTAATGCCACCCTTTTTTGGAACACAATGAATTGGGCTGACCCAAGGACTGTTCGAGATAGGGTAAATCAATCCGGCATCAAGAAGTTTTAAAACCTCTTGTTTGATAACCTCATGAATTTTTGGATTCACCCTTCTTTGGTGTTGGACTACTGGTTTGAAGTCATCCTCCATCAAAATCTTGTGAGTACAAAATTCAGGGTCAATGCCCTTGATGTCGGAGAGACGCCAAGCAATTGCTTGTTTATGAGACTTCAAAACCTTTATAAGAGCAGCCTTTTCCTCATCAGTTAAGTCTTTGGCAATTATGACGGGTAATTTATCATCACCCTCCAGAAATGCATATTCAAGATGAGGCGGCAAGTCCTTAAGTTCAACCGCGGGAAAGTCATCAGTTTTCTCAACATTTTTGACTTCCTCCTTATGAAGTGTTTGTGGTAGAACAGGAAGATGAGAGGGATCTTCGTTTAACAATTTTTCAAGCAGGTGAATATCCCTCTCGAGGTCGATCTCTTGGTTATCGATTCCATCGGGAATCGAATCACTTTTGAGAAAGGCCTCAATTTCTTCTAAGATGAAGTCACTTCCCTCAAACGGAGTGAGGGAAGGAAAAGAATTGGCAACAATGGGGTGAGAAGATGGAGTGAGGTTTTCACTCGGAGAATCATCAACAAAACCTAGAACCTCTTGAGCGTACTCCCCAGACGCAACATCAATGACATCAATTCGGTTAACCGTTTCGGCGTCATAATTAGAGGAGTACCTCGAAGTTTGATCGAGGTTGAAGGTTACAGCTTCATTACCAACACGAAGAGTTATTTCCTCTTCGTGCACATCAATTAACGCACGACCCGTCCTTAAGAATCCTCTCCCAAGAATGAGAGGAACTCGTGGGTCAGCATCGAACTTAACAACAACGAAGTCAGCGGGGAAATGGAACTTTCCTACTTTCACGAATACGTCTTCGGCAATGCCGAGAGGACGAGAGATTGAACGGTCGGCAAGCTCGAGAGTCATGCACGTAGGAGTAAGTTGAGGAAGAGAGAGTTTCTCCCACACTGAGTAAGGCATCAGGTTGATGCTAGCACCAAGATCGGCTAAGGCGAAGCATTCAACCATCCCAGGGAAAACACATGGAATGAGAAATCTCCCAGGGTCTCCAAGCTTCTTAGGAAGCTTCTTTAAGATAACTGCTGAGCAGTTCTCGTTCAATGGAGTCTTTGCCATTTCGTACAATTTTTCCTTGTTGCTTAATAAGTTCTTGATCATCGATGCGAATTTGGGCATAAGGATGATAGCATCCGCAAGGCTAACGTCAAAATGCAAATCTTGAAAGATTTGATAAAATTTATCCATTTGGTGACTAGCCTTTTCGCGGAGCTTTTGCTCATTAAGTCGTGACGGGTATGGTAGCGAAGGTTTGGATTTAGGGTTCTCAACAGGAGTTGTTGATGGTTCAAATACAACTCCCCGTTTTGGTATAAGTCTAGATTTTGGTACAATTTCTGGAACAACCTGAGGGTGGACGTGTGCGGTACTTCGTGGGCTAGGAGATTGCACCTTGTCCGTGTTGCCTCAGGCTCAATTTCTACTTCCTCGGAATAAAGAGGAGGAGGAATAGGAGGAACTGGCGGCTCTTCATAAGCTTTACCACTGCGTGTAGTAATAGCTTTGAGTTCACCCTTGGGGTTAACAACTGTATTAGCCGGGAGACCTCCTGATGTAGAGGGTGGAGTGAGATGATTCATAAGACTGGCAAGCATATTATCAATCTTGCTTTGAGATTGATCAATTTTGTTGTTTGTTACCATCAACTCACTCTTCAGCTCTTGACCCTGTTTGGCTATTGATGATTGGAAATCATTCTTCAAATTTGAGATTTGATTTTGCATTGCCCTCATTTTGGTCTCATTAACTTTGATGTAGTTATTGAGCTCGTTTGGGAGGGGATCTTGATAATTTGGAGCTGAATAACCTTGATTACCCCTTTGGGGTGGGTACTGATTGACGGGGGCAGGATTTTGATTTTGCATATTAGGCCCCTTTGGTGGATTAGGATTAAACCTATTTGGATTTTGAGGAAACCCGGGTGGTCCACCCTGATTGCTAGCCCGGTAATCTGGTTCCACTTGAGGACGGTATTGGCTACCTCCTTGGTTGGAATAGCCGGCTATTGCATTTACTTCGAATGGATTGCCTTCGGTGGCAGGGCAATTATAATATGAATGTGGACCACCACAAGTGACACAAACTTCTATCTTTTTGATTTCAGCTTGTGGAGAAGGAGAAGAATCTTTCTTGCCTTGGGCGAGAACCAATGCATGGACAGCTTCCGTGAGTTTGTCAAGTCTAGCATCGGTGCTAGACTGAGCCACGGGCAATGAGGAAGAAGGAACAACAACCCTTTGGGAAACAACCGATTTGCTTTAGGGAATGCGGACCTTAGATTTATTCTCAATGATTGCTAAAGCATCCTTTGTGGTGCGATTCAAGAAGTTACCTCCAGCGGAGGCATTTAAAGAGTCTTGATCGGATTGGCTTACACCATTGTAGAAAGTATCAAGTGTCATGAGATCGGAGAAACCGTGGTGAGGACATTTTCGGAGCAATTCCTTGTAACGATCCCATGCCTCACTAAAGGATTCATCAAATTTCTGCGTGAATTTCATGATCTCATTCTTGAGACTCGTGGTTTTGGAAGGAGGAAAGAATTCATTCACGAACTTTTTCACAAGATCTTCCCATGTCTCAATAGATCGTGGAGGTTGTTTTTCAAGCCAAATCCGGGCTTGTCCTTCCAGGGAGAATGGGAAGAGAAGAAGTTTGATTGCTTCACAGGGGACATCTTTGCATTTGATGGTGTATGTGATTTTATTGAACCATCGAATGTGATCTTGAGGATCGTCCCTCTCATAACTGTAGAATTGACGTGATGTGGCCAGGTTTATCAACCCTGTTTTAAGCTCAAAATTGTCGGCCATGATTGCCGGAACAACGATAGCATCTCCGTAACCCTCGACGGGTGCTTGGAGAAGCTCGTTCATAGTGGGTTCAGCCGCCATGATGACAGCTGGAGGTGGAACAGTACGGATCTCAGATCCGACTGTTGGTGCAGAACGTCTACGAGGTCTTCTAGGTTTTCGTACAAGCTCACGTAATGGGCTAGTAGACCTAGAAGAACGAGTGCGCATGCACTAAGGACAAAAATCAATCAAAACAAAGTCAAGACAAAACCACAGTGAACTTAAACCAATAATCACAAGTGAGTGGCTTCTTTAGAAAAGGTACACCACTCACAAGGATACAAAGGCAAGTTTTAATCTTTTTGGTTTGGGAACTTATTTGTTCACACCCCCAGTTGGCAGGTGTTCTGTCTTGGTTTTCGACGGTTTATTTTTATGTAGAATTATTATTCACAAGAAAGAGACGAATGTTTTTGTGTTTTGTGTATGGGTTTAAAAACTTTTGGAAAATATTTTTGGTATCGTTTCGTTTACCAAAATCGTTTCTCTTTAAGAATCACCTTAAAAGAAAACCGAATCAGAAAACGTTACGATCTGTTTTGTTGTTTTTAATTTTTTTGGTGTTTTAACACTTTAGGAAAAGTGTTAATGACTTATTTTTTGTGTTTTGATTATGAAAATATACACAAGTGGTGGTATTTGTACAGTGAGTGAGGTGAGATAACACTAATCTCAAATAACGCTATAGAAACGCGCACACTTCCCCGGCAGCGGCGCCAAAAATTGATTGATGCTAAACCACCAAATTAAATTGACCAAGGAATGGTCAACAAAGTCAAATAGCCTAGATCAATGCTCCGGGTAATATAAGGTATCACCGGGTCGTTAAATCCCGTTGAGGTGTGAATTGTAACTTTAGCGTATTCGTGATCGGGTGTTTATTCACAGAAAAGGGTTACTATCAGAATTATTTGGAAATTATTAACAAAAATAGCTTAGGAAATCTACGTGAGTGATTACGAGAATTTAGATTACAAAGATTTGAGCTAAAACCTAAAAACGTACGTTTTAATTAAAAAACGTATATAGACGAACAAAACAAAAAGTACAACTGATGGACGGGAAGGGTTAAAAGTGTAAAATTAATATTTTTACAATTCTAATAATTAAAGAAAATTTTAAGAAAAATAAAAACTATTTTTACACTATTTAATTATTTATTATTAATTAATTACTAATTATCTATTTATTACTAATTAACTAATTAGAATTATTAAAAATACTAAAATGGTTTAGAAAATTAAGAAAAATTTTATAAATCTAATTAACCATTACAGGAATCCTAAAAAATTATAAAAAGTTAATTTTATGTATTTTTAAGCTAATTAACTAATTATTAATCTAATTACTTATTAATTTCTAATTAAACTAATTATATTATAAAAAATAGAAAATGAACAGTAAAAATTCTAGAAAAATTTATAAAAATGTTTTAACTAAAATAAAAGCTAGAAAAATTATAAAAACTAGGTTATACTTTATAAAATCTAATTATGCTATTTAATTGATTAATATTAATTAAAACTAAATTAAACTAAAATTAATTAGAAAAACCACTAAAAGACAAAATAAAAATCTGGAAAAATTTATAAAATTATTTTAACCTAAAATAGAATTTCTAAAAATATAAAAATGATATATTGCTTTTAAATAAGCTAAAAAGAAAAATAAAATTGATAAATCCTATTAAATAGAAGCTATCACTAATATTAAAGTTGTTTTTTTTGGTTTTTTTCTTTTTCTAAACTGATTATAAACTAAAAACAAGAACTTTTAACAAAAACACTTTTACTGTACCCCAAGAAATAAGCACTTGAAGTGCTTATTGATCCCACAGTTGACTTTTGTTGACTGTGGAGGTTTTTTAGCTCAAATGGGAAGATGTGGGGTCCGCAATGACAACTTATGGTTTCTCTGAGTTCAATGAACTAGAATAAGCAAGTTTTGATCAAATAACTGGCTTGAATAAGCCAACAACTCAGAAATAAGCACTTGCTTTTCACAAGTCTGAGACAGTTTTGGGACAAGGTTTAGGACCAATTGCAGGTGGGGTCCACTAGACTAGGGGTCAAACAAAAGCTCAAAAGGTCAACCCTGGTAGGAGGGGGGTTGGGGGAACTCAAGGGTGAAGTGTGGGACCCACTGGGGTGCCCACAAAATACCACCCAAGTTGGGTGATGAGCTATGGTCTGCTGAGACAGGTTCAAAAGGGGCAAAGCAAAGGATGAAATAAGCAATTCAGATAAGCAATTAAACCCAAACAACAAACTCAATCAACAAGAAAGTCACCTAGGCTACACAAAACACCAAGTTTCAAAGACAATGGCCAACTTTTTACCAAGATATGGCCTGAGAGAGAAGTGGTCTAACTGGTGGTGCAGGGCATGCAAATGGCCAAGCAGGTGACTTCAAGGTCAATTTTTAATGAGCAAACAAGTTCTAAATACCAATTTTATTTTTGATTCAGACAAACAAACTACCAGAGAACTCAAAACAACAAGGAATTTCTATTTTCAATCCATATTAAGTAATGTGCAAGATCTGAAAGTTTGTCCCATTTTCACAGTCATTCAAGTTTGACTTTTTCTGATTATGTTCCACAGTTGACTATTATGACTTATGAAATGATCTTAACAACTTATTATGATGTTATAAGCTTGTATGAGGCTATAATAAGCAGTCACAACAATTTATGAACATATATGCATGATTATGAATCCTAATATGTCCAACAGTGACTGCTATGGTGTCCAAGATGGAATTTTGACTTTTGCTTATGACATTCCCTTTTTATGCTACAACTAATCATATATTACACCTAAGAATTGTGTCTCAGTTACTTTCTACCACTTTAGACCTCAGAAACTCAGTCAAATAGGCAATGCCAAACACTCCTTGTGAAACTGTTTTGAAGATTTACACAACAATAACCAACTTAACTAATGAAACTGAGTTTTAATATAGGTTTTACTACTTATTAACATTAACAAAGCAGATTTAAACAACAACTAAGTACATGAACTCTATAAAACAGATGATAAGATGAAACATGAGAATTTCTTACAATTGCCATCCACAGCTAGAACCCATGAGAACTAGGACCCACATTATGAACCTATTGCTCCCCCTGAGCACTAAACCATGGCCATCCTTGATATACCATGCTCCAAGATCATCTGCTTCATATTTTTTATTTTTTTTTTATTTATACTCAATTTTTTTGTAATTTTTATTTTTTTTAACTAAAAGCTAAGAAAAATACCAAAGAGACTTAATAAAGCTTATAGTAAACTGAGATTAGTTTATATCATCACCACTCATCAACTTGTAACAAATGTTAAGTAAAATTAGAACTTTTATGAATTTTGAGCATTAACTAAAATTGAGCAAAATAACTGGAAGTATTTATTAAAATCACTGAGAATTACAACTTAAAACTTGAGAATGCAATCTATTACTTAGTTTTACAATAAAAGGATTAAATAAAAATGACATTAAAAATTAAGCTAAAAAAAACTCTCTCAGCTCCACTGCATCTCTTCTTCTTATAGCTCCTCAATTAGGGTTTCTGAAGTTCTCTTGTCTCTTTCCCAGCTGGCTTCTTAACCCTAGGATTACTCATCTTCAATCTTGGCCGTTTGTAATCTTGGCGCCAAAAATGAACTTTGTCTTTTTTCTATGATTGCTTGATGCCAGATGGGTAGTTTGGAGTTTAGTATTTGTTTGAGTAGGCAAAGGGGGGGGGGGGGGGGTTTGGAGTGTGGCAGCGGATATGAGGGTAGGGGTGATGATGGAAGTAGCAGGGGTGAGGTGGAAGGAGGGGGTCAAAGGAGGGGGAGTTGTATTATTTAAAACGGTTAGGGTGTTGGGCTGTGAGATGGACTGGGCCAAGAGGGAAAAGGTGGGCTGGATTGGAGTGTTGGGTGGATTTTGTTTTGGGGTTAATGATAATTAAGGGGTCCGGTTGGTTTGTTGAAATTTAAACACCAGGACCAATTTGTAATTCTTGAAACTTTGAGGGCTGATTATGACATTTTCCAAATTATAATCCCAAGGGTCATTTTTGCCATACTTCAATGATACAAGGGTCTTTGAATTTTATTTTCCACTTTTAAAATTCCCGGGGACCAAATGTGACAAGTTGCCAAACTTCGGGGACCAAACATGTAATTTCCACAAATATTTTACCCAAGGACCATTTTTAACATATTTTGACTTTCCAAGGGTAAAAATGATTTTTTCTTTCAAAATTATCTCACCAGGGACCAAATCTGCCAAATACTGAAACTCCAGGGACCTTTTATTGCAATTTTGGATTTTGAGGGGTAAAAGTGTAATTTTCTCAAACTTTTTCACCCAAGGACTTATTTTGATAATTTTTGACTTTTCTTTGCCTTGGGTTGACTTTTCTTTTATTTTAAACTTCCAGGGACTAGTTTTGCCAAATTTTGAAACTTGAGGGACTGAAACTGCCAATTGTGCAAACTTTGTTCATTTTTCATTTGTTTTTAAACATTTTGCATCTAAAACATATAAAACACACTTTTGGGATAAATTGTGTATTTTGATGCGTTTTTGGGTGTTTTTGGATGTTTTGGGAGTCCAGATACGATAAAAATGATGAGTGTTTGAGCACTCATCACTCACCTATGAGATTGATTTTATGATAGTGGAACTAACGATGAGGTCACGTAGTAACCCATGACCTTGAGTCTAGCTACAAGACTCGTAAATAAAGAAAGCGCTTCTTGGGAGGCAACCTATGTTTTGTGTGATTTTAATTTTGTTTGTTTGTTATTTGCTTCCGTATGCATGCTTTATTTTTATTGTTGGTAGATCATGTTTCTCAATTAAATAGTGGAAATACTTTACTTTGTTGTTTTGGCCTAGTCTTAACTCCACCTAAAAGTATTTTTGCAAAAGATAAGTGTAAGGGGAAACCCCAAATATGTTTTTTAAGAAACAAACCGATCATGATTCTCCACAATATTAAATGAACATGTATATTCGTATTTGTTAGAGTCAAATGCTTGTATTGAGTCATAATGAAGTTTTGCAGGATTTTCCAAGAAGTAGGACCAAGTTTTTCCAGAAATTTTCCGGAAACTTAACATAAGAATTTCTGCAGGTCACTTCTGACGGCGTCATGAGTTAACTCTTGACGGCGTCACGTGTAAAAATCTGGAAATTTTACCAGTTTTGTTTTTCTAACGGAGTCTTATGGTTTTTGTGAATTATTAAGTTTTATAATCTCCAGGAAATCTGCAAACTTCATTCCACAAGCATTATATCTTATCTCGTTTTCTAGGATTTAGTAACTTACATAGGTTGCCGCCGATTTTATGCGAGGTTGTCTTGTCTATTTTCTCAGGATTTACAGGTTATGTATGACAAGAAGATGATTTATATTCTGGAAGGGAAGCTTTGATTGTTCATTTTCTTGGAGGAAGATTTAACCTGGCCACCCTATTATCCATACCGAGCGAATCAGGGGAGTATTTGATTTCATTCTTTTTATTTTATCACTTTTACATTCTTTACTTGAACATTGGGGACAGTGTTCATCTTAAGTGTAAGGGGAGGGTAAAAAGATGATACCTTACATATGCACTTTCGCTTGAGTTTGTTTTGTCTAATGGTAGATGTGTAATAAAACTACGAGAAATACTTGTTAGTGTAATTTTAGCGCCAAATTTAAAATTTTTTACAACATTTAGGAGTGAAACTTTAGCCATAGCAAGCGTCTCATGGATAGGAGATTGTATGACTAGCACAAAACCGTATATTCAGAAAAATTTTCCACCCAAATATGTGAGGTTCGCCTTTAGATTTGATAGGAAAAGCATTTACTATTAGTGCTTATGAGTGTACCGGTAGCATTTAGATTCTAGAACTTGCGTTAATGATGCATCCCGAGATCGCTAGTGAGACTACATTCGTGTAGTAGGATTTACTACATGATAAGAGGCATTAGGATCACCCTTGTGTTAAACCCGTAGCATAATTACTTGACCATTTAAGTCATATTACTTGGCTAGTTAAGTCAACTAATTTTTCCCACACCCTTAGCGTTGTACTCATTTTTAGTACACGAAACCCCTAGTACACCCCTCCGAGCCTATCTTTTCATTTCTAACTTTAAGCATTTTACTTAAAGGAAGAATTTGTTACACCCCACTTAAATGTACAACCAAATCGCCTTAGCCTTCCGTGTATGCGCTCATTTTTAGTGCATTATTGTTATCTGTCTAAACCCTAAGTTAACTATCTAATTGATTACATGGTTGCTAAGTCGAGTCATATCCTTGTACATATTGTTTTGGGACGATTGGGACTCATGGGTAAAGTACTTATTTTATGGAGTAATGGGGAAGAACATCATTTATTACCCCCATATGTACGTTAATCTTAAAAGTGCTCCAAGTGTTTTGATTTTCTTAATTCGAGTCATTAGATTAGTTATTGTAAAGTATGTAAAAATTCAAGTGTAAGGGGAATTTTCATCCCCTATGATGTATTATTTTGGATGGTAGGGTAAGAGTGTATGCAAAAATAAAAAAATAAAAAAATAAAAAAAATAAAAAATAAAAAATAAAAAAAGAGAAAAAACATACGGACTACCACCCCTTTTCATTCTATGTTCATTTTATGTTTTTGTTATTTTTCATTTATTAACTTAAGTCGAGTCTAGTCTTGGCTTAGCAACGCCATATTGTACATGTAATTAATCAAGATTGTTAACTCGCCACCAGTAAAACTTCCTTTATCCAACAAAACCGTGTATTTCATATCCCTACACCTAACGTTACAACCCTTTAAAAGACCTCTTTGATAGTTTATCCTAGGTGCTTACGCCATGTGGTGGAGGTTTGATCATTTCCCAAGCCTATGGTAATCTATTTTGCTATGACAGGTAGTGAGAGATATCTTCCATTTTCATATTGTAATTTATACTTTATTACACCCGAGAGATGTGAGTATCTAAACACTATTTGTGAGGTGCTAGTGTATGACCTCCGTGCTTGTCTTTGGTCTTTAGTGAAACGATTATTTGTTGTAATTACTTTTATATTAGTGTTAAATGACCTCTAACTTGTATTTTGACTAGAATAAAAGCGTATTTGCTTGAGGACAAGCAAATCTCAAGTGTAAGGGTATATGATGAGGCGAAAAATGAACCACTTTTAGGGGGTCATTTAAGCTCGGAATTGAATTTATTTGATCAAATATTGCCCTAAATCGTTCCTTTTGTGATTTTAGGTACTTTGGGAGAGAAATCTGGAAAAGGAAGCAATTCGGACGTTTTTAGAGCATAAAAGTGAAGAAAACGCCAAAGTCTTAATTTTTCTTGCTGGGAACAGTAGGTGACGGCGTCAAGAAGGAATTTATGATGGCGGCAAGAGTAATTTCCATGACGACCCAGTACAGAATTGAAGGCGTCACGAAGTAGGGCGTCAAGAGTAAAATGCATGACGGCCTGGAAACACATAACACATGACGGCGTCAAAAGTATATCAAGGCAGTCCGAGAAGTATTTTGGCGGCGAGATGACGGCGTCACAAATTTGTTCTTGACGCCGTCAGACCCTATTTCCTATATATAGTTTTCTAATTTTCACATTAAAAAGAGAGAAGTTTTGGAGAAACCCTAAGTACGAACTTGGTACGAATTTTACAGGTGTTTCAAGGGTTCTCAGCCCTTGATACCTTCATGTGTAATTGAGATAAGTATTCTTTTAATTCAATCAATATGTCTATGTGTTGGTTGTCTATATCTTGTTCTTGTCTTAATTCTACCATGCTAGGCTAGATCTATCTTGTGTTTGCTTGGATCTAATGAAACCTAGATGTTAATTATGTGTTGATTACTTGTTTATGGTTATATTGGATGAATGAATTCGATGTTAGGCTTAAGAAAACTGGCAGATCTCCAATTGGTAACATGCTTGAACGTCTTAGGAAACATGAACTGACGTGCACTAGGTTTTATTGGTTGTATTTAATGCATGAGTAAATTCTAATGATCCCATGTTAGGAGCTTCTTAGCCGGCTCGACATAGGAGTGAAGTAGGCACTCATAGGATTGGGGAATTAAGTGCGCCACCCCATGAATGGTATTAAGTAATACAATCCGTCATCCACGGAACTATAGCAAGTAATTAACGTGTAAAAGATATCTAGGGAGTAGTGAAATCTAAGTACACACATTTTCTCCCCTTATTGCTCACAACCTTAGTTTAATTTAGTTTATTTTCATTTCTAGTATTTTATTTTGATTGCATCTTTAGTATTGGGTTAGGTGACTAGCAACTAATTCCGCCCAAATCCTTCAAACCCGAGATTTTTAGTTGCTTTCTAAAAAATATAAAAATACAAAAATAATCATCTCTCATCTTTAGAAATAGTATTTAGGTTTTCTAATCCTAGCGACACTATTCCTAGCTGAACGATCAATCCCCCGGTACTTGTCACTATACTATACTACAACGATCAGGTACACTGCCTGGTGGGGGTTGTAAGCTTCTCAAGATCCCTTGAGAGGTAAAGCCTGGTGCGATTCCCACGTATCAGTAGATGAAACAACTTAAGCCGCTACAGCTCACAAACTTTACAAATGTTAACATGCTAAGATAATCACAACTCGCTAAGGCTTAAACTCGCTACAAGTACCAAGTCGCTGAAAATAACTCAACTCGCCACAAACCTGCACAAACTCGCTAGACAAGAATCAACTCGCTGATTAACAACTCGCTATTACCAAAACCAGCCAACTCGCTACTGTCAACACGCTATCAGACAACACGCTAAGTATACAACTCGCCAATGGACAAGTCGCTAATCTGACAAACCGCTGACTGCTCAACTCGCTAAACTCAAATCGCTGAAGCCTCAACTCGCTATATATCAACTCGCTATCAGGCAAAACGCTAACAGATCAACTTGCAACTAATCAACTCGCTGGATATCAACTTGCTACAAATCAACTCACTAGATGTCAACTCGCTAATACACAACTCGCTAATGAACAACTCGCCAGATCCACAAAACTCCAAAATCTGACAACTCGCTAATAATGAGACAAAGGTGTCCCTTTCGTAGCGATTTGTCCGTATGTCCCAAAATGGTAAAGAGCCAAAACGCTAATGTCAACTCGCTACATAACACAGCCAAGTCTCTACCAGAAGGTACCAACTCGCTACCAAGAAACAACACTCGAAATGCCACCAACGTCCACCCAAGTGATGAAATGACTAAACCAAGGTTACAACAAGGTGTCTACATAACTAATAAACAAGAAAGTACAAGAAGAATGTCGAGATAAACACCTAACGAGATGAAACTCGTGTGAAAACCACTAGAATAAGTTGAACCACCCAAGAACCACAAACCATACTATAAATTCGAGCATACCATGAATCCTAGGATAGAACCATGGCTCTGATACCAATTATAATATACTCTAATATAAGAACATGGATGGTTATGTGATTTAGGATGATTAGAGATGTATTTTCTAGTAAGATGTTAGAGAGAGAATGAGATGAGAGAAGTGGGAGCCTTGTATGTGAAAAACTTGTGAAAGGTTAGATTGCAAATGAAGGTCCAACCCTTTCCCATGGGTGGGAAAGGGTATATATAGTTACAATAAAAACGCCCCTTGAAACGGGCTGTAGAGCGGGCTGACAGTGGGTAAGAGACCCAACCCGACTCCACAAATACTAACTAATACTACTCTACATACTAACTATTATGATAATTACTCCGAGCTACAATATGTTCTAGGGGTGACCGAGTCTTCATATGAATAATCGTATTCCTAACAATAAAAATATGATTTTCTCTCATTTTACGACAATTCTAAAAGTTTTGGAATTTTACGTTTTCCAGTTCAGCGTTTTACGCGAATTACGCGTTTTAAACCCGCGTTTCCAGTTTTAACAGCGTTTAAGCAACCCGATGGAACTTACCATTCATTTTATATTTCATTATAGAGTATTTTGACAAGTTTAGTCATTTTTTCAAGTTTCATATTTTTACGATACCCGGATTTACGTTTCGCGGCTTAACAATTTACGTTTAGCGATTATCGGAACCAAAACTGACTCCGTAAAACTAGATATTATCAAACTTCCTTCATACTCATCCTAAATATCTAACAAATATCTAGATACTTTCAATTGTCACTGAAATTACAATTATGCCCTTTTGATAAAATTACCAAATTGCCCTTGGACTATATAAAGCCTAAACAGGTCATTTTTATTAAAATTTTCACAACTTTTCTCCCTTTTTCTCTTGGGAAAGCACGGCAACAAGAAGAAAACAACAAGAAACCATTATTTATCAAGATTAAAGTGATCTACAAGTTTTAGTATTAATCTAGTTAGGGTTTTGAAATAAAAACCACAAAGATTACTTAGATTTTCATCACCATTTCTTAATCATCATCATCAAGTAAACTTTTCAAATATTTATATTCATCTTACATACTACTTCATGATCTATTTTTATGTTCTAGTACAAAAACATGTGAGTTACATATGATATTTATACCACTTTTCAAGTATTTCTTAATTATTATGGGATCTATAATTTTTATTAGCAATCTCATGAGATCCACCATTTTTGGTGAAGACTAGGAACCCATGACACCCTAAGAAGGTGTATGGTAGGAATAGACTATATTTGTGGTGATTGGAAGTAATTTAGGTGGATTAGAAACTAGTTTGGAACCCTATAATTGATTTTTAAACGTATATATATATCTACTGTCCCGAATCACCATATCCAGAAAACTCAGGGGTTTCCGGGTAACTTTGGGCTAGAGATTTAGAAAATACATTTAAAAACGAAGCCGTGAGCGAAAGAACGAATTAAAACGGGTTTATAACGAAGGAGATATGATTTTTGCAAGTTTAACGACGAAAACTATTATTTTCTAAAAATAGTAAGCTGTCACATGATTTTTATGGGTAAAATCGAGGCGTTAGACGTAACCTAGAGGAACCGAACTATCAAAAATATATTAGTATATGTCAATACGATTTCGGGGATATAAAGAACGTAGAAAACGAGCTTATAACGAAAAAGATACAAGCATTTGAACTTAGACGATTTTAATATTTTTGCTTCAGCAAAACACTTAGAAAATTTACTCCTTGATAAACTCATTTCTGGAAAATTTACATCAATGGAAAAAAGTTAGTTCACCCAGCCTAGTTTTCAAAACATCCAACCGTTTGTCAAAATGATTTATAACAAATAACTTATGGTCTTCTAAACTTTCCCGAAAATTGCCCAGAATCTGCCAAAATAGCCCAAACACCTCACTTGACGGCTATTTATCTTCATGATCGAGACCCCTATGGACAAACTTCAGTTCTATGACATTTTAGATAAGGATAAACTCTTCTCAAAACCATTGAGCTTCTTTCCGAACTCTTAATATTCACTATTTCGCGACTAGTTTTGCGAGACCATTTTGGTCATATTTTCAAGTTATGACAAGTGTCATTTTACGACGAAAATACTATATTTACCGATAAAACACCAAACAAGGATCGCGGAGTACCGTTTCAACGTATTTACATGGGAAGTGTTTATTAACTTAATGAGACGTCAAAAACGTATTTGTCGACGATAAACGTTATTTTCAAAACTAACGAGTGGTATCGATAACATACGTATTTACATGTGTAGCATCATTTCATTGCTTACATTAGATCATATCATTCATATTAGGTTGCGGTTAGAGATCGTGCCTCATTTTTGTGTATCCACTTTTGTCATCGTAACTATCGCACCAGGTGAGTCATAGCCCCTACTCTTTTAATTGTTTTGAATTACTTTTGGGAGAGAATACACTGCTTTAATTATTTTTATACAATGCCAAAGTATTAAATTCCTTGCATTGCTTAAGTTGCCTTATTACCACGTCTTGACAAGT
Source organism: Artemisia argyi (assembly GCA_030686995.1). NCBI lineage: Eukaryota > Viridiplantae > Streptophyta > Magnoliopsida > Asterales > Asteraceae > Artemisia > Artemisia argyi. The sequence goes on from CM060691.1 coordinate 98,223,673, forward strand.
CCCCTTTATTATCATGGACCGTTAATTAATCTACAAGCGAGAGTGAGTGAATAGATCTATTGAGGGTGACTCCTCCATCCGTGTTTGGGTTGCTCCAATGGAATTACGGATGCATTTCATTTCTAATATCTTTAGAGTGCCTGGTAACCACTCTTTTGGGGCCAAGTTAAGTAACGTCTAGCTTCGGGGTCATGAGCTTAAGAGCCAATGTAAATTTTATTACTGAAATCTTATTACTTTACTTTTTACTTATGGCTATTGTACATACGATTAAAGTTATATACTGATGGTTTTTATCAACCTTATTACTGATTTATTACTGAATTACGATGCCTTTGCATCAACCTTATTACTGATTTACGATGCCTTTGCTGGGAGATCTTCTTTCAAATGTTTTACATTACATACTTGTTCACTAAACTCTATGAACTCACCAACCTCGTGTTGACACTTTAGCATGTATTTTCAGGTTTTAAGCAGTGGCACGCTACAGGAGGTTTTGGCAGGGCATGGCATGGTCATAGAAGACTCTGATTATTCATTTGGGGACCGTTTTAAACTATTTTAAGGGCCTCCTTCCGCACTACTTTTAACAATGTAAATTCAACATTTTTTATTAAACTATTTTATTCTAAATGATTCAAGTGAAAACCATTTTTGAACTTGTGTTGTAATACCAATTGAGTTACACCCCAGCTACATGTATGCTTCCGCTAGACCCGATTTTGGGGGTGTGACAGATTGGCATCAGAGCTTTGGCTATAGCGAACTAAGTGTTTTTAAAACCTAGACTATAGCTACTTTCAGGAAAACTTAACCCTATGACCGTCACGTGCATGCCTGCCAAGTTGAAGCCTCATTTGTGGTTAGTTGCTGACATAGGTGATGAGATTTGTGTCTCATTATCTGGTATATTATATTCACTTATTCTAGTTGATTACTATAATTGTCTTTCATATAAGCATGCTCATGTATCATATATGTCACCGCATTATGTTTTCCTTGCATAGTTTCATCATTTGACCTCGAGTTTGGTCACTTGCTTTTGTCTTTCAGAACGTCTTGGTATTTGTGAAGGACAAGGTATTAGTATAACTGAGCTGAGTATTTCAAAATTCATGGAACCTCGGTGGGATAAAGACTGGTCATCTATATTCAACCCGGGATAGAGAGATATAGGCTGACCACCTATGTCTGACTCAGAGATGAATTTTGCAACACTGAGAAGAGTTATAATAAAATTTTGTCTGGAATGAATCCTTTACTCGATTTCCAAATGTTTCATTTATGTGTATATACTCTCGTTGTCAGAACATTCATACTTTTCATCACCTCGTGATCCGCCGCCTGGAAGCACGTCAACTGGTCATTTCATTTCATGAATCTTCACCTTTATGCACGATACACTTATATCATAGTATTTTCTTTTGTCACAAATCTCGTTTTGTCACAGTTGTCACAGTCTCTTCCCTTCTCGCCATCATTATTATTTCCCTTCCCCATCCCCATATATATAAGGAATTAGCTAACACTCTATGGATTCCGATGTCACTTATCACTCACTACTCCCAATATTGATGATTGGATATTGTCAATGACCTCCCTATGAAACGACTTATTTATGTATCACCCTTCTTTTCTTGTTTTGAAGAGCTATGCCGCCAGGGAAAGCTAAAGCTACTCCAACTATGACACCTGCTGCTATTCGAAAATTTGTTAAGGATAGTATAGCCGAAGCTCTAGAGATCGAGAGAGCTGAGGTAGCTGCAAGGGCTGCTGAAACCGCTTCACAGACAGGGACAGATGGACAATCCGATAATAGGCGTGAATGTACTTGGAAGAATTTTAAGGTTGGTGATCCCATCAAGTTTAAGGGCACTGAAGGAGCGGTTGCTTTGATTCGCTGGTTCGAAAAGACTGAGAATGTGTTCCTCATGTGCAACTGTCCTGATGTCAGCAAGGTAAAATTTGCTACTAGTATGCTTTTTGATGAGGCCATGTCATGGTGGAATTCTCATGCTCAGCTGATTGGTATGGAAAATGCCTACAAGCTCACCTGGGAGCAATTCAAGAAATTGATGACTAATAAGTTTTGCCCTCGTACTGAGGTGCAGAAGTTGGAAACAGAATTCTATGAACTGGTGACTAAAGGTGATGACATCGAGACCTACTTCAGGAGGTTTCAGGAGTTGGCTGCACTATGCCCAACTATGGTTCCAGATAATGAAAAGCTGCTAGAAAATTTCATCAGTGGACTACCGCACAACATCAATGGGAAAGTAATTGCTTCTAAACCATACACGCTGGATGAAGCTATCAGGATGTCTCAGAAGCTTATGGCTCAGGTAAAAAAGAGAGAAACTACTGACAAGAACAACTAAAACAAGAGGAAAAGGGATGACAACCAAGGAGACGATCAAGTATGGCAGCCAAATAAACAACATGAAGTGGTTAGGGCCTACGTTGCGAAACCAAGTGAAAAGAAAGGTTACTAGGGTACCCTACCCAAATGCAACAAGTGTCAGAATCATCATAACCATGGACCTTGTCTTAATCCATGTGGCAACTGTAAGAGGGTTGGTCATGCGACTTGGGAATGCCAGTTTCCAATCATTACTAGAGATCAGAAACCCTCAGTGACATGTTTTGGCTATGGAGAAATAGGGCATTACAGGAGTGAATGCGCAAAACAAGGAAACCAAGAAAAAGGGAACCAAGGTGGAATGGCTCGTGGGAGAGCCTAGGTCATCGGAGGAGGAAATGGTCCACACATCAACAACACTAAGGACGACAACAATGTTCAAGAACCAAGAACTTCTGCCTTAAAAATAAACGGAAACCTAAGCTCTCTAGTGTTGTATTTCTTTGGTTTAACTCTACGTTCTATCGTATAAGTTCATGTACTATTAACGAATTCCGATCTAATGAATATTCTATCTTTTATCACCGCAAGCTCCTGGCAGATTTCATTAAAATTCCTTTGGAACTACACCACCTATCATCTGCAGACCAATGGTTAGGATTAGAGAACGATTCAAACATAGGGAGATATGCTCAGAACATGAGTGATTGACTCTAGAAAGGGTTGGATTAACCATTTGCCATAAATCAGATTCCTTTATAACCATAGTTACCACACAAGCTTAGAGACTACATCATTTGAAGCACTCAATGGTCGAAGTGCCAACATCCATTGACGGATTGAAATTTGGAAAAGCCCAACTCACTAGTCCAGTAAGCATTCATGAGATAACCAGGAATTTCCTACAAGTCAAGAATCAGTTACAAGTTCAATAAGTGTAAACCATTACAACTTCAAGTTGGTAGCCAGATCATGGTGAAAGTTCTGCCTAGGAAAGGTATGATACCATTCAGAAAAATTCAGAAAGTTAAAACCGATATACACTGGACCATTTAATACTTCAGACAGAGTAGGCCTAGTGGCCGTTAGACTTGAGCCTTGTTAGAGAACAGAAGGTTACACCAGCATGTTTCACGTTTTTCAAATCTCAAGAAATGACTTTCAGATTAGTCACTCATGATTCCATTGGAAGGAATCCAACCCAAAGACAAAACTAAACCTTGTAGGAGAACCAATAGAAACCATGGACTTTAAGGTCGAACAGTTGAAGCGAAGTAGAATCCCTATTGTGAAAGTTCGCTGGAATTCTAGAATATTATCATCTTTTCACCAATACCACTCTAGAGACCAACACAAACTGAACTTCGGGACGAAGTTCCTTTTAGAGGGAAGAATGTCACAACTCGTAATTTCATGTCCTTTTTCGAACGTCGAAATTTCATTTTTATTTCAGGAAGTTACTATTCATTTCTACTATTCACTATTACTATTCATTTTCAGTATTCATTTCCGAAATTTTTATTTCATATTCTCGTAAGTAAAACTATTTTAATGATAATCCGAGAGTTTGACGCTCGTCGGATCATTTCTTCAAAAATCACGAAGCCGTGTCCGAGATTTACATTTGGGTTTAAACGTCATTCCAGCATCCCGATATGTCCATAAAATGCTATAAATGATAAAAATGTGATTTTCTCTCATTTTACGACAATTCTAAAAGTTTTGGAATTTTACGTTTTCCAGTTCAGCGTTTTACGCGAATTACGCGTTTTAAAGCCGCGTTTCCAGTTTTAACAGCGTTTAAGCAACCCGATTGATGACGTATAGCCTATATTTGGGCCGCAAGCCCAAATGATAGACATTACTTACACTTAAGCCCATGACAAATGGTATGGGCCGCAGTATTAATACTTTGGGCTCATGAAGCACAAAGGCCCAATCTAACCCACCGGGTACACGATAAGGATTATCTATTCAAGGAATAGATATCCTTACCTCGGATAAGCACCATGCGTGCGAAGAGTAAGGAGCAAGAAACACGGTTTCTTAGCCCCTATATATAGAATCATACGATTCCCGTTTAAGGTACGATTCACATAATCCCTAAACTCTTCAACCAAAACCTAAATTCGATTACTTACTCTCACGCCGGAGTCTAATCGGGGGAGACAATCCCTCGATAAGCCTAACGGTGTTGTTTATTTTCTTAGTACGCAGGTAACAAAGTGCTAAGGAACGAATTGATATAAGAGCAAAGCCCAACAACCAGGTACGCCCAACTTTTGTATCAACAAGTGGCGCCATCCGTGGGACCCTACTAAGAACTAGAATGACGAAACATAAGAATTCGAGCCAGCGGACTCCGCAGCCAAAAAAACGTGACCATCTGAGGAAGAATCAACAAGATCCAACCTCCAGACAGGTCGCTGGGACAACCAGCACACCTGGTCACCACGAGGCAGGGACAACCCAACCTCCCCCAGCGGTAGAACTACCCAGGATTACTTTAGAGGTCCCCAGCGTTGAGGAACTCCAACGCACCCTCTTCACCACTCCTCATCAGGCTACACCCGCAGTGAACAACACTGTGCCGCCAGGCGCTCCTGAACGGAACAGGGCGCCTAACACTGAGGAAGAAATTCTTGCAACAACTGAGGACGCACCGGATCTGACTTTGGGGAATTTTGTATCCCAAAATTATGAAACATTAACTGCCCTCATGCAAGAAGAAGCAACAAGAAGAGCAAACACTGACCTACAAGCCCGACTTAATTTTGGTCCAGAACGCGAACCATCACCACCACGCCACCCGCGAGGAAGACGTACAGAACGTACCTCTGTCCATGATAGGTTAGGTGCGGTACCTGACTCACAAAATTCTGGAGACAGCGGTAGGCGCACCAATGTCCATTCCAGACTTGGCAGTCGGGGAATACACGATCGATTAGGGCCTCAGCATTCGCCAAGCCAAGGATCTTCCAAACCTGAAAGTAGGCGAATACAAGATAGATTGGGGAGGAGGAGATCCCCAAGCAGAGATCCCTCAGGCTCTTCTTCTGAAAGAAGCCGGCGCAAACGCCGAAAGCGAGACTACTCTTCTTCCAGCGATTCCTCGGACAACGAGGACAAAGAAACAGGACATTGGAAGTCAAGAGGAAGACGTCGCGAGGAGGAGAACGAAGATATGTCCCTCCCATGGCGACGCCAGAAAATTGACGCGTTTACGCGACGCATCAGCGATTACTCAGACCACAAACGCAGGCGCATGCCCGCTAACGTAAAAACATATGATGGAACAGGTGATCCTGACGATCACCTAAAAATTTTCGAGTCAGCCGCAACAATCGAAAATTGGCCACAACCTGTGTGGTGCCACATGTTTAATTCCACGTTAGTAGGAAACGCGCGCACATGGTTTAGCAAACTCCCACGTAGGAGCATTGGTGGATTTGAGGAATTACGGAAAGCATTCCGCCACAACTTCACCCAGCGAAAGAAGTGCGCTAAAAATCCTGTAGAATTGGCAAGGGTGAAGCAACGGCAAGGGGAATCAACCAGCGCCTTTATGGAGCGCTTCAAGGATGAGTGCATACAAGTCAAAGCATGTCCCGAAATACTAAAAATTTCAGGGTTCATGAATGGAATTAATAATCCAGAACTCATCCGAAAGCTCAATGATAGAGTTCCACAGTCTTTCGATGAACTCACAAAACGCACCAGATCCTTTATACAAGGAGAAGCAGCTGCTGCGGATAGCAAAAAAGGATATTCAAACTATAGGCAACAAGAACAGCCGCGGAGACAATCCAATGATCCAAACAATAACCGCGGCAGGAACTACCGCAGTGGAAGAGACAACGACAAATATACTCCTCTCACTAAAACTCCAAGGGAGATATTTGCAACAGAAGGTGCGAACTTCCCAAAACCACCACCAATTAAAACGGCAGAAGAAAAACGCCAAGGTAGTGGATACTGCGAGTACCACGGCCAAAAGGGCCATACAACTAACGAGTGCGTCCAACTGAAACAACTAATCGAAAAATTAGTGAGAGAAGGAAGGATGGACCACCTCGTAAAAAACATCAAGGAAGGAAAAGAGAGACAGAGAAATGGGGGCAAGAAAGAACCCCCAAAGGAAAAGGCTGATACTATATACATGATACAATCATGGCAGCGCAAAATAAAGCAAAAAGTCAGCCAAAAATTCTCTCCAGAAAAAGAGATATCCTTCCCTACAATAGCTGCGGACAACGCAGTCGTGGAACCTCTGACCATTGAAATACATACAGGGGGACACGACATCCACCGCATGTATATTGATGGAGGAGCATCCGCAGACATTATGTATGATCACTGCTTCAAAAGGCTGCGACCTGAAATCCAAAGTCAGTTGACACCAGCTACAATGTCACTAACAGGATTCACAGGAGAAAAGATTTGGCCCATGGGGCAGTTACGCTTATTGGTGGTCGTAGGAGATGAACAACACTCAACCGCGACATGGATAAATTTTATGGTAATAAAGTCTCCTTCACCATACAATGGTATAATTGGAAGACCGGGAATATCATCCATGCGCGCAGTACCATCCACAGCACACGGAATGCTCAAATTCCCAGTTAAAGGAGGAGTGGTCACTCTCTACAACACAACGGTACCACCAAGAGAATGCATCGCAGTAACAACTGAAGCGGAGACTATTCCAGAACAGCGCACGGAAAAATCGCCAAATTTAAAGGTCGCTATTCACCCAGATTATCCGGAACAACAAGTTTCGATTGGAGGATCTTTATCTGACAAAGGTAAAGCAGCCGTATGCGCACTCTTGCAAAAGAATCTAGACATCTTTGCATGGGAACCAAAGCATATGACGGGAGTACCTCGCTCTATCACAGAGCACAAGTTACAAATCCGACAAGGATACCCTCCAATACGACAAAAGAAGCGCGGCCAGGCACCAGATCGTGCAAAGGCTATTTTGGAAGAAGTACACAAGTTAGTAGACGCGGGCATCATGCGCGAAGTGTACTACCACGACTGGCTTTCAAACCCAGTTATGGTAAAGAAGAGCGATGGTAGTTGGAGGATGTGCGTGGACTTCACGGACCTCAACAAAGCATGCCCGCAGGACTGCTATCCACTGCCAGAGATAGACTGGAAGGTCGAGTCCTTATGTGGGTACCCCTTCAAGTGCTTCCTAGACGCATATAAAGGGTACCATCAGATCCAAATGGCAGTGGAGGATGAAGAAAAAACAGCTTTCCACACCAGTCAAGGGGTATACTGCTACACAAAAATGCCTTTTGGCTTAAAGAACGCAGGCGCGACATACCAACGGCTGGTGGACACAGCTTTCGAAAAACAAGTAGGCCGCAACTTGGAAGTCTACGTTGACGACCTTGTTATAAAAAGCCATACAGAGGACGAATTGGTGCGCGACATCGAGGAAACATTCCGAACGTTGGGGCGGATAAACATGAAATTGAATCCAAAAAAGTGCACCTTTGGCGCAACTGAAGGCATGTTCCTCGGATATTTGATAGAACCCGATGGAATCAAACCATGCCCAGAGAAGACAAAGGCTGTTATTGATCTCCCCTCCCCGCGCACACTCAAAGAAGTCCAGTCATTAAATGGAAAGTTAGCAGGGCTGAATCGCTTCTTATCTAAGTCAGCGGACAAATCCCTTCCCCTCTTTAAAACACTCACGAAGTGCACAAAAAAGGGAGACTTTCGCTGGACTAGCGAAGCAGAAGAAGCTTTTCAACAACTTAAACACCATCTGGCATCTCTTCCCAAACTCGTCGCACCGCGACCAGGGGAAGAACTAATCATGTACTTATCAGCAACCCATGGAGCAGTTAGCGCAGTACTATTGACAGACAGAGACTCCGTCCAGACACCCATATATTTTGTAAGCAAGGCCTTGAAGAAAACAGAGATTAACTACAGTGCTATGGAAAAGCTGGTCTTGGCTCTAGTGTTCGCATCCAAAAGACTGCGCAGATACTTTCAAGCGCATCCAATAGCTGTAATCACTGATCAGCCAATTAAACAAGTTATCTCCAAACCGGATGCATCAGGACGCTTACAAAAATGGAGTGTACTGCTAAGTGAGTACAACATCTCGTACAGGCCGCGCACTGCAATCAAAGGACAAGTCTTAGCCGATTTTATCGTGGAGAAGCCAGATAGCGACAGCCCAACATCTGCAGCTAAAACAGACCTACAAGAACTTTGGACACTGTTCACCGATGGATCCTCATGCGCAGATGGATCAGGCGCAGGCCTTATTCTTACAAATCCAGAAGGTATGGAATTCACCTATGCGCTACGCTTTGAATTCACAGCCACAAACAATGAGGCAGAATATGAAGCCCTACTAGCCGGACTACGCATAGCAATCCAACTGGGTGTACGCAACCTAGAAGCAAACGTAGATTCGCGCCTAGTGGCTAACCACGTGCTAGGTGAATACGAAGCCAAGGATGACCACATGATCCAATACCTGGATAAGACAAAATCTTTGATCAAAAACTTTGATAGGTTCACAATAAAACAAGTACCTAGAGGAGATAACAGGAAGGCGGACGCACTCAGCAAGATTGCATCCACAAGCTTCGCGCACCTTTCAAAACAGGTATTGGTGGAAACCCTAAAGAACAAGTCAATCTTGGATATGGAGATATCAACGGTGATAGAAGAACAAAATCCTACGTGGATGACACCTATCATCGAATTTATTAGCAAGGGAATCCTACCCCAAGATAATAAAGACGCTCGAAGAATACGGCGCACAGCGCAACGATTCGAATTACGCGACAACGTACTCTATCGGCGATCTTTCTTACAACCATGGCTCAGATGTGTTGGACCCCTCCAAGCAGACTACGTACTCCGCGAAATTCACGCTGGGTCATGTAGTATGCACTCAGGGCCACGATCCGTGGTGGCAAGCGCTCTAAGGTCAGGATACTATTGGCCAACAATGCACCGCGACGCACGCGATCTAATAAGAAAGTGCAGCAACTGCCAAGTACATAGGCCTATTCCGCGCCGACCACAACACGACCTAACACCAATCACCTCACCATGGCCATTTTACAAATGGGGTATTGACATCGCAGGACCTTTCCCCGTCGCAGCTGGAGGAATAAAGTTCCTCATCGTAGCCATAGACTACTTTACAAAGTGGATCGAAGCAAAAGCAGTGGTGAACATCACAGGAAACCAAGTCAAGCGCTTTGTTTGGGACAATATTGTCTGTCGCTTCGGCCTACCAGGCGAGATCGTATCAGACAACGGAAAACAATTCTGTGATAACCCATTCAAAGATTGGTGCGCACAATTAAACATCACACAACACTTTGCTTCAGTCAAACACCCACAAACCAATGGCCTAGTCGAGCGCGCTAATCGCAGTCTAGGCGAAGGCATAAAAGCGCGCCTTGACAGACATAAAGGAAGATGGGTAGATGAGCTCTCGCACGTCTTGTGGGCGCATCGCACGACAATCAAACCCAGTACTGGCGACACGCCATTCTCCTTAGTCTATGGAACAGAAGCCGTCATACCAGCCGAGATAGGAATGCCAACTATACGCACGGCAGAGGTCAACGTCACAACAAATGACGAGGAACGGCGCATAGACTTAGATATACTGGAAGAAAGACGCGAACGCGCAGCTATACGTGAAGCAAAGGCTAAGGCAAAAATGAAGAAGTATTATGATGCAAAAGTCAAAAACACTTCATTCAGACCAGGAGACTTTGTTTACCGCGCCAATGACGCGAGCCACGTAGAAGACACAGGCAAGCTCGGACCCAAATGGGAAGGACCTTATGAGGTCACAGACGCGCTCGGCAACGGCGCATACAGGTTGCGCGATATGGAAGGTCACGACCTAGCGCGTACTTGGAACATCTGTAATCTCAAAAGATGTTACTTTTAGGCTACGGCCCTTACACAAACACACTCACACCCTACGAGGTGCCCAATAAGTGTTTGTCTTTCTTTTCTTTTTTAGGAATTATGTTTTCCATTTTTTCAATAAACTTGCAAGTATTAATAAAATGTTATGGTTTCTAGCTAACTCCATAGCGCACTTCTACTTTATTGCATATATGTCAATATTGTCTATCTTATATTTTTGCCTACATGGCGTGCATGCACCACTTAAAGACCCACGAAGGCATAAAGGATGAGTTAACCTACTAATTTACTCGTTGAATAAGAGGGTTGCAAACCCATCAACATTGGATCACGTATCCTTGCTAAGCGCCTTACTCTTGAGACGTCAAAGTAAGTTTCACATGCGCACCCCACGATGGATGCGCATATACCAAGTACACTGTACGAGCTTAGCAATATAACGAGCCAAGACACTTGGTCAAAAATAAAACTTAGCAAACAATGCAAGTATACTTAAGTCACGCACTTAAAAGACTTAGTCAAAAATAAAACTTAGCAAACAATGCAAGTATACTTAAGTCACGCACTTAAAAGACTTAGTAAAATAATCAAACTTAGCAAACAATGCAAGTGTATTTAAGTTACGAGCTTATAACAAAATGTATCTTATTCCATATTTATTAAATTACAAGGAAAAATACATAAGTTCACAAACAACCTATATGCTATGGCGGTGATCATGGCTCTCTTCTGGAGCGGCAGAACTCCCCGCCTCCTTCAGCTTACTCAACGTTATAGCATCCTGGAGCGACACAGTTGGAACACTCACGGCAACGCCATCAGATCGAGGAAGGTGCGCAGCACCGATGCCGCACATCACAGCCTTGCCCTTAATACCCTTCTTTATGGCAACCCTTTGCTCGTGACGCTCTAGCACCTCCTTCAAGGGGACTTCCTTCTCCAGTGCAAAAGGCTTGAGGATATCACGGGGCCGCGCAAAAACTGGGACTTGAAGCTGCGAGACATCAGGTTTGAGATAATAATCTACCTCCTCTTCAGCATTCTCCCCAAGATGACGCTGCAACGTCAGACCCGCCATGAGCACATCTATGGGGTCATCTTGGTCGCGCTCCAACCTCCCTATATGCGGCAACTCAAGAACCTTCAGCCCCGCCATCGCCTGCACCAGCTCGTCGTACGCCGTTGAGCTATAACCAAGAATCTCCGCCAAGTCTTTCTCCAACAACTTGGCCTCACGGAGCTCCTCCATGACCTGCGAACGGCCACGCGCCATCGCGCAGTGAACAACCTTCCCAAAGGCTTCCACCACCTCCGCAGACTCCAAAGTACTCAGAGCTGCCAGACGAAGCCCATGGCTGATCAACCACCTGCATTCACAAAGTGATAATACAGTAAGATACGCAATAGAGCGAACAAGCAAATTTAAAAGACAAGGGCGTAAGAATACCTGCGCTCGGCTATCACAGACATAAGATGAGGATACAGCTCCTCGTCATACTCGATGCTGAGGGCGCGCAGCTTCTCCTCATACATCACGAGCGTCTTCTCCATGCGCTCCTTGAACTTTTGCAGGCTAGCATAATGCTCTGCCCTTTTTTCTTCAAGATACGCCCTCGACCACGACGCTTTTGCCTTCACCTGCTCAAGCTTCGACCTCGCATACAGCAGGTCCGCCAAAATGCTCATCTTATCTTGGGCGATTTTCTCAGCATACGCCCTCGACTCCCCAAGCTCCACTTGCGCATCCGCCAATTGTGCGCGGAGGGCCACCAACTCCTCCTCCTTCTGGGCTAGAGCATGGCTCTCCCCAGCATACTTTCCCTTCAGCTGAGCAACAAGCTCAGCTTGGCGGGCAGTGGTCGCAGCCAGCTCATCCATCAGCTGCTGCGCCTCACCACCATCAACAGCCTCGGTATTCCCCTCCTTGTTTTCGTTCTGCGGAGAGGAAACCTCATCGTCCTTCGCGTCGTCATCCCTACGGAACAAAGACAGTCAACAAAAAATTACAACAAGTAATTGCAAAAAAAAAAAAAAAAAAAAAAAAAAAAAAAAGAGAGAATGAATGCACACTTACAGAAACGGAGAAGCATCAGCCTTCAACCGTGCGCCGGAGGTCGAAGTTTCTTCCGCGTTCGACTCTGCGTCTTTGATGACGTGTCGACGCCTCTTGCTGGTGCCACTGGTTCCAGCCCCTCCTTTGCGCTTTAAGTTCTGCGCAACCTCTTCCCTCAGCACCTCCTCAGGTTTCAGGATCCGAATACTGTCAGATGACCCTGAGCGCGCCTCCTCGCGCGCCACTTCCACTTCAGGCACCGCCTCCACAGTGGGCGCCACCACTACCTCTGGTGCCACACTCTGGACGGGCGTCACCACAAGTGGTGGCGTGTCCTCGGGGACTGTCGCGGGCAGAACAGTCAAACGCCCCACGGTCGCTTCCAGCAAAGGCAGCTCCCCTTCCTTCAGAGGACGCACCCCTATGGTCACCTGCTTGGCTTATCAAGCTTCACCACCGCGAACAAGTCCATCTCTGCACATACAAAAATGAAGCAAGAAAACAACGAAAGATTAGTTGGTAAATGCGCGAATATACAGAATGAAAAACTTACAAACAATTACAAAGGATGAACACCCACCCCGGCCATCCTCACTCAGGAAAGTGGGAACCTCATCTGATGCGCCAAAATACGCGCGACTCAATCCTACATGTACCAAAAACTCCTCTGGATAGGGGTTAATGGCCAATCGATTGGCATCTAACGTCTGCGCGTCAGCAATCCTATAGGAACCGGGTGCGGGACGCCCATCCCTTGGTAAAGACGCCTGAGTATAAAACTCAAAATTGGAGGGAAAGACCACGTCGTCTACCCAAAAGAAATATTCCCTCCAATTCTTAAGGGCGTCAACCTTTTCCGTGTAACATTGAAACGCACGCGGGCGCTTCGCAAAGGACACCCAACCGTTTGACCACGTTGAGTGGTAAAAGGAGCGGAACAAGTCCACGGTTGGTTCTATCGCTAGTAAACGGCAGTTTACCTCAAAATTCGACACCTTCGCCGCACCTATACAGTGCAGCTGAGAGATGTGGAGGCGATAGTGATTGAGCAAATCGCTCAGAAATATAGATATAGGTACGCGGTAGTTAGCGTACTCGAAAAATTTCGTGTATAAACCTATCTTCCCTTCGGGGAAGTCGGCTATACACGCATCGACATCTGGCGCCTCTGGATGCACATCCAAAGGCACAAAATAGTCGGAAGAAAAGCGCATCACGTCCTCAACAGACAACGCAGAGCGAAACTCCTCTAATTGAGCGACCATGTTCATCTTAAAACTAAGTGGACGCACACGAAGATTACCTACAGAAGTTCAAAGGTTTTCTAGCAAAAACGCTCTCAAAATGAAGAAGATGAATAGTGGTTGTGTGTGTATTTTACTGTGTGGTGAAAATAAAGGGGGGCGGCACTCTTATATAGGGTGGTAAAAACCCTAATTCACGCCCACGTGTGGCTAGAAGATCAAAAGGTACAACACTTTTTCCCGAATCCCAAGTGATACGTGGACACCACCCCCGATTACCGAGGTAACTATTTTGAACCTGTTAGGTGCATTGCACCTCTAAAAAGGCGGTAACAATTTGTTCATTCTCCCGCCACGCTTACCGCTGCTTACATTAAGTCTAGTACCCGCGGCTACGTGCCGCGCATACTAGACTGGGGGGACATGATGACGTATAGCCTATATTTGGGCCGCAAGCCCAAATGATAGACATTACTTACACTTAAGCCCATCACGAATGGGCTACCATGACAAATGGTATGGGCCGCAGTATTAATACTTTGGGCTCATGAAGCACAAAGGCCCAATCTAACCCACCGGGTACACGATAAGGATTATCTATTCAAGGAATAGATATCCTTACCTCGGATAAGCACCATGCGTGCGAAGAGTAAGGAGCAAGAAACACGGTTTCTTAGCCCCTATATATAGAATCATACGATTCCCGTTTAAGGTACGATTCACATAATCCCTAAACTCTTCAACCAAAACCTAAATTCGATTACTTACTCTCACGCCGGAGTCTAATCGGGGGAGACAATCCCTCGATAAGCCTAACGGTGTTGTTTATTTTCTTAGTACGCAGGTAACAAAGTGCTAAGGAACGAATTGATATAAGAGCAAAGCCCAACAACCAGGTACGCCCAACTTTTGTATCAACACCGATGGAACTTACCATTCATTTTATATTTTATTATGGAATATTTTGACAAGTTTAGTCATTCTTTCAAGTTTCATATTTTTACGATACCCGGATTTACGTTTTGCGGCTTAACAATTTACGTTTAGCGATTATCGGAACCAAAACTGACTCCGTAAAACTAGATATTATCAAACTTCCTTCATACTCATCCTAAATATCTAACAAATATCTAGATACTTTCAATTGTCACTGAAATTACAATTATGCCCTTTTGATAAAATTACCAAATTGCCCTTGGACTATATAAAGCCTAAACTAGTCATTTTTATTAAAATTTTCACAACTTTTCTCCCTTTTTCTCTTGGGAAAGCATGGCAACAAGAAGAACACAACAAGAAACCATTATTTTTCAAGATTAAAGTGATCTACAAGTTTTAGTATTAATCTAGTTAGGGTTTTGAAATAAAAACCACAAAGATTACTTAGATTTTCATCACCATTTCTTAATCATCATCATCAAGTAAGCTTTCCAAATACTTATCTTCATCTTACATACTACTTCATGATCTATTTTTATGTTCTAGTAAAAAAAACATGTGAGTTACATATGATATTTATACCACTTTTCAAGTATTTCTTAATTATTATGAGATCTATAATTTTTATTAGCAATCTCATGAGATCCACCATTTTTGGTGAAGACTAGGAACCCATGACACCCTAAGAAGGTGTATGGTAGGAAAAGACTAGATTTTTGGTGATTGGAAGTAATTTGGGTGGATTAGAAACTAGTTTGGAACCCTATAATTGATTTTTAAACGTATATATATATCTACTGTCCCGAATCGCCATATCCAGAAAACTCAGGGGTTTCCGGGTAACTTTGGGCTAGAGATTTAGAAAATACATTTAAAAACGAAGCCGTGGGCGAAAGAAGGAATTAAAACGGGTTTATAACGAAGGAGATATGATTTTTGCAAGTTTAACGACGAAAACTATTATTTTCTAAAAATAGTAAGCTGTCACACGATTTTTATGGGTAAAATCGAGGCGTTAGACGTAACCTAGAGGAACCGAACTATCAAAAATATATTAGTATATGTCAATACGATTTCGGGGATATAAAGAACGTAGAAAACGAGCTTATAACGAAAAAGATACAAGCATTTGAACTTAGACGATTTTAATATTTTTGCTTCAGCAAAACACTTTGAAAATTTTCCAAGTATTAATCATTTCGCCAAGTGACCAGGTTGAGAGCCAATTTACTCCTTGATAAACTCATTACTGGAAAATTTACATTAAAGACAAAAAGTTAGTTCACCCAGCCTAGTTTTCAAAACATCCAACCATTTGTCAAAAGGATTTATAACGAATAACTTATGGTCTTCCAAACTTTCCCGAAAACTGCCCAGAATCTGCCAAAACAGCCCAAACACCTCACTTGACGGCTATTTATCATTATGATCGAGACCCGTATGGACAAACTTCAGTTCTATGACGTTTTAGATAAGGTGAAAATCTTTTCATAACTATTGAGCTTCTTTCCGAACTCTTAATATTCACTATTTCGCGACTAGTTTTGCGAGACCATTTTGGTCATATTTTCAAGTTATGACAAGTGTCATTTTACGACGAAAATACTATATTTACCGATAAAACACCAAACAAGGATCGCGGAGTACCGTTTCAACGTATTTACATGGGAAGTGTTTATTAACTTAATGAGACGTCAAAAACATATTTGTCGACGATAAACGTTATTTTCAAAACTAACGAGTGGTATCGATAACATACGTATTTGCATGTGTAGCATCATTTCATTGCTTACATTAGATCATATCATTCATATTAGGTTGCGGTTAGAGATCGTGCCTCATTTCTGTGTATCCACTTTTGTCATCGTAGCTATCGCACCAGGTGAGTCATAGCCCCTACTCTTTTAATTGTTTTGAATTACTTTTGGGGAAGAATACGCTGCTTTAATTATTTTTGTCAATGCCAAAGTATTAAATTCCTTGCATTGCTTAAGTTTCCTTATTACCACGTCTTAACAAATCCCCTTTATTATCATGGACCGTTAATTAATCTACAAGCGAGAGTGAGTGAATAGATCTATTGAGGGTGACTCCTCCATCCGTGTTTGGGTTGCTCCAACGGAATTACGGATGCATTTCATTTCTAATATCTTTAGAGTGCCTGGTAACCACTCCTTTGGGGCCAATTTAAGTAACGTCTAGCTTCGGGGTCATGAGCTTAAGAGCCAATGTAAATTTTATTACTAAAATCTTATTACTTTACTATTTACTTATGGCTATTGTACATACGATTAAAGTTATATACTGATGGTTTTTATCAACCTTATTACTGGTTTATTACTGAATTACGATGCCTTTGCATCAACCTTATTACTGAATTACGATGCCTTTGCATCAACCTTATTACGGATTTACGATGCCTTTGCTGGGAGATCTTCTTTCAAATGTTTTACATTACATACTTGTTCACTAAACTCTATGAACTCACCAACGTCGTGTTGACACTTTAGCATGTATTTTCAGGTTTTAAGCAGTGGCACGCTACAGGAGGTTTTGGCAGGGCATGGCATGGTCATAGAAGACTCTGATTATTCATTTGGGGACCGTTTTAAACTATTTTAAGGGCCTACTTCCGCACTACTTTTAACAATGTAAATTCAACATTTTTTATTAAACTATTTTATTCTAAATGATTCAAGTGAAAACCATTTTTGAACTTGTGTTGTAATACCAATTGAGTTACACCCCAGCTACATGTATGCTTTCGCTAGACCCGATTTTGGGGGTGTGACATTCTCTCTCTAGGAATTCCTCCCAACTCACTTTCTCTCTCTAAACTTTCTTACTTGATTCAATCCATAACACATAAACCATACATGTTATCATTATGTGTATTATACAATTGGTATCAAGAGCCATGGTTTCATACTTGGATTGTTGGTGCTCGAATTTGTGGAGTGGTTTTGTGTTCTTATTTGGTTCGAATAGTTAGTGTAGTATTTCTCTAGTTTGATCTCATTTTGTGAATTGTTGAGTGATATTGATGTACTTTCATGTTCTATGATGTTCTAGGATAGTTGTCTTTCACTTGGATAAGTTGTATCATTCACGGAATTGATTTTTGAAGCAATTTGAGGGAAATTTCTTTCTAGCGAGTTAAGTCTCGGAGTTGTTTTTCTTGGTAGCGAATTGGTGATTATTGGTAGTGAGTTGGTGAACTTCTGACTAGCGAGTTGTAGTTTACTATTTTGGGATAAAAGGACAAATCGCTAGAAAGCGACTGATTTGTCCTATTGTAGTAGCGAGTTGACCTATTCAGCGAGTTGGTCTAACGAGTTGATCTAGAGAGTTGACATTCTAGAGAGTTGCCATTCTAGAGAGTTGACATTCTAGAGAGTTGTCATTCTAGAGAGTTGTCATTCTAGAGAGTTTCCATTCTAGAGAGTTGGCTTTCAACGAGTTGTCATTCTAAAGAGTTGCCATTCTAGAGAGTTGACATTCTAGAGAGTTGCCATTCTAGAGAGTTGGCTTTCAGCGAGATGCCATTCTAGAGAGTTGCCATTCTAGAGAGTTGCTCATTCAGCGAGTTGACCAAAGTTGACCTTTTACGTCAAAACTTCAATCGGCCATAACTTTTGAACCGTAACTCCGTTTTTAGCGAAATACCTGTCAAAACGACCGTGAGATAGAGGTGAATGACATGCTGAATGATTTATCAATTCAAGCGAAGTTTCGAGGCCCATAATCGCTCTGGAGTGAAGTTTTTGAGGTTTTAAGTTTTTAGACCAAAATTTCACCATAACTAATTGCATCAACCAAACCAGATCGTACTGCTAGTTGATCATGTTATTGTGAGTTGATTATACGCTGCGAGTTGAATAGTTCTGTGGGTTGAGAATTGTTGCGATTTGAGTTATTGTAACTTGTCTAATTACAATCTGACGTTGCAAGTTGATTCCTGCAATTTGACTAATTGTGATTTGACTTGGTGTGATTTGACTTGTTGTGACTTGACTTAGATTACTTACTGTACCTTGCAAAGTTTATCATCTCATGCTCAATCACTAAAGTACTCAGCATCATCTCACGGTTTCTTCTTGATTTTGTAAAATCCCACGAAAGAATCAATTTCTCGGTTTAAATCATAGAATTGTAAAATCCCGTGCTCGCTCATATCATGTCTACTACTTCAGACTCTGTCAGATTTGAGAGTGTACTTCACCAGCCACTTAAATTTATCGATAATGCAAAAGATTGTTGCATAGAATGTTTTCAACAACTTCATTCATACCTATCGGTACTTTTAGAGGAAACTGGATTCAAGATGGGATTCGAACGTGCATTTGCAACACTCTTTGGTCAAGATGTTCAGACTTTCACATGCACAATGATTCTTAACTTAGATCAACTACAACAACAACTTGACCAAGGAGAATTTTCCAAAATGGGATCCATGGCTGCCCTTTGTGTGATCAACAAACAACTCCAAGTGTTCTTTGATTCGAAATTCACTCTGGATTATGATCATTATAGTGAGATGACAAAAAAGGGCTTTGCTGATCACACGGGAATTGAGGTTGACACGTTCAGAGACACACTTGTCCAGCTTATGGATAAAGTGAAAAGATTCATTAATGAAAAGGCACAGCATATACCTGCTTATGATGACAAGGTGAAGGCATGTAGGGTACAATCATGTGATGGTGTTGGTGACTCGGGTATAGCATTGGATGTTGGGTCAGGTTTCACGATATGCAAAGAATCAGAGACTGATAAGCTTGACACACCCTGCAACTCAGTGACTAGTGATACTCCAGACATGGGCACTGAATTAAGACCAGTAAAAGAACAAGTGTCATGTGCTGAGGTACCCCTAACTGAACATCATAATGTGATTTCTGATGAACGACTGCATACTGATCAAGTTATGCCCACTTATGACACATATTTGTTGAAAAAGACTGATAGTAATACCAGTTCTGATTTAACAAATATGAATCATAAAGGGGGAGAAAGTGATCAAGATGCTGAACGTGATGATGAGTCAAGTTCTTTGTTTACAGCTGAGTCTTTTAAATCAAATGATATGGTTGATATAAATGTATTTAATGAACTTTCAAACAGATTTTCACAACTTGAAAAACATTGTATTTCACTTGAAATTGCAATGCAACAAAAGGAAGAAAGTTTTCAAACTAACCAACCATGTAAAGATCCGGAACTTCCTGATCTCCGTGAATTATTTATGATTAATGATTTGAAAAGCTTAGCTAGAAACCAAGTGTAACACCCCCAATTCATGATACATCAGAATTCAACTTGGGTGTTACTCGACGGCACAACAGTCATAATAATAGAAAACGATCTCTAACCGAGTCGTAATAAAAAGAGTTGTCATTCATATTATTCAAATATATCAGAGTTTACATAGTAAGGTCCCCAAAAAGGTTCCATGTTTCAAAATACATCAATATAAAGTCTTTGATGTTTTTATCGAATGACATAATAGTTTATAGCCTTCTTCCTTCGGTACGTGCCCTTCCGCTCCATTCTTGATTATCATGGACCTGAAATACATGCTTAAGAGGTCAACACAAAGGTTGAGTGAAATTCATAGAGTTTGTTTAACGGTTTGAACACAATATGTTGGTAGTAATGAGTTAATTAGACTCATACTTATGTTAGAAAACAAAACAGTTATTATTATATACTAAGCTCATGCAACCAAGACGTTAACGGGTACCAATATCAATCGGCGGTTTTGTTGCCCCGGTAAGTACTTTGCCGTCATACTTAATGTTCAAATATAGTGCATTCGTTTGAACTAATCTGCTCAAACAAATGGGATTCGTCAATCCCAATAGGCCTATTCACAATACTCGCGCTCACTAATTCTAGTGATTAAATGGTTCATGATAGGGGCCTAGGATTGGCAAGGTAGGTACTTAGTAATAATAAAACAATCAGGCAGCATACAGTTTCAAAGCATTGTGTTCGGTTTAGAAATAGCATGTATTCCCCCCAAGGGTTTGTAAAACATTGAAGTAATGTAAAGTGGGGCTATGAACTCACCTTAAGTAGGATAGCAAGTAATGAAGGTGATGGTTGGATCGTGTAGGTTTCTACGAGCAACCTATAATAGAATGTTGCGACTTAGGATCGGAGTATGAATAAGTGCCTATATATATCTTGCATTTAGTCCATGATGTGGTATGATGTATATTGTAAGTCCTTGAAAGAAAAGATTCATGAACATGTATGTTTTGTATATCGTTTACTACCGTTCGGGCCGACATAATTCAGAAGTCATGTTAGTAAGCGTTCGAGGAGCCAGGACACTTTAATTCGTAAATCCACAACTTAACTCGATGGCTTACATAATGAACTCCTCACATGAGGCTCCCTACTATTGTAGTAGTTGATAAAATATATAGATATAAGTTTTTATCCGAAACGTTACATGTCCGATATTTGAATAAACTTAGGAAAGTTTATTAGTACATGAAGATTGTTATTAGGGGTAGTTTCATAAGTTTTCTATGACCATTTTCTCTTTGTAATATCTCATGGTTCCTTTTTAAGTGAAGTAGATCCAAATTGCTTGTTCAAGTTATCGCCTAATTCCTTGTTTCATGTTTTCGCCTAAGTAATCTTACATGATCATTTCGTCATGGCCTTGCCATGACCTTTGGTCCTTGTTCCAAGGTCATGAGACACAACCTTGGCTCTAGCCATGGTGGTGGTCTTGATTATAGGTCATAAGACCTCTTGTTCCTTTTAAAGTATAACCAATATATAGTGACTTATATATATGTAAATAGCAGTTAAGAAACTGAGAAATATCTCACTCGGAAAGCGTTTTCAAGGCTCGAGCTTCTTTACTCCTGAACGAAAACGTGATTCCGGACAACTTTCGTGTTTTAACTTTTTCATGAAACGGACCAGAAAGGCCTCTTTTTGCGTGTTTTAGGTTCTGTCACAGAAACATTTTAGGCAGTTTTGCCGGAAATCTTTGGTAACTTCAAATGGGCGTAACTTTTGACTCGTATACTCGTTTTAGGTGGTTCAAGTTGCTATGGTTTCCTTGTTAAGTCCTATAATGTAATATGTAATAATCCAATATCAAATTTTTACCATTTTGATCAGGTCTTAACAAGAAAGTCACTAGTTTGCTTGTTTTAGTAACTTATTTTAACAATCAATTATAACAACATCTTTTACTCATTTTTATACATCATGGACATGAATACAAGACATAATATAGCAATAATAACATGTAAATGATATGAACATGATTAATTAACAAGAAGCATGTTAGGTTTAGGCTTACAACTTTTGGCTTTCAAAGATGAAAGGAAAGTAGCAAGTAAGGAAAAGGACTTTGATAGACTTGCTTCAACCCACTTCACTTCATGCAATCTTTCTACCCTTGTAATCTTGAAAGATGGATGATGAAGGTTGAGGTGAATTGAGTGGATTCAAACTCAAGAGAAATCACCAAGTATATGAGGTTATGGAAGTGTTTGATGAATGATAACCTAACTAGGGTTTCTATCTCGAAGAAGCACTTGATCCTTGCTAGAATTTTGAAGGAAATAAAGCTAAGTGTGAGTGGTTTTGGTGTTGGTGATGGACGGCACTAGGAAGAGGGGGAGGGGGCTTTTATAGGTCCATGAGGAGGTTACAAAGTATGACTTTGTCAAAGCTTCCTAAGTACACTTCAACACATGTAAACCATCCAAGACAACATTGCCTAGGATCAAGCCACACCAAGGGTGACTCCCCCCCCCTATTGGCGGTTCACAAGCCTAGGAGGGGTGAGGTGTGCTTGGTTAGATATTATCCTAAGATATTTGGTTAGTTTTGACTCCGGGAAATGCCAACCGTAAATGATTAGGCGTCAAAACGTAAAACCGGGTGTCGTAAAATTATGAAACTTAAAAGTATTGATAAACATGTCCATATGTTCCATAATAAAATATAAAATGGGTGATAGGTTCCATTTGGGTGGTAAAACCCTGCTAAAACTGGAAACACGGGTCTAAAACGCGTAATACGTAAAATGTACGAATATTGCGTAAAATTGAGAAAAGTAAAATGTTACTTTTCTAATATGATATAAATGATTTATAATCTCTAGACTGGGCTCAGTCTAGTGTCGGTTGGTATTAAATGTCTTTTAGACATCAAACCGTAAGCCTAAAAATCAAGGAATGACTTATAAAATCAAGGAATGATTTTTGGTCAATGGAGGAGGGAAAAATATGTTGACTTATTCTAATAAGTTGAAAACTCAAATCATCTTAGAAACGCGATGCAGGTATAGGCTAGGGTTACGGCTGAGTAAAAACGCTTAAAACTGAAAATTCCAGTTTTTCACGGCCGAGGTTTATTCTGGTCATATTTTTCTCAGTCATGATTTATTCTCAAATAAATCATGAGTGTGTCAAACATTTTTCTGATGTGGGGTCACCTGACGGGGTCAAATTTCGTTGTGCGTAGAATTTCTGAATGACGTTTTACCCTAAAACGTGTAATTCCTTAATAACTTTCACGAAAATGATCTGACGAATGTCAAACATTTAATTTGCCATGGAAATGATTTATCACTCGAGAATATGAAATAAAAATCAACTTTCAGGAGAATTTTGGGAAATGAATAGTAACAGTGAATAGTAAAAGTGAATGGTAAATTTTCCGGGAATAGTAATTAACCTGAAATTGCGAATTGTTACAGTCTCCACCCCATATGAGAGCTCCGTCCCGGAGATCAATTTGCGTTAGGAGTAGAAGCTTCGTTGGTAAAAAGATGTGGGTATTTCTTACGTATCTGGTCCTCTCGTTCCCATGTGTATTCAGGACCACGTCGTGAGTTCCAACAAACTTTGACAATTGGAATACGGCTTTGCTTGAGTTGTTTGACCTCTCGGTCCATGATTTCTACGGGTTCCTCAATAAATTGAAGATCGTCATTGAGTTGAATTTCATCGAGTGGAATCACGAGTGATTCATCCGACAAGCATTTCTTTAGGTTGGATACATGGAAAGTGGGATGTACACTACTGAGTTCTGATGGAAGCTCAAGTCTGTACGCCACAGGGCCAACCCTGGCTAGGATTTTGAATGGTCCGATGTATCTTGGGTTTAGTTTTCCTTGTTTACCGAATCGTATCAAGCCTTTCCAAGGTGATACCTTTAGCATAACCCTATCTCCGACTTGGAATTCTAGGGGTCTGCGTCGTGTGTTGGCATAACTTTTCTGTCGATCTCTTGCGGCTTGTAGTCGATTTTTGATTTGTACAATCTTATCCGTTGTTTCACGGATGAGTTCTGGTCCAGTGAGTTGAACTTCTCCTACTTCAGCCCAACAAGCAGGTGAACGACACTTTCGACCGTAAAGTGCTTCGAATGGAGCTGCTTTAATACTTGTATGATAACTGTTGTTGTAGGAAAATTCGACTAATGGTAGATGAGTATCCTATCCTTTTCCAAAATCTATTATACAAGCTCGAAGCATGTCTTCAAGTGTTTGAATGGTTCGTTCACTCTGACCATCGGTCTGAGGGTGGTACGCTGTACTCATGTCTAGATTTGTTCCAAAGGCGTCTTGGAGTGACTGCTAGAAATTGGAAGTAAATCTACCATCTCTGTCGGATATGATGGATATTGGTGCACCATGTCTTGAGACTATTTCTTTGACGTACAGTCGGGTTAGTTGTTCCATTTTGTAAGTCTCTTTGATTGGTATAAAGTGTGCGGATTTTGTGAGACGATCAACTATGACCCAGATGGAGTCATAACCGCTTGATGTCTTTGGGAGCTTGGTAATGAAGTCCATAGTAATTCTTTCCCATTTCCACATAGGAATCTCTGGTTGTTGCAATGGACCGGATGGTTTTTGATGTTCGGCTTTTACTTTGGAGCATGTAAGACATTTGCTAACGTATGTTGCAATGTCGGCTTTCATGTTCGGCCACCAATAGAGTAACTTAAGATCATGATACATCTTATCAGATCCTGGATGTATGGAGTATTTAGACTTGTGTGATTCATGCATGATCAAGTCTCGTAGGCCACCATAAAGTGGTAACCAACTTCGACCTTGGAAGCATAGAGTTCCATCTGAACGGGTTTCGAATTTCTTCTGTATCATGCCATCCAACTTTTCCTTTTGGATGTCTTCTTGTTTCACCGCCTCAGCTTGAGCGTGAAGGATTTGAGTAGGAAAGTTTGAATTTATGGTTAAAACTAAGGCTCGGACTCGTAGTGGTTTAACCCGTTCCTTTCGGCTCAGGGCGTCAGCTACTACGTTTGCCTTTCCTGGGTGGTAACGAATGTCGCAGTCATAATCACTTAGTAATTCCAACCAACGACGTTGTCTCATGTTTAGTTCTTTTTGGTTCAAAATGTGTTGTAGACTTTTATGATCGGTGTACACAGTACATCTAGTACCGTATAGATAGTGTCTCCAGATTTTTAGTGCAAAGACCACAGCTCCTAACTCTAAGTCATCAGTGGTGTAATTTTCCTCATGAACCTTGAGTTGTCTTGATGCATAAGCCATGACCTTATCGCGTTGCATCAACACGGCACCTAACCCTTGGTGCGAAGCATCACAATAGACTACAAAATCTTCTATCCCATCTGGCAATGCTAGGATAGGAGCACTACAAAGTTTCTGTTTGAGGGTTTGGAAAGCTTTTTCTTCGTCTTCATTCCACACGTATTTCTTGTCTTTCTGAGTTAGCTTAGTCAAAGACTTTGCTATTGAGGAAAATCCTTCAATAAACCTTCGGTAATACCCGGCTAAACCCAGAAATTGACGAATTTCTGTAGGTGTGGTAGGTGTTGGCCAATTTTTGATAGCTTCAATTTTAGCGGGATCGACATGTAAACCGGTCTTGTCAATCACATGCCCAAGGAATTGTACTGATTGAATCCAAAATTCACATTTGGAAAACTTTGCATACAATTTCTCTTCCTTGAGTAGTCCTAAAATTGTTCTCAGGTGTTCTTTGTGTTCCTCTTCGTTTTTAGAATATATGAGAATGTCGTCTATGAATACGATCACGAATTTGTCCAAATATGGTTTACACACCCGATTCATGAGATCCATGAATACTGCCGGTGCATTTGTTAACCCAAATGGCATCACTTGGAATTCATGGTGACCATATCGTGTCCTAAAGGCTGTTTTTGGAATGTCTTCATCACGAACTCTAACTTGATGGTAACCTGATCGTAGGTCAATTTTTGAGTAATAGGTTGTACCTTGCAATTGATCAAATAAGTCATCAATTCTTGGTAGTGGGTATCGGTTCTTTATGGTTAATTTGTTTAGCTCACGATAGTCAATACACATTCGTAATGACCCATCTTTCTTTTTCACGAACAAAACTGGAGCTCCCCAAGGTGAGGAACTGGGTCGAATAAATCCCTTGTCCAAAACTTCTTGTAATTGATTTGATAGCTCTTGCATCTCTGAAGGTCCTAGCCGGTATGGTGCGCGGGCAACTGGCGCCGCTCCAGGTATTAAATCAATTCTGAATTCTATTTGGCAATTTGGTGGTAGTCCGGGTAAATCTTCCGGAAAGACTTCAGGAAACTCACGGGCAATAGGAACATCTTCGAGACGTTTTTCATCGGATTTCTTTTCGGTTACGTGGGCTTGGAAAGCATAACATCCTTTCTCAATGTACTTCATGGTTTTGATACATGAGATGATGTTTATTCGAGTTCCACTTTGACCACCACGAATGATCAAAGTTTCATTGTCACATGGAATGTGCACAACTCTTTCACCACAAATGATGTTAGCTTGATGTTTAGACAACCAATCCATGCCAATAACAACATCAAAACTTCCGAGTTCGATTGGCATAAGATTGATGTTAAAGGGGTGGTCTAAGAGATTAAGGGTACAGTTTGGAATTACGGTATTGGTATTTACTAAGTCACCGGTAGCTAGTTCAATACTATAACTAGTGGTTAAAGTAATTGATGGAATATCAAGTAAAGGCGCAATTCTAGTAGATATAAAGCTCATATTAGCACCAGAATCGAATAAGACTTTAACAGGAATGTTATTGAGTAAGAACGTACCGGTAACCACGTTCGGGTCTTGGTGTGGTTCTCCATTTCCCATGACATAGGCTCTACCACGAGCACCTCCGCCTTGGGGTCATTGGTTTTGAGGACAGTTGTTCTTGTAGTGTCCCTTTTCACCGCACCCAAAACATGTAACTATGGGCTGTGTGTTAGCCCCAGTAGCTACACCCTTGCCTCTACAATCTTTGGCAAGGTGTCCGGGCTTTTGGCACTTGTTGCATTTGGCCAGGCAGGGACCTTCATGATGGTAGTTGCACTTGGTACATTGTGGTAGAGTACCAACATATTTACCACCGGCTGGTGCAGCAACATAAGCCGTCGCGGCTTCTTGTCTCTTATTCTGCTGATTGTGATGGTTGTTGTTTCGGATTTGGTTGTTGTTGTTGTTACTTCCACGGTTACCATCCCATGGTCGCTTGTTGTTGTTGTTCTTGTTGTTGTTGTTGTTGTTGTTGTTACGGTAGTTGGAATTGTTGGGGTTATTGGTATTGCTGGCGTTGTTGGTGTTGAGGTTGTTTTGCTTTCGGGTTTCTGTCATTCGTACCACTTGGTCCATGAGGCTGCGAGACATCCGCATAGCTTCATCAAGTTCCTTGGGATTTGCCGAAGTCACATTCCCTTGTATGCTTGATGGAAGTCCCCAGATATACCTTTCCAACAATTTTTCCTTTGTGGAAACCATTGTTGGACAAAGTATCCTCAATTCTTGGAATCGACGGTTGTAGGTTATGATATCATTTCCCCTAACCGTATGATCCCAGAACTCAACCTCCAACTTCTGCATTTCACTGCGAGGGCAGTACTCCTTGATCATCATCTTCTTCAGGTTATCCCACGAAATCTTATAGGCATTCTCAATGCCCATGGGTTGAGCAATTGAGTTCCACCATGACAATGCCTCATTCAACAGAGTACTCGTAGCATACTGAACTTTATCACCCTCAGTACATTTACTGACCAAGAATACCGACTCCGCTTTTTCAAACCAGCGGGTTAAACCTACAGCTCCTTCAGTACCCTTGAATTTGATGGGTTCACATTTCAAGTAGGAAATGAATAAGCAACCCTTTGGTACTGTAGCAACATTGGTCACCGGAGGGGTAGTTGAGTTTGGTCCTCCAAGGTTAAGACTGGCAATTCTGGCAGCTTCTGCAGCTATAGCAGCTTCCGCAGCAGTGGCGGCTTCAGCGGCTGCTGCAGCATCAGCAGTTGTTGCAGCATCAGCGGCTGCTGCAGCACCAGCAGCTGTGGCGGCTTCGGCAACTGCTGCAGCTGCTGCAGCTACGGCTGCTCGTTCCGTGATGAGTGCTGCATTGACATTGTCCTTTACCAGTTTGCGAATGGCAGCTTGCGTCATTGCTGGTGGTGTCTTTTTCTTTGGTGCCATGATTCTATTGTTCAAAAGATACGTTGTAATTAGAGAGTTGTGAGATGAGCACAATTTGATAAGGATGATAGGACAATAATGTTTGAAACTTAAAAGCATAACACATGATAGTATATAAAACAAGAGTTTTATTCATATAACGTTGATTGATTTACAAAATCGAACTTATTACAAGTTCATTCAAAACTTACTAACTGATACTTTCAGTTAGTAATTACAACGTTGTACTAAAGATAACTAGTACTATAACACTAGTCTAACATCGGTTGGGAGGTTGTTGTAGTCCGGACGGATTATTATTTCCGTGTGTTGCTAACACATCCACACTTTCATTGGGACGGTATTCTTTGACATCCTTTTGGTATAGCCTTTGTTGTATGGCACTCATTTGAGTTTGCATTCCACACAAATCATTCTTAAGTTGATACTTGTCAAAGTTTGCAACATCTAACCGGATTTCTGCGGTATTTTGGCGGTTAAGTAGTTTGTGAATTTGCACCGCATCTTGTTCTTGGGCCCTCTCAACCAATGTGAGTCTATCCTTGACATTATCCAAGCCAGTCAAAGGATTTCAGACTACTTCCCCAACATGAGTCGAGTCACTCTTCACGTAGCTCATGTCAAGCTTAAACCAATATAGGTCGTCTCGAGCATTCATGGCATCCATTCTGGCAGAATTTACCTTGGATATATAGTCGTTCATTTGACTTGCCATACTTTGAACTTTGAGTTGGGTTAGGTTGAGAGCTTGTTTCAAAGAGTAGATTTCGTATTGAGCTGAGTTCACGAACATATGTGTAGATGTAGATGTTCCGCCAGTTTGGTGAGTAGAATTCGGAACTTGATCTGGAGTGGTACGGTTAGATTCGGATGAAATTGGTGAAACAGGAGGTGGGGATGTTAATGGTGATAGATGTGGCACCACTATTTGTTCCTCTGCTTCCTCAATGTCATCGATGCCTTCGATGTCAACATCCATTTCAGGATCCTCTTCGTAATCATCGATGTTTATGTCCATATCCATTTCAGGATCTTCGTCCGAATCTACATCTAGATCCTCGTAAGGTTCTTCCTCGTCGTCGTAGTCAATTGCTTCAAAGTAAGGATCATTAGGTCCGGGAAGAATTGGTAAATACTCAGGCATAGCAGGAAGATGATCGGGAGATGGAGGTGCGGACATGATGTCTACAATTAGTATTTCGATGTCAAAAATAAATCAAATGTTTATGGAAAATGCTCAAACTAAGGAAATGTGCATATGACAATATACAAATATGTTCATGTAGCATAACATGTGTAATAAGTCCATAATCTTCTGGAGGATGGAAGGCACGAAGAGCGGAAGGCTATAAAAATGTTTTTGCTTGTTATTGTAGTTATAGTTTAGGTCACACTTAGACCCGTTTCTTTATAACCATGGCTCTGATACCAATCTGTAACACCCCCAATTCATGATACAGCGGAATTCAACTTGGGTGTTACTCGACGGCACAACAGTCATAATAATAGAAAACGATCTCTAACCGAGTCGTAATAAAAAAAGTTGTCATTCATATTATTCAAATATATCAGAGTTTACATAGTAAGGTCCCCAAAAAGGTTCCATGTTTCAAAATACATCAATATAAAGTCTTTGATGTTTTTATCGAATGACATAATAGTTTATAGCCTTCTTCCTTCGGTACGTGCCCTTCCGCTCCATTCTTGATTATCATGGACCTAAAATACATGCTTAAGAGGTCAACACAAAGGTTGAGTGAAATTCATAGAGTTTGTTTAACGGTTTGAACACAATATGTTGGTAGTAATGAGTTAATTAGACTCATACTTATGTTAGAAAACAAAACAGTTATTATTATATACTAAGCTCATGCAACCAAGACGTTAACGGGTACCAATATCAATCGGCGGTTTTGTTGCCCCGGTAAGTACTTTGCCGTCATACTTAATGTTCAAATATAGTGCATTTGTTTGAACTAATCTGCTCAAACAAATGGGATTCGTCAATCCCGATAGGCCTATTCACAATAGTCGCGCTCACTAATTCTAGTGATTAAATGGTTCATGATAGGGGCCTAGGATTGGCAAGGTAGGTACTTAGTAATAATAAAACAATCAGGCAGCATACAGTTTCAAAGCATTGTGTTCGGTTTAGAAATAGCATGTATTCCCCCCAAGGGTTTGTAAAACATTGAAGTAATGTAAAGTGGGGCTATGAACTCACCTTAAGTAGGATAGCAAGTAATGAAGGTGATGGTTGGATCGTGTAGGTTTCTACGAGCAACCTATAATAGAATGTTGCGACTTAGGATCGGAGTATGAATAAGTGCCTATATATATATCTTGCATTTAGTCCATGATGTGGTATGATGTATATTGTAAGTCCTTGAAAGAAAAGATTCATGAACATGTATGTTTTGTATATCGTTTACTACCGTTCGGGCCGACATAATTCAGAAGTCATGTTAGTAAGCGTTCGAGGAGCCAGGACACTTTAATTCGTAAATCCACAACTTAACTCGACGGCTTACATAATGAACTCCTCACATGAGGCTCCCTACTATTGTAGTAGTTGATAAAATATATAGATATAAGTTTTTATCCAAAAAGTTACATGTCCGATATTTGAATAAACTTAGGAAAGTTTATTAGTACATGAAGATTGTTATTAGGGGTAGTTTCATAAGTTTTGTAAGACCATTTTCTCTTTGTAATATCTCATGGTTCCTTTTTAAGTGAAGTAGATCCAAATTGCTTGTTCAAGTTATCGCCTAATTCCTTGTTTCATGTTTTCGCCTAAGTAATCTTACATGATCATTTCGTCATGGCCTTGCCATGACCTTTGGTCCTTGTTCCAAGGTCATGAGACACAACCTTGGCTCTAGCCATGGTGGTTGTCTTGATTATAGGTCATAAGACCTCTTGTTCCTTTTAAAGTATAACCAATATATAGTGACTTATATATATGTAAATAGCTGTTAAGAAACTGAGGAATATCTCACTCGGAAAGCGTTTTCAAGGCTCGAGCTTCTTTGTTCCTGAACGAAAACGTGATTCCGGACAACTTTCGTGTTTTAACTTTTTCATGAAACGGAGCAGAAAGGCCTCTTTTTGCGTGTTTTAGGTTCTGTCACAGAAACATTTTAGGCAGTTTTGCCGGAAATCTTTGGTAACTTCAAATGGGCGTAACTTTTGACTTGTATACTCGTTTTAGGTGGTTCAAGTTGCTATGGTTTCCTTGTTAAGTCCTCTAATGTAATATGTAATAATACAATATCAAATTTTTACCATTTTGATCAGGTCTTAACAAGAAAGTCACTAGTTTGCTTGTTTTAGTAACTTATTTTAACAATCAATTATAACAACATCTTTTACTCATTTTTATACATCATGGACATGAATACAAGACATAATATAGCAAGAATAACATGTAAATGATATGAACATGATTAATTAACAAGAAGCATGTTAGGTTTAGGCTTACAACTTTTGGCTTTCAATGATGAAAGGAAAGTAGCAAGTAAGGAAAAGGACTTTGATAGACTTGCTTCAACCCACTTCACTTCATGCAATCTTTCTACCCTTGTAATCTTGAAAGATGGATGATGAAGGCTGAGGTGAATTGAGTGGATTCAAACTCAAGAGAAATCACCAAGTATATGAGGTTATGGAAGTGTTTGATGAATGATAACCTAACTAGGGTTTCTATCTTGAAGAAGCACTTGATCCTTGCTAGAATTTTGAAGGAAATAAAGCTAAGTGTGAGTGGTTTTGGTGTTGGTGATGGACGGCACAAGGAAGGGGGGAGGGTGCTTTTATAGGTCCATGAGGAGGTTACAAAGTATGACTTTGTCAAAGCTTCCTAAGTACACTTCAACACATGTAAACCATCCAAGACAACATTGCCTAGGATCAAGCCACACCAAGGGTGACTCCCCCCCCCCTATTGGCGGTTCACAAGCCTAGGAGGGGTGAGGTGTGCTTGGTTAGATATTATCCTAAGATATTTGGTTAGTTTTGACTCCGGGAAATGCCAACCGTAAATGATTAGGCCTCAAAACGTAAAACCGGGTGTCGTAAAATTATGAAACTTGAAAGTATTGATAAACATGTCCATATGTTCCATAATAAAATATAAAATGGGTGATAGGTTCCATTTGGGTGGTAAAACCCTGCTAAAACTGGAAACACGGGTCTAAAACGCGTAATACGTAAAATGTACGAATATTGCGTAAAATTGAGAAAAGTAAAATGTTACTTTTCTAATATGATATAAATGATTTAAAATGATTTATAACGTCTAGACTGGGCTCAGTCTAGTGTCGGTTGGTATTAAATGTCTTTTATACATCAAACCGTAAGCCTAAAAATCAAGGAATGACTTATAAAATCAAGGAATGATTTTTGGTCAATGGAGGTGGGAAAAATATGTTGACTTATTCTAATAAGTTGAAAACTCAAATCATCTTAGAAACGCGGTGCAGGTATAGGCTAGGGTTACGGCTGAGTAAAAACGCTTAAAATTGAAAATTCCAGTTTTTCACGGCCGAGGTTTATTCTGGTCATATTTCTCTCAGTCATGATTTATTCTCAAATAAATCATGAGTGTATCAAACATTTTTCTGATGTGGGGTCACCTGACGGGGTCAAATTTCGTTGTGCGTAGAATTTCTGAATGACGTTTTACCCTAAAACGTGTAATTCCTTAATAACTTTCATGAAAATGATCTGACGAATGTCAAACATTTAATTTGCCATGGAAATGATTTATCACTCGAGAATATGAAATAAAAATCAACTTTCGAGAGAATTTCGGGAAAAATGAACAGTAACAGTGAATAGTAAAATGAATAGTAAAAGTGAATAGTAAATTTTCCGGGAATAGTAATTAACCTGAAATTGCGAATTGTTACACCAAGGACTTGACAATCAACAACCTGAAAATACGTACTACTGAGATATGTGATATGTGTAATGAAGTTAAGGCTAAACATGACAGTAATGTTTTTGCAACTAGAAATTTTGAGCAAAAAGTGGCTGAATTACTTTCAGAAAATGAGTCTTTGAAAAAGCACAGTAACAATTTGAATGAGTCAATCAAAGAAACGAAAATTAAGATGATTAAGCAAACAACGTCTTTGATTGCCAAAAATGATGCACTCAAAGCTCAACTTCTTGAAAAGGGGTTCACAATAACCGCATTAAAGAACGAGCTAAGAAAAGCAACAGGGGATAGTGTGAATACTAAGTTTGCAAAACTTTCAAAAACACGGTTTGCCTCCCAAGTTGATGCGGAACAAGTTTTGACAAAACCAGTCACTACACATTATTTGCCTAAGATAATTGCTTCTAGTTCAGTTAAACCTCAACAAGTAGTTACTCCTACACCCAGCTCCTCTAGGATTAGTTCGAAAACTGTGTTGAAACCTAGCATTAAGGTTCAAAACACTTATGATATAAATGACTTGCACAAGAACTATGATCTAGAAAAGGCTAGGAAAAGGGCACTACTTCATAAGGATGGAATCTTAGGTTCACAACCTTGTATGATCCCTCCTAGGATATTGAGGAACAATGCTAAGGTTCAACCTGTTAAGTCTAGGATTTATAGTAAGTCATCCACAATGCATAAGAAGCTTAACAATCCTAGACCTTGCCATAAGTGGATTCCAACTGGAAAAAATTTTAAGGATGCTGGACTTAAGTGGATACCTACCGGAAAGATACTTACCAATGGCAATACCTGGGTTGACTGTGAAACCCCCAAGGGTTTGGATACTTTTGTCACTAACCCATATATATGCGATCAAGTTTGTAATGTTAGTGCAGGTAGTCCTTACTCAGTTACAGGTACATCAATCATTCACCACACAAGAAGACTCAAAGTCTGGAGGCCTAAAGTAAGCATATCTCCTACTTCAGGAGGCATAAAAGGTCAATGTTGATGTATGCTCACTATGACGTCTGAATACTTCAGTTCAGGCCTCGTTCTTCATCGACTATGATGTTTGAACAACTCAGTTCAGGCCTCGTTCCTCAATGTCATCATTATGGTGTCTGCTGACAACACTTCAGGCCCCGTTCATCAAAGAAAAGAAAGGTGTACGATTCAATGCGCCTTATCTTCGAAAGAAGAGAAATCTTCTTAGTTTTGACCATTCTCAACAATACGGTTCATGCTTCCTCCATGTTCGTTCAGTCATCAAGTGGATATACTCATCTTTGCTTGAATTCATATTCACTTGCTCATTCAAAAATGGCAAACTTCGTATGCAATTTTTGATGGGGAGAAGAGTGAATAAACTACATGATGGAGTGTATTCTTATTCACATGCTCAATCAAGAATGGCAACCTCGTATGCAATTTTTGAGGGGGAGAAGTGTGAATAAAATGCATGACTGATTGTATTATTATTCACTTGCTCAATCAAAAATGGCAAACCTCGCTTGCAATTTTTGAGGGGGGAGAAGTGTGAATATACCACATGTTGATTGATGCTTGAAGAATGGTCATACGACTCTCCTCCAACACCTAATGTTATACTTACTAAGGATGACTGGGATTTATGTTTGATGATTACTTCTAAGCTTCAACGAATGATGATTGATCAAGATGCACCATCTAGAAGTATTACGAATGATGATTAATCACTTGCTCAAGTAATCCAATCTCTAGTAATTCCTCAAGGTGTTGATGTTGACTATCGTGATTATGAAGTTGCACAAATGAATAATGATCCGTCTTTTCGTTCTTAAATCAAGGATTGTTGTTCCTACCAATGTGCACTTTGTAAATCAACCCGAAGAACATTAGGAAAATGTCGGTTAAAATGTCTAAACGGCTAACAATTTGGACATGAAATGTCAAGTGATCACGGAGTTTATTTGGCATCCCTTAATTGAGATTGAAGAGTATTTTACGAAGGCGTCTACTTATTTCATCATCGAAACTTCATGTGTCGATTGATGACTTGCGTGAACTCTAAAAGTTTATGATTGGGACTTGGATTATCTAGTTATACCCGATGGAAGGAGTTACATTGTAGTACTCACGGGCTATAGCTATCACTTCAAGGAGTTACATTGTAGTGCTCAGTTTCACATGCATATGCGGATGTGGATAGTCTCAAGAGGTGTTCTACTTATTCTTCTACATCGTTCTTTAATCAACAACAGTGCAAGCTTAAGTTACGGATTTGGTGAATTCTTCTTCAGTTTCAACTTTGGTATATCGGGTGTACTTCATCAGTGGTCACTTCAATTAGCCTACACAAGGGTTGGTAATGATTGTCATAGAGCGTTTCTATAGCAGTTGATTCTCACTAGATACATTTGGTTCTTCTCAATATTTCAAGTAGATGTGCGTAAAAGTTGTTGCTGATTCTGATGTATCAAAACCAGCAAGGGGGAAGGAGACATACATCCGAATGCATAACGAGTACACGTGATGAACATAATACTTCTTCTTAATTGAAGTTATCCCGGGAAGACATATGTCATAACCATAGAGAAACTCAGTGTCTTAACTCGCAGCGTTTGGTGTATTATTCCAACTACGTGGGGGAAGTGGTTTTCTGATACTTGTGGTATGTATTACTTCAGTTTTCAGTGGGAAGAAATATGAGAAGAACAATTGGAGAGTGAGATGATATTGCTTATCAACATCTTCATATGAGTTGATATGATTTATGGTAAAGTGCTTCTGGTTAATGCTTCATGTACACAATGTTATGCTGATTCCGATGAGATCGCAACCATCAGGGGAGAGATTTGTGTACATCAAGGATGCGCAACAGGTTCACGTGATCGGGCTTAATCATATATTCCGGAGGTGATATCCGCGGAGATGATCAGTGCTTCAACCTGTTACTTTGGTGTCATCGTTTCTTCTTGTGTTGGATACATGCGTACAAGATGGATTGAGTTGGTATGTGTAAGATAACTGGAAAGCATTTAGTGAAATGAAGATGTTGATATCTTATTCCCCTAATAGACAACTGCTCCAACCCTCAAAGTAATGTGTACATTGGGGATGCACAACATGGTCATGTGATCGGGCTTCATCATACATTCTGGGATTGATAACCGCAGAGATGATCCATGGTTCACCTTGTTACTTCGGTGCTATCATTTCCTTTTGGTCTTTGAGCGTCATATAATGAGACTTTTTGCATCACTTCAACTACTTGGGGAAGTGGTCTCATGTAAGTGATTGTCGGTTTGGGGGGAAGCTACCAAAGCTTCACATTGAGGAGGCAATAAAAAATTCATAGATTTGGTGGGTGTCTAACGATTAACTCATTTGTGAGATTCTAGTGATTTGTGAACTACTTGTGTTTGGTGAATTGTTGTGACTTAAGTCGTTTCGATTAGTCTGATTGTAATTTGACGTTGTGAGTTAATCTTTACGACTTGACTTATTACAATCGGATCTATTGTAACTTGACTTGTCGCGACTTGACACTTAATGCTAATTGTCACTTATCTAAGATCTCTCTCTAAGTTTAACTCGCATATTACATCTTTCGGTTTCTTTTGTTGACTTTAGTAAAATCCCGGGAAAGATTCGACCTCTCGGTTTAAGTCACAAGAGTTGTAAAATCCCGTTTAAGATTATGTCATGGCATCTACCGCTTCTGACGATTATTCAGGAGCCTCGAAAGCTTTGGTGGTGAAATTTTAAGAGATGTTGACTACTAATTTCTACAACGAGCTGAACGATACTATCATTTTGGTACTCATGTCAACATCTTCTTGTACTGATTAGTATCCTTTGTATATACATTATACTAAATTGTAAATAGAAAAATATAAAACCTATAAAAACCTATATAAAAAAACCATAAAAATCTGAAAAATCATAAAAAATCCAAAAATACTCTTCTCACGACATGTCTCTTGTGTAATCAATATTATGTACATTTCTAGAAATGTCATTCAATAATGACACGGAATCATACATATGCTTGAGCAAGAGTTTTTCGATTTCAAATAAAGTTTTTTCTAAAACATGTCGTATCTCAAAATATTCTTCAAAATTATGGCTTGTAGTCATTTCAGGCTGTAACCCGGACTTCAAATATGGCTTGTAGTCATTTCAGGCTGCAACCCGGACTTAAAATTATGGCTTGCTATTACTTCAGATAGCAACCTGTTTTTCAAAATCGGGAAAACACATCGCCAAAAAGACAGTTGTTCCTTGTACCGGGTGAAGTTCACCTGGGCATGGATTACTTTATATCCATGTTTCCTCGATCTAATGTACGCTTCAGTGCATTATTTCTTGATAAAGAAGAGAAATCTTCTTTTTATCGCCAAATATTTTCCCTTCTTTGACTTTTCCGGAAAATATTTGTGCAAAACTTGGTGGTACCATGACATTTTGATTGAAAATCAAATTGTACTCAAAATTTTGATAAAATTTTTCACTCAATCAATGACATCATTTACTTAAGCTTTAACATCCGTCATTGATTGAGGGGGAGAGTGATTTCTCAAAATTTTATGTATCATCAAAACTCTCCACTGTGTACAAAAGCAACAAAATGATTTGTGATGGTTATGTGTCAGAATGAGTACATTTTCAAAGAGTTTTCGTTAAAACTTCAAATATTTTAGAAACTCATCGAATCTGACACATAACAACCTCCCTCACAGATTGAGGGGGAGCAGTAAAGGTTCCTTTTTATCAGAAAATATTAAAATTGACCGCATTTCTCTCCCAAAAGCTTTATAACTTATTTAAATCAATTGAGATCCAAAATCTCAAAAGATTTGAAATTTTTGATCGGGGGAGAGAATGTGAATTAAATATGAAATCTGATATTCAAATGTGATCTTTTGAACTCAATAAATGTGCTCCCACATATGTGCTAAACTCTTTTGAATATCGATGCACATATTGAGGGGGAGCAAAAGGCGTTTGTGGAAGTTATACTAAAGACCGACCATTTATCTTAATGCATGGAGTTATAAGGTTGGTTAAGGTTAGGTATGAATTCCCATGATCCACCAGAACCAGAAGGATCTTCCCAGGGACAATCCTCTAGATAGATTAGAAGTCCTTAGGAATGATTGAAAAAAAAAGGAGTAAAGTGAGAAAGGGAAGAGTGCGGACTGAGATAGAGCTAGGACTGGAACAAACCCAACAAGGTTCTAGTGGTGAAGTCTCGGTAAGCACTGAAGGGGTTGAAGAATTAAAAAGAAATGAAATGAGAAAGGGTGAAAAGAAATAGCCATCCACATATTCAACCTTAGGGCAGAAACCTGGTTCAATTCATAATTTACTGGCGGTTACCAAGGTAACACCGGTATTGAAGACAAGACGTCATGGACCCAGTGACGCACACTAAACTTCCCAAGCACTCAAGTTCTCTTTAAAGAGCTTGTTTCAATCTCACGGGGAACCCTGTGCAATGTATCGACCGCTCATTGCGAGCTATGTTGATACCTAAAACAGGAGACGCCTCCCCAGTCTCCAGGAGCGGATCAAAACGCACTATTGAGTCTAGAGCCATGAGATCATCCATAAATCTCGATAGGACACATTCCAAATATGCTTATTGTTTCACACAATGTGGAAAATAAGATAAAATATTTAGAGTCCTACGCATTATCCTTGTGGTACTGCCAGAACATCCGAGTGATATGAAAATATTCACAATAACGATGGAAATCCTTCTTGAGCGAACATCTTTCAAGCTCTTGGTAGGTGACATGTGAGATCCATCTTGGATCAATAATCAAGTGACAACTGGAAAGCAACGATGGTGCGATTCAAAATTGAATCAAACTTGTTCTAGGATATGGATTGACGAATACTTTTGCTAAAACCTTTCAATGTGCTCACAAACTAATTTTTCGAGCACATTGATTGTGTACAATCTTTCAAACAAAAGTATTTTTGATGGAAATATGATTCAAAGCATAAAACTCTCGTCGTGTCGCAAAATGTTTATTATATGACACGCGAGTGATCTCTATAAATCTATTTCTCATCAATCCGTGAATATCAATTCACCGATTCACTCTATCGTGCTATCTGCTTTGAGACGTTCCGGTATGAGAACATGCTTAGTATGAAGATTCCAAAGTGGATTCTTTGGAAAATTCATTACTACAAGCTGGAAATTCCTGTCAAGGAGAGTCTTCTTTTAAAGAGACTCTACCTGATCACAGGTCGGTTTTAACAAAATCGTAGGGTAGTATGTCCTCGCAGAACGAATGACAAATCCATATTCGTTCTCTATCTTTATTGCTAACTGTTTTATTTCAGGGACACATATAAAGATGGCGTTGATGGCTCCTATTTCCAGCTGAATCGGGTCAATCCATACCTCATGGTCACACATCCTCCACACTATCAATGACGATGAGAGACTTGCTACAACAAATGTTGAGAGACTACCAACAACGTTTCTGCAACTCTGATGATAAAGTCTCCTGATCCACAACTCTAATGTAATGTCTCTTAATCTAGAAGGGTGTGAGCCTGATGGTCCTAAAGTCACTACGTCACATGAAGGCGATACTACTATGGATGAGCTTGGAGATTTACTATGGCTGATGATCTCAAAGAAGCTCAAAGATCACATATCGCAAAGGAATCCAAATCACAAGTTCGCTTGCTTGAAGTACAAAGTGTGCAGAAAAGTGAAGAATCGGAACCTACGAGCTACAAAGACTTAAGAATGCTTAAAGATCAAAGAGCTTCATCTCCAAGGTGACCTCGCTTAGGGGGAGATTGTTAGGAATACATATATTCCTATAAAAGTCTCGGTCACCTAATTATTGTAATAGCATTAAGATAGCTCGTAGTTAGTTTATATATTAGTTAGTTAGTACTAGTTTAAGTAACACCGTGGAAAAAGGACGGGTCTTTACCCACTGTATGCCTGATCCACAGTCCGGGTGTGGGCGTTTGTAGCTTAGTATAAATACCCCTCTCCACATGTGGAGAGGGTTGGAGCTTCCTTTCACTTAATCTAATATTCTCATTTTTCTCTCATCTCTTTCTCTCTCTAAGAATTCCTCCCAACTCACTTTCTCTCTCTAAACTTTCTTACTTGATTCAATCCATAACACATAAACCATACATGTTATCATTATGAGTATTATACATTTGGGATGGCTGTGGGTTAGAACTCCTTGGAGAATATCAGGAAGTGTTTAATTGGTCTTTGGTTCACACTGGTTTGGCAGGATAGCATATTGTGAGCATTCTCTCTAAATCTCATATTCCACTGTTCAATTAGCCTATTTAGTTGTTTGAATTTTGCTTGTTTGTTGTTATTAGTTATTGTTGTAATCTTTAATTAGGTCTGAGTTCCATAGAATCTCTTTGTGCTACAATTGGAGATTTAACTGTCTCAACAGAGGAGTGTTTGGTTTTGTGTATTACTATGTGTGGAAACCTGTTTTTGTTGCTACATTTGGCTCATACAGCTTATGTTATACATATTTAGGTTAGGTAATGCATAAAATATAGTTCTTGTTTGGTGGAAAGTCAAAATCACATGTATACCTCCTTTGCAAGTCCACTGTTAAATTGTTAAGACCCATAATCATCTATATTAGCTCACAACTAGGTAACTTAGCGTATTTCTTTCTTATTATAGCCTCTTATAACATATCCAATCAGTAGGATAGGATCTAACTTCAAATCAGTCAAACCTTACAAAAACACAAAAAGTCAAAATTTCATCTTTGACAGGAAAACCCAAAATGGCATGAATTTTTATGAATTTTGTGTTTGGATTCAGGGTATGAACATTTAACAAGTTAAAGTAGGCTAGCTTAGCTTTAGTATTCAGTCATCATACTATTTTTAGGATTTCTGTGGTGGATTTTACAAGAGCTCAAACAAACCTGCAGGGCAGGGTGTTGTCCTGCATCAGATCATCTGTCCATTGCCCCATTTTTAATAAGTTATTCTGTTATCATTTGTGCGACCCACTATTTGCTTATTGGTTGTTTGGAAAGCTAATAATCTCATCTATTAGGTTCTAGGCTTATTTCATGTTTTTTAGTTCATTAGGTAGGGCTGCTACCTCCTTCTAGTTTGTCCATTTCCATTGTTTGCTGAGTCATCAGTCTTAGTGGTGTAACTTCAGCCCCCCCCCCCCCCCTAGTGATTATTAGTGGGATCTAGGAGCTGAAATTTGGCTTTTTAGAGAGGTTAACTGGGTGACTTTTAGAATCAAGTTTTACATTGAGCTTCCTCATTCCCTTGTGGGCTCCACAGGGCTGCCAAGGTCACCAATTTGGCCTGAGTGGCACTCACGTTTTGGCATGTGCTAGTTGCTTATTTATAGCTTATTTCTTGAGCTTCTTTCATTGTTCTTTTTTATTTTAGATTGATCTCTTGTTGTTATAGCTTATTTTATCTCTGGTTGTCCTTGTGGTAGATTATTACTAGCATATTCAAGATATCAAAGTCCTAATAAGCTAATAATCAAACTGCCAATCCATTTTGTTTCTCATATTGCTTATTTTGGATTCTCAGCCAAAGTCCCTTCATAAAAGTTTCATGTTTTCAGTTATTTAATAGGTTGGTAAAAGAAAATTTAAGAAAAACCAAAATTAAATAAAGTGATAGCTTCTATTTAAGCTCTTTAGCTTATTTTTCAGCTTTTTCAAAAAGCACTTCTCAGTTTCATATTTTTCCTAAGTTCCTGCTACCTTGTAGTAATTTTAGTAATTTTTCCAGAATTTTCTCATTTCATTTAGCATTTTTTATAATTTAGTTTAATTTAAATTAATAAAATAACTAGTTTTAAATTGGTAGTAATTAATTAAAAAGTAGGAAAAATAGATTTTCTGCTTTAAAATTAGTTTTATAATATCTTAGATTTTTCTAAATTTAATTTTCATTTTTCTAGTTAAATTTCATAATTATTTGTAATTTAGTATAACTTAGTGAATTAAAAAGTAATTAATAATTAGTAATTAATTAATAGTAATTAATTAAATAGTTGTAAAAATAATTTTAATTTTCTAAAACTTTTCTTATATCATTAGGATTGTAAAAATATAATTTTCATATTCGTAGGACTTTATTTGCTCACGTTTCACGTTTGATTTCGCGTGCTCACATTTTATTTAAGATAACTTTTACGTTTTTAATCCTAGCTTACGTTTTAAGGTTCCCTAATTCCCTATTATGTTTCCCGTAGTATCTTAGGTAGTTTTTAAGGGCTAATTTTCATTTCCATTGTAAATTCGCATTTAGGTTGCGTTTTCGTTCATTAATTCTTAATTTCCGCAATTTTAACGTACCACAAAACCAAATAATCTTTCTCAACCAAACATACAAGGTTTTAGTCTCGGTCTTTTCACGAAACTTTCCATTCACACCTCGTTGGGGTACGACCCGGGAAATCACTTCCCGGTTTCACAATTTTAATATCACTTTCACGAGTTTTTGCGAGGTAATCTTTTTCCTAAAAGGTTTACTCGTAATTCTCTACGTCTAGTTGTCTCACGATAACTTAGACCTCACGTTTGTTGATATATTGATAAATTGTTTTTGCACACCAAAACACAACGAATCAATTTTTCATTCATTGTGTGTAACTTTGAGAGGAGAAAACCCTAGACGAATTTTACTGAGGGTTTCAAACACTTGTTTCATCCATGCTTAATTGAAGATAAGTTTTCCAACAATCATTCAATATGTCTATGTGTTGTTTGATTATATCTTATGCTTGTCTTCTCTTTAACATGCTAGGCTAGGTTTTCTTTGTGTTTGCTTAGATGTAATGAAACTTAGGTATTGATTATTGTTTGGTTGTTTGTTTATAATTGTTGTGGATGAATGATTTCGATGTTAGGCTTAAGAAAACTGGCAGACTTCCAATTGGTAACTTTCTTGAACGTCTTAAGAAACATGATCGGAGGTGTACTACGATAAATTGGTTATATTTAATGCATATGTAACTACTAATGAGGCCATGTTAGGAGCTAGTAGTCGGCTCGACATAGGAAGAGGTAGAAGCTTATAGAGTTAGGGAAGATCGTACACGGCCCTACGAATGGTATTAAGGAATATAACCCGTCATCCATACAATTGTAACAAACTAATCAACTGGTAAAAGATAGCTAGGGAGTAGTGAAATCTAAGTAAACACATTTTCTCTTATTATTGTTTTCGCCACATTTACTTTAAGTTCATTTTATTTTATTTTGTTTGCATTTGTTGTTAATTGGGTTAGTTGATTAGCAACTAATTCCGCCCACTCCTTCAAAACCCGAGATTTTTACTTGCTTTCCATAAAATATAAAAATACAAAAAGAATCATCCCTCACCTCTAGACCTAGTTTAATTGAGTTTTAACCCTAGCGAACATTATTCTTTGAGTTGAACGATCAATCCCCCGGTACTTGCCACTATATTATACTACAACGGTCAGGTACACTGCCTGGTGGGGATTGCAAGCTTCTCAAGACCCCTTGAGAAGTAAAATCTTTTGCGAGGTCGCAATTCCATGCATCACTAGTTTAAGCATCTAACCTTTTGGTGTA
The DNA here is from genome assembly GCA_030686995.1 of Artemisia argyi. Taxonomy (NCBI): domain Eukaryota; kingdom Viridiplantae; phylum Streptophyta; class Magnoliopsida; order Asterales; family Asteraceae; genus Artemisia; species Artemisia argyi. Next base: position 98,267,223 of record CM060691.1, read on the forward strand.
CGAATCAATGTGGCAAGCAGACTAAGACCATCATCAGAAAACATAGCTAGAGGGACATCATGGAATTTAACCCACACCAGGATGTTGCTCAAATCCTCTTTAAGCAAGTTGGTGTTGAATGTCCATGGTTTAAGAATAATAGGTACATTTCTAATTAACCAAGGACCATTTTCAAGAACATCATCAACACCTTTCTTCGAGTTAAACTTAAAGAAAAAGAACCCCTTGCATTCATCATTACCTTCTGTATACCAAACTTAGCCCACGCATTGAGTACATAGTAATTGATGCGTGGGATTGCGCCTACGCAAAAGGTTTTACCTCTTGAGGGATCTCGAGAAGCTTGCAATCCCCACCAGGAAGTGTACCTGACCGATGTAGTATAGTGTAGTGGCAAGTACCGGGGGATTGATCGTTCTACTTGGGGAATAGTGTTCGTTAGGATCAAAACTTAATTAAACTAGGTCTAGAGGTGAAGGATAATTCTTTTTTTATTTTTATATTTTTTGGAAAGCAAATAAAAATCTTGGGTATTGGAATAGTGGGCGGAATTAGTTGTTAGTCAACTAACCCAAATAATTACATGCAATGAAAATAAAATAACAGGAAAATAAAATGTTGAGAAAAACCTTATAATGAGAGAAACGTGTTTACTTAGATTTCACTACTCCCTAGCTATCATTCATTAATTGACTAGTTTGTTACAATTGCGTGGATGATGGGTTATATTCCTTAATACCATTCGTGGGGCCGTGTACGATCTTCCCCAACTCTATAAGCTTCTACCTCTTCCTATGTTGAGCCGACAACTAGATCCTAACATGGCATCCTTAGTAGTTACTTATGCATTAAATACAACCATTAAAATCGTAGTACACATCCGATTCATGTTTCTTAAGATGTTCAAGCAAGTTACCAATTGGAGATTAGCTAGTTTTCTTAAGCCTAACATTGAAATCATTCATCCACGACAACTAATAACAAACAATCAACCAACAATCAATAGCTAGGTTTCATTACATCTAAGCAAACACAAAAAAACCTAGCCTAGCATGTTAAAGTAAAGACAAGCATAAGATAGAATCAAACAACACATAGACATATTGAATGATTATTTGAAGACTTATCTTTAATCAAACATGGATGAAAGAAGGGTTTGAAACCCTTACAAGAAGGTGAAAATTCGACCTAGGGTTTGTGATAAAGTTCCTCCAAAAGTTCTCTCTCTAATGAATGAAAATTAGAAAACTATATATAGAGAAATACAATCTGACGGCGTCACGTTATACATGTGACGCCGTCAACTAGCCGCCAATACTCTTCTCGGATTGCCTAGATCCAGATCTGACGCCGTCACTTGTAATTCATCACTTGGCCGTCACCTTATAATTTACTCTTGACGGCCTAGGCGTCCCAAAGAGTAACGCCATCACTCTTTAAGTCCCAAAAACATTCTGGCGTGTCTCATGTAAACTTCATATCCACCTCTTTGCCAACACATGATGCCTTCACTTGTAAAGCTTGACGCCATCAGGTACTATTTCCAGCTTGATTTTAGAGACTTTGTCGTTTTCTTCACGTTTTGCTCAAAAAATGTCCAAAATACTTCCTTTTCCAGATTTCTTACCCAAAGTACCTAAAATGACAAAAGGAACGATTTGAGGCGCGCAATATTTGATCAAATAATCACGACTTAGGTCTTAAATGACCCCCTAAAAGCGTAACACTTTTTGCCTCATCAGTAATCGACAACAGGAAAAGCAAGTCATTGGCCAAGGAAATACCCATACAGAGTATTCTCAAACCTAGTATTCACCTCTTCAACCACTTTCATAGGTACAAAAGGATCCACACCATTTGATTTCTTACTACACTGCAGCCTACGAAAGTTAGACATGTATTTCTTAGGTTCATTAGAAGTAACTGATGAGGCGAAAAATGAACCACTTTTAGGGGGTCATTTAAGCCCGGAATTGAATTTATTTGATCAAATATTACCCTAAATCGTTCCTTTTATGATTTTAGGTACTTTGGGAGTGAAATCTGGAAAAGGAAGCAATTCGGACGTTTTTGGAGCACAAAAGTGAAGAAAACGCCAAAGACTTAATTTTCCATGCTGAGAACAGTGTATGACGGCGTTAAGAAGGAATTCCTGACGGCGTCAAGAGTAAAATCCATGACGACCCAGAAGAAGCATGAAGGCGTCACAAGAAGAGCGTCAAGAGTTAATTTCATGACGGCCTGCATAAGGAGTATACATGACGGCGTCAGATCCAGATCTAGGCAGTCCGAGGAACTATTTGGCGGCGAGATTACGGCGTCAGACATTTGTTCTTGATGCCGTCACCTTCTAAAATCTATATATAGTTTTCTAATTTTCATTCATTAAGGAGGAACTTATGTGGAGAAACCCTAGGGCCGAACTTTGTGAACCCTAGCTCGTATTTTACAGTAAATTCAAGGGTTTTTACCCCTTGAATCCTTTCATGTGCTATTAAGATAATTCTTCTCTTTAATTCAATCAATATGTCTATGTGTTGGTTGTCTATATCTTGTGCTTGTCTTGATTTCAACATGCTAGGCTAGATCTATCTTGTGTTTGCTTAGATCTAATGAAACCTAGATGTTAATTATGTGTTGATTACTTGTTTATGGTTGTATTGGATGAATGATTTCAATGTTAGGCTTAAGAAAACTGGCAGATCTCCATTGTGTAACATGCTTGAACGTCTTAGGAAACATGAACCGATGTGTACTAGGTTTTATTGGTTGTATTTAATGCATGAGTAAATTCTAATGATCCCATGTTAGGAGCTTCTTAGCCGGCTCGACATAGGAGTGAAGTAGGCACTCATAGGATTGGGGAAGTAAGTACGCCACCCCATGAATGGTATTAAGGAATACAATCCGTCATCCACGCAACTATAACAAGTAATTAACGTGTAAAAGATATCTAGGGAGTAGTGAAATCTAAGTAAACACATTTCTCCCATATATTGCTCACAACCTTAGTTTAATTTAGTTTTATTTTCATTTTAGTATTTTATTTTGATTGCATCTTAGTATTGGGTTAGTTGCTTTCTAAAAAATATAAAAATACAAAAAGAATCATCCATCATCTCTAGACCTAGTCTTTAGGTTTTCTAATCCTAGCGACACTATTCCTAGCTGAACGATCAATCCCCCGGTACTTGTCATTATACTATACTACATCGATCAGGTACACTGCCTGGTGGGGGTTGTAAGCTTCTCGAGATCCCTCAAGAGGTAAAGCCTGGTGCAATCCCTACGCATCAAGTTTTTGGCGCCGCAGCCCGGGGAATAGTTATTGTCTAGGTTAGAATCTCTTTTTATTAGGTCTACTTGCTAGATTCCTTTCTAGTAAGATTTTATTTTTATTTTTTAGGTTCTCTTTAGTCTATCTTATTTCTTTGTTTCCTTTGTTCGTAAATTATCTCGATTGGTAACAATAACATTGATCATTTGATTCCTGTTATTCGTGTTTTTCGTCGTAGGATTTTCCAAATGCCCGCCCCAATCCCTTTAGTGGAAAATGAAAACCCACCGAACCTCTCGCCTAACCACCACTTTGACAATAATTCTGAGTTAGAGGAGTCTGACCATGATGATGACCATAGGGCTAGTCCTTTTTACTATTCAGACTCCAACGAGGATCTTGATGATGGTGATGTGATTAATGAGAATAGGATGGAAGAGGAAGTAAACCCTCTTAGGTATGTCGACCCTAGAACAAGGATTGAGAGTGATAGTTCATTCAACATGCAATTTCTTTGTAAGATCGGATTTAGGAGCTTTAACGCCTATCTTAACTCATCTCTCCCAATGAACATAATCTCGCGTAATGAATATAATAAAATCATGGTAGATGAGTTAGAATACAAAGGAGAAAATATTATTGCTAGGGCAATACCATTGCATGTGTTTGTAGGAAGCTTGGTTTATCTCGTTGAGTTCATGGTGATGGAGAGTCTAGGAGAATTTATTGATGATAAGTTAACCTAAGTTGTGTTTGGAAAACCCTTCAAAAGGTTAACCAACCTTGATGAAAAACTTATAGAAGGGTTAATTACATTCTCGGATGGAGATGAAGATTTTATCTACCAAATGCCCCGTGCACACCCTAGGTTCAAGGATTTTTCCATGGAGAAGTGTAGTAGGTATCCGCCCATAGAAATGCTAAGTGAGAATGATAAGAGAAAAGGGCTTAAGTATACTCATGAAAAGAACAAAAGATAATATCGTGGGTGTTTAGAGTTAGGAGATGATTATAAGAAAGATGAGGCGACCATTAGATGGCTCACGCTTGGTTATGTGAGCATAAGCGATACACGGTAACCCATGACCTTGAGTCTAGCTACAAGACTCGTAAATAAAGAAAAGCGCTTCTTGGGAGGCAACCCATGTTTTGGGTGATTTTATTTTGTTTGTTTGTTATTTGCTTCCGTATGCATGCTTTATTTTTATTGTTGGTAGATCATGTTTCTAAAGTAAATAGTGGAAATACTTTACTTTGTTGTTTTGGCCTAGTCTTAACTTCACCAAAAGGTATTTTTGCAAAAGATAAGTGTAAGGGGAAACCCCAAATATGTTTTTAAGAAACAAATCAATCATGATTCTCCACAATATTAAGTGAACATGTATATTCGTATTTGTTAGAGTCAAATGCTTGTATCGAGTCATGATGATGTTTTGCAGGATTTTCCAGGAAGTAGGACCAAGTTTTTCCAGAAATTTTCTGGAAACTTAACATAAGAATTTCTGCAGGTCACTTCTGACGGCGTCATGAGTTTACTCTTGACGGCATCACGTGTAAAAATCTGGAAATTTTACCGGTTTTGTTTTTTCTAACGGAGTTTTAAAGTTTTTGCTGAATTATTAGTTTTATAATCTCCAGGAAATCTGCAAACATCATTCCACAAGCATTATATCTTATTTTGTTTTCTAGGATTTAGTAACTTATGTAGATTTCTGCCGATTTTATGTGAGGTTGCCTTGTCTGTTTTCTCAGGATTTACAGGTTATGTATGACAAGAAGATGATTATTTTTCTGGAAGGGAAGCGTTGATTGTTCATTTTCTTGGAGGAAGATCTAACCTGGCCACCTTATTATCCATACTGAGCGAATCAGGGGAGTATTTGATTTCATTTGTTTTACTTATTCACTTTTACATTCTTTACTTGAACATTGGGGACAATGTTCATCCTAAGTGTAAGGGGAGGGTAAAATGATGATACCTTACAGATACACTTTCGCTTGAGTTTGTTTGTTTGATGGTAGATGTGTAATAAAACTATGAGAAATACTTGTTAGTGCAATTTTAGCGCCAAAATTAAAAATTTTTACAACATTTAGGAGTGAAACTTTAGCCATAGCAAGCGTCTCATGGATAGGAGATTGTACGACTAGCACATAACCGTAATATTCAGAAAATTTTCCACCCAAATATGTGAGGTTCGCCTTTAGATTTGATAGGAAAAGCATTTACTATTAGTGCTTATGAGTGTACCGGTAGCATTTAGATTCTAGAACTTGCGTTAGTGATGCATCCTGAGACCGCTAGTGAGACTACATTCGTGTAGTAGGATTTACTACGTGATAAGAGGCATTAGGATCACCCTTGTGTTAAACCCGTATCATAATTACTTGACCATTTAAGTCATATTACTTGGCTAGTTAAGTCAACTAATTTTTCCCACACCTTAGCGTTGTACTCATTTTTAGTACACGATACCCGTAGTACACCCCTCCGAGCCTATCTTTTCGTTTCTAACTTTAAGCACTTTACTTAAAGGAAGAATTTGTTACACCCCACTTAAATGTACACCCAAATCGCCTTAGCCTTCCGTGTATGCGCTCATCTTTAGTGCATTATTGTTATTTGTTAAACCCTAAGTTAATTATCTAATTGATTACATGGTTGCTAAGTCGAGTCATATCCTTGTACATATTGTTTTGGGACGATTGGGACTCATGGGTAAAGTACTTATTTTATTGAGTAATGGGGAAGAACATCTTAATATTACCCCCATATGTACGTTAATCTTAAAAGTACTCCAAGTGTTTTGATTTTCTTAATTCGATTCATTAGATTAGTTTATTGTAAAGTATGTAAAAATTCAAGTGTAAGGGAAATTTACATTCCCTATGATGTATTATGTTGGATGGTAGGGTAAGAGTGTATGCAGCAACAACAACAACAAAAAAAAAAAAAAAAAAAAAAAAAAAAAAAAAAAAAAAAGAGAAAAAACATACGGACTACCATCCCGTTTCATTCTATGTTTATTTTATGTTTTTGTTCTTTTTGATTTATTAGCTTAAGTCGAGTCTAGTCTTGGCTTAGCAACACCATATTGTACATGTAATTAACCAAGAGTGTTAACTCATCACCAGTAAAGACTGCCTATATCCAACAAAACCGTGTATTTCATATCCCTACACCTAACGTTACAACCCTTTAAAAGACCTCTTTGATAGTTTATCCTAGGTGCTTATGCCATGTGGTGGAGGTTTGATCCTTTCCCAAGCCTATGGTAATCTATTTTGCTATGACAGGTAGTGAGAGATATCTTCCGTTTCCATATTGTAATTTATACGTTATTACACCCGAGAGATGTGAGTATCTAAACACTATTTGTGAGGTGCTAGCGTATGACCTCCGTGCTTGTCTTTGGTCTTTAGTGGAACGATTATTTGTTGTAATTACTTTTATATTAGTGTTAAATGACCCCTAACTTGTATTTTGATTAGAATAAAAGCGCATTTGCTTGAGGACAAGCAAATCTCAAGTGTAAGGGTATATGATGAGGTGAAAAATGAACCACTTTTAGGGGGTCATTTAAGCCCGGAATTGAATTTATTTGATCAAATATTACCCTAAATCGTTCCTTTTGTAATTTTAGGTACTTTGGGAGTGAAATCTGGAAAAGGAAGCAATTCGGACGTTGTTGGAGCATAAAAGTGAAGAAAACACCAAAGACTTAATTTTCCATGCTGAGAACAGTGTATGACGGCGTCAAGAAGGAATTCCTGACGGCGTCAAGAGTAAAATCCATGATGACCCAGAAGAAACATGAAGGCATCACAAGAAGAGCGTCAAGAGTTAATTTCATGACGGCCTGCATAAGGAGTACACATGACGGCGTCAGATCCAGATCTAGGCAGTTCGAGGAACTATTTGGCGGCGAGATGACGGTGTCAGACATTCATTCTTGACGCCGTCACATTCTAAAATCTATATATAGTTTTCTAATTTTCATTCATTAAGGAGGAACTTATGTGGAGAAACCCTAGGGCCGAACTTTGTGAACCCTAGCTCGTATTTTACAGTAAATTCAAGGGTTTTTACCCCTTGAATCCTTTAATGTGCTATTAAGATAAGTCTTCTCTTTAATTCAATCAGTATGTCTATGTGTTGGTTGTCTATATCTTGTGCTTGTCTTGATTTCAACATGCTAGGCTAGATCTATCTTGTGTTTGCTTAGATCTAATGAAACCTAGATGTTAATTATGTGTTGATTACTTGTTTATGGTTGTATTGGATGAATGATTTCAATGTTAGGCTTAAGAAAACTAGCAGATCTCCATTGTGTAACATTCTTGAACGTCTTAGGAAACATGAACCGATGTGTACTGGGTTTTATTGGTTGTATTTAATGCATGAGTAAATTCTAATGATCCCATGTTAGGAGCTTCTTAGCCGGCTCGACATAGGAGTGAAGTAGGCACTCATAGGATTGAGGAAGTAAGTACGCCACCCCATGAATGGTATTACGGAATACAATCCGTCATCCACGCAACTATAACAAGTAATTAACGTGTAAAAGATATCTAGGGAGTTGTGAAATCTAAGTAAACACATTTCTCCCATATATTGCTCACAACCTTAGTTTAATTTAGTTTTATTTTCATTTTAGTATTTTATTTTGATTGCATCTTAGTATTGGGTTAGTTGATTAGCAACTAATTCCGCCCAAGTCCTTCAAACCCGAGATTTTAATTTGCTTTCTACAAAATATAAAAATAAAAAAAAGAATCATCCATCATCTCTAGACCTAGTCTTTAGGTTTTCTAATCCTAGCGACACTATTCCTAGCTGAACGATCAATCCCCCGGTACCTGTCATTATACTATACTACATCGATCAGGTACACTGCCTGGTGGGGGTTGTAAGCTTCTCGAGATCCCTCGAGAGGTAAAGCCTGGTGCAATCCCTACGCATCATCAGCATATGATGTAGAAAGTTGTTTCAAAGCATACGATGTAACACCAGCATACGATGTAGAAGGTTGTTTCAAATTATGACGAGGGACAAATTTGTCCCTTGCTCAAATTATGACGAGGGACAAATTGTACCGGAAAGGTTCATTAGAAGTAACACCAGCATACGATGTAGAAGGTTGTTTCAAAGCATCCACACCAACCTTCTCAATACCAACAGCCCCATGTGCATTCGTATCAACCTTAATAGAACTATGAGACTTGTTAGAAGCCCTATGTGGACCATTCGGATCATTAACTAAAGGATCAAGTGAAACCGGCTTCACTTGATTATTCTTGTCCATAATCGTAAATAATTCAATATCTCCATCATCAACACTCCACTCAGTAATATAGGACCAGACGATGCAAGTATAGGCTGATTAGAACTAGGAGTAACATCCTTAGGCTTCTTATGTTTCCTCATAGTCACCTTCGACAAATCAACAGTAGCATTCAATTCTTCAATATTCACATTAACAGGTTGTGTTAATATATTATTCCCCTCTCCCTTATTCGACATCACATTAACAGGTTTGTCCTTAGTCTCACATGTCGAAGATAAAAATGTCGCCATTTGGAAGCACTATTCAAAAATCCCTTTTCCATCTCTCTAAACCCGCAAACACAATCAAAAGAACCAAGAAACAATACACAGAACGAGCAAGTTCACTTACAATGACGAAGTAAAAACCCTAACTTATAAGTTAGGGTTTTATAAACACGAAGCACCAAGCTCTAACCCTTGTTTAGATCGCAGCAAGAATTATCAGTAATTGTTTTATACAAATCCTTAAAACAAGATAATTTGAGCGATCAAAAAGAAGAATAAAACCCTAGGAATGATTCCCCAAGAAAACCAAAAAAGAGTAGCGTAAAAACACAAATCAGAAACAAGTTTAAGATATACACAAATGCAGATCACTAACCTCTACAAACTGATGTTAGAAACACTAGGATTTAGGGTATTTTAGGGTGGGATCGATTAAGGCAGAAGGGTTAGAGTGCTTGGTTAAGTGTTTTCATCACAAAACAAAATAATCTTTTTCATACCATAATCTATACCATCTCATACCAATTCTCTCTACACTTGGAGGATTCTCTCCTACCACTCCCCACCCATTTCTAGAGGTGTTGGGGAGTTAGTTTGGTCTACATTTGCAAGACATATGACTTGATCATCCTTACAACATAAGGCTTGATTATAGTTCTCACCAATTAAACACCACATACATCACCAACAATCCTTATTACCAAACACCCCTAAGTCATATACTCACAACATGAGTTCGATTTCTAGGAAGGTTTATGGATAGAGGATTTTTAATTTGGTAATTTCTTTTGGTTGGAATCACATGGTTGGAATTGTAGCACTTGATGCTTCGACTATAATGTTTGGTATTGTTTCTATTAATTTCAATCTTATTAATGTCTTTTGCTTATGTTGATCATGAGAATTCCTTTGTGTGTTATGTTACATGTTTGATTATAATTATTTCTTTATGCTTGTTTAGTTATTATGAGAACTTGAGATAAAACGATGTTTGGATTTAATTAGTGTTTGTTTGGATTATAATGAAGACATCATATTTGGTTAAATTGGAACTTGTCCTTGTTTATTGTTTTGGTTGATCATTGTTGAGTTTAGAGGCCGAAAGGATTCTCAATAGTGATTAATTTCAATTCATTAGTCGACGAATGATTTTGATCTTGTACTTTGTGATGATTTTGCAAGTGAATTAATAAACATAACAAGTAAAAGTTTAATAAAGATTAAAGGTCGAAATGAGTCTTTTGAATATTTGTTCTCATCATGTTTCAAGTAAATGGTACTTCACAAACTAATGACACCAAAGTTTATGGGTCAAAAGAACTCTTTGTTTGTTGTTGGTTTAGGCATGAGTCTTTATAACATGACCATTTGATTACAGCTTATGTATATTTGATTTATAAAACGCTAAACTATTATAATTGGTTATATAGGTCGAAAGGATTACCAATGGTAATATGTTTTCAAACTAAATATCTTAATATCCTTGTGATCGTTTGTCCATACAAGTATGTTCTTTGTGTGCTTACGTCATGATTTCCATAATGCTTTTCTTGTTGGTTTGATCCGTGACAATCATAACCATCAACTTGTTACTTGCTTAGACAATCAAACAACATTTGAGTACAACCAAGTCTCTTGGGATGACCTTGACTTACCAACCCTTTACTATGATGGATGAGTATACTAGCTCGTATGTGTTCCTACTTAACCGGTAATTCTTGTTTATGTAAATTTAAAACATGGTTGCTAACCGCACATCAAACGGCCTTGGCAAAGATTAGAGAAAGTTTTCACACTATGCTGGTTACAATCTCGAAGTCTGAACCTATAAGTGCCGGATTATTTGTTGCTAACTGTTTGCTTGCAGGAATCATTGGCGGTTGCACCCAATTGCTGATAAGATGCTGATTCATCACCCCATGCTCACACTTCACCATCATAATCAAAGAAATCATGATATTTGAAAGGCCTTGAACAATGCTTCTGCAACTCTGATGTTGAGAATCATGATCCAGAAAAGTGTGAGCGTGTCGGACCAAAGATCAGCACATCACATGGAGACGATAATGCTAATGATGACTTGAAGATGAACTTTGGATGATGACCACAAGAATGTTTAAAGATCATCCAAGACCAATGGACTGTCATCAAAGGCTCACTGCTAAAAGTACAAAGATAGCTGAACTTGAAGAATCAAAGACAACGAGCTAGGAACCTATAGACATGTAATAGGATGCTATAATTCAAATATTAATTTTCGGGGTGACCTCCCTTAGGGGGAGATTGTTAGGAATATAAATATTCATGTAAAAGACTCGGTCACCCCGAGTACGGTTTAGCATTAAGTAGCTCGTAGTATTTATCGTATTAGTATATAAGTAGATTATATCGTAGTTCTCATGGAATTGGGTCGGGTCTTTACCCACTGTCAGCTCACTCTACAACCCGTGTAGGGTATATTATTTGTAAGTATAAATACTCTTCTCCACCAAAGGAGAGGGTTGGACCTTCTTACACTTTGAAGCTAATATTAACTATTTTTTTCTCAAGGTTCCATATCCCTTCCTCTCTTCTCATCTTAATTCGACCTAAAACACAAACACCACACATGTTTTGAATATGCGTTAGTTATAAAAGTGGCATAAGGTTGATGCTTGCACCAAGATAGGCCAAGGCTAAGCATTCAACCATTCCCGGAAAATCACAGGGTATGAGGAATTTACCAGGGTCTCTAAATTTTTCGGGAAGCTTTTTGAGGAGCACTCCTGAACAATTCTCATTTAACGGTGTATTAGCTAATTCAAAAAATTTATCTTTATTATTCAATAAGCTTTTAAAAGTTGAAGCAAATTTAGGCATATGAAGTAAAGTGTCCGCAAAGCTGATATCGAAATGAAGCTTTTGGAAAAGTTGAAGAAATTTCAACATTTGGTTATCATTCTTTTCACTGAGCTTTTGATCATTAAGTCTAGACGGATAAGGTATTGACGGTTTAGGATTAGACTTTGGAATATTAAAGGGAGCAACTTCGGGCTCAGAAACTTGCACAACCAAATTTTGGACGTTTTTGGTACTTCCCTTATTAGTAGGAGGTACTGTATCCTTTGTCACTTTGGTTTCACGTTTCACTGCTTTAGGAAGAGAAGAAGAAGTAGTAGGAATCGTAGGTCCATCATAAGCAACACCACTTCGGGTGGTGATAGATTTCAAATCACCTCTCGGGTTAGCAATAGTATTGCTTGGAAGAGATCCCGAACTCGAGGTTGATTCATGTGCATAAAACTACTCATCATGTTCTTAAGCTCATTCGTTTGTTAAATCAACGTACTATCGATTTATTTCTTAAACACGTTCTTAAGCTCGACCTTCATATTGTTGATTTGATTTTGCATAGCTCGCATGCTAGCATCATTCATATTCATGTAGTTCGAAAAATCATTAGAAGGTCCAACTTGAGGAGGAGCAGGATATATTTGATGAGATGGAGCTTGGTAATTTTGATTTCCTTGATTGAAATTTGTTCCACGGTTTTGGTTATAACCTTGATTAGCATTATACCCTTCGGTACTTTGATTGAAATGGTTTTGATTGTTTTGAACGGAAGGAAAACCGGGTTGTCCCATTTGATTACTAGCATGGTAATTACTTTCTCCTTGAGGACGAAATCCTTGATTTTGATTGTAATTCGCTGTTGTAGCGGTAGCATTGAAAATGTTGCCATCGGTGGCTTGACAATCATAATAAGGATGGGGACCACTGCAAATTACACAATTTTTGGTAACGGCTTTAATGGGCTCTGATTTTTGGTTTTAAATCTTAAATTCTCTCATCATACATCTAATAGCATCCGTAAGTGCGACCATCTCCGATGGATGTGCCGGTGTAGATGAAGAAGAAGCATTCACTTTGGAAACAACCGGTTTGTTGCGTTAAGTGGGAACTTTTGATTTGTTCTCGATAATAGTCAAAATATCTATCGGAGTTCGATTCAAGATATTGCCACCAACGGCAGCGTTAAGCGAATCTTGATCTGTTTGCATCAAAGCATTATAAAACGTATCGATTTTGTGCAATTCCGAAAAACCATGATGTGGGCATTTTCGAAGCAGATCCTTGAAACGTTCCCATGCCTCACCAAAATTTTCATCAAAACGTTGTTGAAAATTTGTGATGTCGTTCTTAAGATTTGTCATCTTAGAAGGAGGAAAGAAATGATTCATGAATTTAGAGACGAGATCTTCCAAGTTGTAATCGAATGAGGGGGTTCTTTTTCGAGCCAAAATCGGGCTGCCCCCTCGAGAGAAAATGGGAATAACATCAACTTAATTGTGGCATGAGGGACATCCCGATATTTCATAGTCGAAGTCAACTTATTGGACCATCGGATGTGAGCGTGGGGATCATCCCTCTCAAAACCATGAAATTGATTTGATGTAACGAGTTAAATTAAACTGGTTTTTAACTCAAAATTCTTAGAAAGAATTGGTGGTATAACAATAGTATCTCCATAACCCTCGGTGGGTGCTTGGAGCAATTCCGACATAGTACGCGTATCCGCCATTTCGATTATGTGAGCTTCAACAAGAGTACGTATCTCGGGTACGTTTACTTGTTTGTTACATCGATGATAATGTTGAAACGGTATGGTGGGAGATTTATCGATCAAGTTCGATTGGGAACGAGTGCGCATGCACTAAAAATACAAAATTTAAAAGAAAAACAAATTTTCAAAAATAAAATATTTTTGGGTTTTTTATATTTATGAAAATTTGAAAAACAAATATTTTTGCAATCGATTAGTCAACCAATGCTCGGTAGCTCTCTAGAATTACTTGTAAAGTGGCGAGAAAACAATGGTCCACAATTTATGCTAATTAAAAACTTGTTTCTTTCGGTTCAATAATTGTCAATCCTCCTTAAACCCCTCTTATATATTGTAATCTAAAGGTGAGCCGACGTAACAATTGACTTCACAATTTTTTTTTTTTTTTTTTTTTTTTGTTTGTATTTTGAAAACTTTAGGAGAAAAGTATTAGTGATTTTTTATTTTTTTATATTTGGTTTTTATAATACGAAAATATTCACAAGATAAAAACGATAACTTCACGAGGAAGGATCTTCAAAACACTAATCTTCGAACGGGAATTTGAAATTCGTTTACGAACTTCCCCGGCAGCGGTGCCAAAAATTGATTGATATCAAAAGTATATATATTATATAATAGCAAGAACAACCCGACCAATTAGTTAATTCACTCTCTAACCAAGAGTGAAATTCCCAAGAGGTCAAAGAAAGTCAAACCAAATATATTTCCGGAAGTATTAGATATTCTCGGGTCGTTTATGTCCCAACGAGTTGTGAATAGAAAATCGGATTCGGTTCGTGATCAGGTGATTGAATAATGGAGATAGTATAGATTTATGACTAAAATTAGAAAACATAAGCTAAAAAGCAACTAATGAGCATAGAAAATAAGTAAACAAAGCACAATTAAGCAATAACGCAATCTAAACTAAAAACGTGCATTTAACAAGAACGCAACGGGCCTAAAAACCTAAATTCTCAAAAATTAACCCTCGATATGCAAATTTATTTTTTAAAAGTCCTAAATGACTAAAAATAATTTTAGAAAAAAGAATTATATTCTTTTGATTTTTATTTTATTTATTATGAACTAAAAACACTTTTACTCTAAAAATATTAAACTATTTTGAAAAAATCTGAGAATTTACTGAAAAGTTCTTTAATTTATTTAGAATGTAGGAAAAATAAAAAGGAAATATCAGCTTGTCCAAATAAGTTGGTATTAAGCTAAAAAGAAAAATAAGCTAATAATGGAAAAAGTTGGTTAAATGAATTATTGTTGCATGTTATTCCCGAAAAAGACCCAAGGGCAGTTGGTTGTGAGTGTGGTTTTAAAGGTTATTGACTCTGCTGCTATGGGAAAGTACTGCTGGTGAATCTACAGCTGAAGGGATAGACTTGTACACGAGTGGATAATTATAGAATAGATTGTGTGTATATTTTATACGTCTAGAATGTTCTTATCTTGTGTAGAAAGGTATTGTAAACCTAGTAGGACTCCTTGGCCTATAAAAGGAGGATCCTAGGGTTAGATTGAGTACGTATTGTTTAGTTTTTGTTTACACTTCAAGGTTGTAAAACCCTAGCATTGTCGAGTGCTCGTATTATTAATATATTGAAGTGTTGATAGTTAATCATTATTCTTCTTAAGTTAAGCTTTAATATTCCGCGTTTTAGCTTAAGTGTTAACTCAAGTCAACTTCTATATAAGATCGTTTGCTCAACTGGGATCAACAAGTGGTATTAGAGCTTGTGATCTAGAAGTTGAAGTCAAGAAGAATTTGTTCCTTACAAGTTTACCATTCCTAATCAATTGCTGAAGATGGGTGACGGCACACATATGGTGACTGCTTCAAAGGTTCCCATGCTCAATCCTGGAGAGTATGAGCTATGGAAGATAAGAATCAGACAGTACATTCGCATGATTGACTTTAACATGTGGAATGTGATCATCAATAGTGACTCTTTACCACAAAAGGGTCCTGATGGAAAAGATATACCGATCAAGTCTGCTGAAGAGAACTCAGTGAGGAAGATGGAGATCAAGGCACACAGTATTCTCTTGATGGGAATATCTAATGAATTTCAATTGGACTTTGATAGCTGTGAGACTACAAAAAGCCTTGATGGATGATGTGGAATTCAGGTGTGGAGGGAATGATGCTACTAAGAAGTCAAGGAAAAACATGTTGAAGCATCAGTTTGAGAACTTTACTGCTGCAAGTGGAGAGAAGATTGATGGAACATACAACAGGCTTAATCAACTTGTTAGTCACTTAAAGCTTGTTGGTTATGTGGTTCCTCAAGAAGATATAAACCTCAAGTTTCTTAGAAACTATGAAGTTGGAAAGCCTCTACAACAATCTGAAGGTGTATGAACCAGAGTTGACTTCTTCATCTACTTCATCTTCTGGTACACAAAATCTTGCCTTTATATCTTCAAAGTCAAAAGGATCTCAAGATTCCCACTCTACTGCTTATGGGGTATCTGCTGCTGATGGATCTGCTGCTAGTTCTAATGATAAAAATTCCATCAGTGATATTGCTTTGTGTGCATTCTTGGCTAATCTGACAACCAACATAAGGTCACAGGTTATCAATCAAGATATGGTTCATATTGATCCTAGTGATCTTGAAGAAATTGATCTTAAATGGCAGATGGCCATGTTGACCTTGAGGGCAAGAAAATTCTTGAAGAGGACTGGGAGAGAAGTCAAGTACAGGGCTAAAGAAAATTTGGGTTTTGACAATTCAAAGATAGAGTGCTACAACTGCAACAGGAAGGGCCACTTTGCCAGAGAATGTAGAGCTCCCAAGAAGAATGCTAAAGCTCCAAAGAAGACCACTGAAGAATTAAAGAATACCACTACTGCATTGGTATCTTGTGATGGGTTAGGAGATTGTGATTGGAGTGACATGGCTGATGAAGAACCCAATTACTCTCTGGTAGCTCAAGTCAAGCCTAAAGTGCATAACTTTGCACTTATGGCCTATGCATCATCATCTTCTGGATCTGACTCTGAGGTATCTAATGATTCTGATCTATCTGTGTGTTCTTTTAAATCATGTGCTGACACTGTAGAAGAACTTAAG
This sequence comes from Artemisia argyi, assembly GCA_030686995.1. Taxonomy (NCBI): domain Eukaryota; kingdom Viridiplantae; phylum Streptophyta; class Magnoliopsida; order Asterales; family Asteraceae; genus Artemisia; species Artemisia argyi. The sequence continues at coordinate 98,283,731 of CM060691.1, forward strand.
TCTAGGAATGAGAGTATAATAAGAGAAGTTGAACACCTAAAACTTGATAACTTAGGTTACAAAGTAGGTATTCAAAATGTTGAAAGAAGATTAGAATATCTCAAACAGTGTGAGCTAGAATATGTAGATAGAATTAACCAACAGGATGTTGAGATATTTAAGAAAAACAGTGAAATTGAATTTCTCAAGAATAAGTTAGAAGAAGCAGAAAAAGATAGAGATGCAGCTCTTGCTGATAAGGATAAACATATAGTAAGAGTAAATAAACAACAATATGCTTCTGATTTGGTTAATAAATCTATTGAGAGTACCTTGATGAGGAAAGGAAGTGGAATAGGCTACAATGAGGTTGCTCCTCCTGTTAAGAGTGCCTATGCTCCACCAGGAAAAGAACTGTCTTTCATTAGTGAGTTAGACATAGAAAAACCTGTAGGTGAATCTAGTACAAGTGTCTTAGAAACAACTAAGGTTGAAGTTAGAAAATTTCCTGAGGCTCCTATTGTTGAAGACTGGTATTCAGATAGTGATGAGGAACAGGTTGAACTAGAACAAAGTGTGAAAAAGGAAGAAATTCTTACAAAAATTGAACAGGTTAAGTTTATAAGACCTGTGTTGGGTAAGGGTATCTCTAGAAAAATGGTAGAATATAATGAGGTTTCTAGAGATCAGATGAAAGGATTTTATAATAAGCCTAGGGGTAATCAGAGAAACTTTAATAACCTAGTTTCAAACAAATTAGGTAGTAAGTTTCAATTAAAGAAGAAGGCTTGTTATAAGTGTTGTAGTTTTGAACATTTGATAAATAGTTGTAAAGACCACCAAAAGCCTGTTTGGAATCAATACTCAAGGGTGAATCATAAATATGTTTCTAAAAATACTTACTCTCATCCTAACCGAAACATGATTCCAAGGGCTGTGTTGTTAAGATCTGGTGCAACTAGATCTATTTTTGTTGCTAAATCAAATGGTGCTTTTAAAACCACAACTGGTTCTATTGCTGGCTCTGCTGCTAGTAAGCATTCTGCTACTAGTATGCACTCTGCTGCTAGTAAGCAATTTGCTGCTAGTATAAAACTTTCTACTTCTGGGCCAAAAGTTTTAACAAATACAGTTGTAGGAAATCATTTTTATGCTGTTAAGGCATCAGCTTGCGGGGTTTGGAAACCAAAATCATCTGTTTCAAACAATGTTTCCAAAAACAGCCGTGCATCAAGTGATTTAAAGAAATTTAATTATGTTGATGCACAAGGCAAATCCAAGTCAGTAATGGCTTGGGTCCCCAAGAGAAACTAATTTCTCTATTTTCTTGTGCAGGGTAATCTACAAGATGAGCTAAAAGACATTGTTATAGTTGATAGTGGATGCTCTGGACATATGGCAGGTGATGAGTCTCAACTTGAAGACTTTGAGCCTTTTGAAGGTGGTTATGTTGCTTTTGGGAATGATCCAAAAGGTGGAAAGATTATTGGCAGAGGAACACTAAGAACAGGGAATTTGGACTTTTAGAAAGTGTTTCTTGTGAAAGGGCTTAAGTTTAACCTCTTTAGTGTCTCACAAATGTGTGACAAAACTTTGTTCTTTTTACAGACACTGAATGTCTGATCCTTTCTCCTGATTTTTAGTTGCCAGATGATAAATTTGTGCTATTGAAAGTCCTAGAACTGAAAATATATACAGTGACCATATTAAGAACATTGTTCCCAAAAGAGCTTTAACTTGTCTAATTGTAAAGGCCACTATTGATGAGTCCAAATTATAGCATAAAAGACTTGGACATCTGAACTACAAGACCATGAACAAGTTGGTGAAAGTAAATCTTGTGAGAGGGATGCCTACAAAGAAGTTTGAGAATTGTGAAACTTGTGTTGCCTGTCAAAAGGGTAAATAGCACAGAGTTTCATTCAAGTCCAAGACTGTTAACACAATTACTGAGCCCTTACATCTACTTCACATGGACTTATTTGGGCCTGTTTTTGTGAATAGTTTGAACAAGAAGTCATATTGCCTAGTTGTCACAGATGACTTTAGTAGGTTTACTTGGGTGTTCTTTCTAGCTACTAAAGATGAAACTCCAGAGATACTCAAGGCATTCATTACCAGAGTTGAAAACCTGCACAACCACAAAGTGAAAATAATCAGATGTGACAATGGTACTGAGTTCAAGAATAGTGTGATGAATTAATTCTGTGTGGGAAAGGGTATTCTAAGACAATACAGTGTTGCAAGAACTCCACAACAGAATGGTGTTGTAGAGAGAAGAAATAGGACACTGATTGAGGCTGCAAGAACAATGCTATCTGATTCTAAATTACCTATACCTTTTTGGGCTGAAGCTGTAAACACTGCATGTTTTGTGCAAAAAAGAAGTAAGGTAGTTAAGCCTCACAACAAGACTCCATATGAGTTATTTCATGGGAAGAAACCAATGATTGATTTTCTCAAACCATTTGGATGTCCTGTTACTATTTTGAACACTAAGGATCAGTTAGGCAAGTTTGAAGAAAAAGCAGACGAAGGATACTTGGTTGGTTACTCTATGAATTGTAAAGCTTTCAGGGTGTACAATAAGAGAACCAAACATGTAGAGGAGAATTTGCATATCAAGTTTACTGAGAACACATCTAATGTTGAAGGGAAAGGACCAAAATGGTTGTTTAATGTTGATATTATTACCAAAACAATGAATTATGTACCAGTTATTGCTAGTGTTGACACTAACAAACCTCAAGAAGATTTTGTTTTGGTTGAGAAATTGAAGATTGGTCCAACTTTACTACCCTTTCAGAAAGATCAAAGTTCACAAGAAGATGTTGTTGCTCAAGAGAAACCTAAGGAAACTGAAGAAGGCATTGAGATACCTGTTGATGCAGAAAAGGTAACAAATGAAGCACCCAAAGTGGTTGTTGATGTCTCTCCTACAAGGCCAGAAGACTCTACTGCTGACTCAGAAGACTCTATTGTTAGGCTAAAACAAACAACTACTGCTTCAATCAATTCTGTTGCCAAGCCTACTAACTCTAGTTCTTCACCAAAGGTTCAAACAGTAGACACTCAGGATAGGACTTCTGTTGATCCAAACTATCCTGATGATCCAAATATGCCTCCTCTAGAGAATATCTATTATGATACAGATGATGAAGCTCTTGATGGCAAATTGTTTGGAGCTGATGGAGACATTACTAATTTGGAACTCAACATTCATGTTAGTCCCACTACTACCACAAGAGTTCACAAGAATCATCCCAAAGATCAAATTCTCAGTGATCCAACATCATCTGTTCAAACAAGAAGAATGACTAAAGAGCTGAAAGATCTACAACATCAAAGTTTCTTTACAAGATCTCTGCATCAAAGAAACAGTCACAAAGATCTACAAAACTGCTTGTTTGCCTGTTTTCTATCTCAGATTGAACCCAAGAATACTTACAAAGCCTTACAAGAAGCAAGTTGGGTGGAAGCAATGCAAGATGAGCTTCTGCAATTCAAACTATAAGAAGTATGGACTTTGGTTGATTTGCCAAATGGGAAAAGAGTGATTGGAACTAAATGTGTTTTCAGATGCAAAAGAGATGAAAGAGGCATAGTCATTAGAAACAAGGCAAGGTTAGTAGCACATGGATACAATCAACAAGAAGGCCTTGACTATGATGAAGTATTTGCACCAGTGGCAAGAATAGAAGCCATTAGATTATTCTTGGCTTATGCTTCATACAAAGATTTTGTGGTGTATCAGATGGATGTCAAAAGTGCTTTTCTGTATGGGACCATTACAGAAGAAGTTTATGTGTCTCAACCACCTGGTTTTGAAGACCCTGACCATCTTGACAAAGTTTACAAGGTAAATAGAGCAATGTATGGTTTACATCTAGCTCCCAGAGCTTGGTATGATACCTTGTCAACATATTTGTTAGATTATGGGTTTAGTAGAGGAAAGATTGACAAAACTTTGTTTCTCAAAAGACACAAAGATGATATTTTGATGGTACAAATTTATGTTGATGACATCATCTTTGGTTCTACAAACAAAGCTATGTGTGTTGATTTTGAGAAGCTTATGAAGGATAAGTTTGCTATGAGTTCAATGGGGGAACTCACCTTCTTCTTAGGTCTGCAAGTTATACAGAAGGAAGATGGCATATTTATTAGTCAGGATAAATATGTCAATGATATTTTGAAGAAGTTTGGATTTGAAGATGCTAAGCCTGCAAAGACAACCATGGAATCTAACAAACCTTTGTTGAAGGATGAAAATGGAAAAGAAGTAGATGTTCACTTGTACAGATCAATGATTGATTCAGGGATGTACCTTACAGCTTCAAGGCCTGATATTATGTTTGTTGTATGTGTCTGTGCAAGATTCCAAGTATGTCCCAAAGAATCACATCTCAATGCAGTGAAGAGAATTTTTAGGTATCTAAGGCATCAACCCAAATTGGGCCTCTGGTATCCTAAGGATTCACCTTTTGATTTGGTAGCATACTCAGATAGTGACCGTGTTGGAGCTTGCTTGGATAGAAAGTCTACAACAGGAGGTTGTCAATTTCTTGGAAATAGATTGGTGTCATGGCAATGCAAGAAACAAACAATGGTTGCAAATTCTACAACTGAAGCTGAGTATGTGGCTGCTTCAAGTTGTTGTGGACAAGTGCTTTGGATGTAAAATCAACTACTGGATTATGGGTATAATTTCATGAACACTAAAATTCATATTGATAACAACAGCACACTTTGCATTATTAAAAACACTGTTTTTCATTCTAAAACAAAAGATATTGAGATAAGGCATCACTTTATAAGAGATTGTTATGTAAAGAAGTTAATTCAAATTGTTAAGATTCATACTGATAACAATGTTGCTGATCTACTCACTAAACATTTTGATGTGGGGAGGTTTCAATTTTTAATTGCAAACATTGGTATGATCAATCTTTGAAAAACTTATCTCCTTATGTTTTTGTAAAGTTATGTAAAGATATTGTGATGCTGGTTAAGTTGTTTCTGTTGCTTCTTAAGAATTATGTTGTTAGTTTGAATGCACTCTGCTGCTATATGTTATTCTACTGCTGAGTATCTCTAGTACATTTGCAACATATGTTTGTATATTTTGTGGTTTTTGGACTAACCTTTTGCAGGAAAAGTTAAAATTGATGATTGTTGTTGTTTATTCACAAGTCTAAAGATATCAAAAATAGAACAGAGTCATTTTTCGTTCATTAAGGCCAAAGATTACAAAACAAAGTGTTTCAACCACACATGACTTCCCAAGACTACAAAAGATTGCTACATCAACAGATTACATCATAAGACAACAATCAAAACCTACATCAACGCCTAGGGCATGGAAGCCCAATTACCACTTCTCTTTCTTTTGGCAAAGCAGGGTTTGATCTTCTTGTTCTGGGTGGTGGCCTTGGCCTTGATGATTGTGGTCTTTCAGGCGTAGCATGAGGATTGTTATGAGGTTCATCCTCATTTGATGATGTGCAAAGAAAGGGGGAAACAAGTTCCATTGGGGATGGAGGTCTGATTGGGATCCAGGGATTTGGGTCTTCTGACGATTCTGATGAAGATGGAGATTTGGGGGGCATAACTCCCTTGTCCCTTGATTAGCTTGGTGTTTGGTTCAGGTTCAAGAGATCCTTGAACACAGGAAGATCATGCTTTCTCTTCCATGCTTGCTCTTTTGTCCTATATCCACCATGAGGAGGACGAAAAGGTGGAACATAGGGAAGAAGTGGTGTTTCATCATCTGATGAAGAATCAGATGAGATATTGATAATTTCGAGAGTGGATTTCAGTTTAATTGTGATTTGATTTGGTGGATTGGTGTTTTCAGAAGATATTAGGGTTTGTGTGTGCTAAATTAAGGGAAGATTGGTTCCTTTTTATAGGGATCAAGGTATATCCTGAGCATTTATTGTTGAGGATCGTTAGACTTTTTGACTAAGCTTGACAAGTCAACTCTGCTGCTGGCCAAATCACTCTGCTGCTAGTTTTTTGAGTCTGCTGCTAGTTCTGCTGATATCCTAGTTCTGCTGCTATGGTTGAAAGTGTGAGGGTGGATTGTGTAACTTCTCAAAACAGGTTTAAAACCTAATTGACACTCACAATTGGTTTTTACGCGCTCCAAATTGAAGTTCTCTCAAACCCTAACACACTATTATTCTCAAAGTCACAAATCCCCAATTTCTCAAAATCCTAATTCATGGATTATACACGTACCTGGGCTGAAAGTTACAATAATGTTGCTTTACTGGATGAAGAGTTGGTTCATGAAGGTTTCACAGATATGGCTAAATTCTTGAATGCTACTTCTCTTAGGTATGCATTAACTGTGAATCCTACTATATACATTTCCTACATTAAACAGTTTTGGCTTACTACTAAAGTCAAAACTCGGAATGGGGAAAAATATGTTAAAGCTATGGTAGATGGTCAACAAGTGTGTGTAACTGAATCTTCTATAATAGAAATTCTTCTCTTAGATAATGAAACAGAGACCACGTGTCTTGCTAACTCTGCCATTTTTGAGGGTTTAGATGATTTGGGATATGAGGGCCATCATACAAATTTAAAATTTCAAAAAGGGCTCATCTGTTCTCAATATAAATTTTTGGTACACAATCTTCTTCATTGTTTGAGTTCTAAAAATTCTGGGTGGAATGAGTTTAGTGCTATCATAGCATCTGCTATGATATGCCTAAGCAAAGGACATCCATTTAATTTTTCAAACATGATTTTGGAAGGGATTGCAAAAAGCATCAAAGAGTCTGGTTCTTATTTACTATATCCAAGATTTATATAGCTCTTTGTAGAAACACAAATTTCCAAAGTAAGAACACATAAAGCCACTTATGCTTCTCCTAAGTTGGTTCCAAAAATGTTTACTTTCTTGCTTAAAAATGGAAAAGGATTTTCAGGCACACATAAATCTCTTACACCTTATATGGTGCAAATTGTGCAAAACATTCAGGGTGAAGAATCAGGAACTCCCACTGATTCCCATAACACACCCAATTTTACTGTATCTGTCACTCAGCCTAAAATACTCTACACCCGTAGGAAAGCCACAAAGAACACTGAGCTACCTCAGGCTGGTGTTAAGATGTCTGTACCAGATGAGGCTGTCCTAGGTGATGAAGGGGACATGTTGGTGAGGGTTGTCACTACTGCTTCTAGCTTAGTAGCAGAGCAGGACAGTGATAACATAAATAAGACCAATCCAAGGCAACATCTAGTGAAGAGGGTTCTGATGAATCTGATTACAATGATGGTAACCCTAGCCAAATGGCAAACACAGGGGGCTCAGATGATCAAACTAGGTTTGATGTTGGGTTTAAGTCCCAAGATTCACCTCTCAGACCAGGTAACACAGGTCGAAGTGATGAGGACAGATCAGTGACTCATGAATTGATGGATGATACTGTACATAATGACAATGTCAATGATTCACCTCTCGGACCAGGTCACACAGGTTAAAGTGATGAGACTAGTATACAACTTATTCAAAAATTGATGGTTACTTGTACCAATTTGGAGCTTAAATGTGATACTTTGGAGGAGAAGGTTCTTGGTCTTTCCACCATTTCTGATGCTCAAGCTAGACGGACCAAAAGATTACAAAGGAAGATCAAGAATTTAAGAAAATCAAGATCTTCAACCTCCTTCAAAAGATTGAAGAAAGTGGGCACCTCACAGGTAATTAGTTCTTCTGAACAATATGTTCCTTTGGAAGAGGATGCTTCCAAACAGGGGAGGAATGAGAAGCAGAATGATGTAATGGGTTCAAGGGAGGCAAATTTGATGAAGGTTGATGGTGCTCAAGATGTGGATATTGGAATGGTTTCAGGGGAGGTTCCAATGACTAATGATATGGAGGTGGAAAGTCCTCAAGATATGGATGGTTTTGTGGTTGCTGATAAGCAGGGTAATGAGGTGGTAATGGAAGAAGTGGCTGCTGCTCAAGAAAAAGTGGTGGAGACACTCAAGACTTTGGGGCCTGAGCAATTAGTAAAGGCAACAGGGTTGATGGGTGAAGCTTTGATGACTTTGGGTGATTCTGTGGCTAAAGAAGTGAATACTGCCGCTATTACTAACAAGATAGATGACTCTGCTGCTGCACTTAACTCTGCTGCTTAGGATTTTTCTGATCCTGTTGCTAGTGAGAAATTAAACTCTGCTGATGCACAAGGTTCTACTGTTGGATCTAGTGACAAAGCTGCTGCTGAGGCAATGGTATTGTTAAGTAAGAAGAAAAAAGATGTTCTACCTAAATCACCATCTCAACCAACATCACAACCAACTAAATCACAATCACAACAACCAACATCCACAATAACATCTCCATCACCAAGAATACCCAAAAAATGAGTAGTAATCAGAGAACCTGTTGCTCAACAAAAGAAGATTACTTCATCATCTTCTACTGATAAAGGAAAGGGCAAGCTGGTTGAAGATCCAAAGATAATGTTCAAGGGGATTGATTACTCTCAACTTTCTTTTCATTATCGGCCTAAAGAATTGCAAATTGAACATGATGCAGCTGTTGCAATGAAAGAACAAGAGCAAATTGATATTGAAGAGCAACAGTTGATGCAACAAGAAAAGGAAAAGGCTGATAAAGAGACTGAAGATCTGAAGAGGTATGAGGAGTGGGTTGATGAAAAGATAAGAATGGATGCTGATATAGAACTCTCCAAGTTAGTTAAACTTGAAGAAGAAGAAGAAGTTCCAGAATTTGATGTTAAAGCTTGGATGAAAGAGTTCACAACAAAGAAAAAGAAAGAGAATGCTGCTGCTAGAAGAAAGAAGAAAATTCTCAGGGGACCAACTTCTCTTCAACAAAGAAGAGAGCATAAGAGATACCTAAAGAATATGAAGGGCTAGAAATTGATAAAATTGCTACCCAAATCTGATCAAGAGGTGTTTGATTTGTATCAACAAGCTAGAAGAGAAATGGATACCTTCTATCCTATGGGTTGTGCTGAAGATGAAGAACAAATTGCTCAAATGAACAAGAAGTTGGTACCTGACAAAGTTGTTGAGGCAGAGCATGTACAAGAGACAGAAACTGAAATTCCTCCTAGTCAAAGGGTTAAAAGGAAAAGTTTTGGTCACAAGACCTTTGCTAGGAAGAAGAAAAAGATCTCTGATGAAAGCAGTAGTGATGTGGATAAGGTAAAAGAAGTTGAAGAAGAACAAGAGACAACTCTGGCTGTTTGGTCTGAATTAGAAGAACCAGAGGTTATAAAGGAAAAACCTTTAGCTGCAAAACATCCTATCATCTCATATACTTTCAAGATAAGAGGTGGAAGTGAAGGATATTGGGAATTCATGAGGTCAAATCATGAAGTTCAAGGCTTTAAGGAAATTTCACAGATATTTAATAAGATGGATAGGGATGATGTGATTGCTATATGGGGATTATATAAAGAGAAGTATGATGGAAAGAAGATGGATACTGTTATTGATATTAATCTTGCATTTAAAAATGTATTGTATCGCATCTTGAAGAATATGTTTGATCCTCAGCCTGGTGAGAGTGAGTGGAATGAAATTGGATGCAGCAAGGTACATAAATGGTTTTTGTATCAATCTTGTGGGGTTCATGAATTAAGAACTGGTGCAGTTACTTTGTTTTTGTTGGTAGAAAAGGATTATCCTAGTCTAAATAAGTGTTCTGAGATACTTAGGCAGATGGTTAGGCCTGGATTTCTCAAGTGTCAACAACAGCATATGTCTGACAATCAAGCTTACAAATTGATACAGAAGTATGAAAAGATCTTGGATCCAACTATTTGAAAGAGCTTTCAAAGAGATTAGAAGATGTAAGTGTTTGGAAGCATCCTCCTGGTGATTATCTAAGCTTTGAAGAAACTTAATCATTTAGAAATAAATATTAAGATTAGGGGAGGATTGTTGGGTTTTGGATTCTGCTGCTAAGAGTTAAACTGCTGCTAAGGTTATTGACTCTGCTGCTATGGGAAAGTACTACTGGTGAATCTACTGCTGAAGGGATAGACTTGTACACGAGTGGATAATTATAGAATAGATTGTGTGTATATTTTATACGTCTAGAATATTCTTATCTTGTGTAGAAAGGTATTGTAAACCTAGTAGGACTCGTTGGCCTATAAAAGGAGGATCCTAGGGTTAGATTGAGTACGTATTGTTTAGTTTTCGTTTACACTTCAAGGTTGTAAAACCCTAGCATTGTCGAGTGCTCGTATTATTAATATATTGAAGTGTTGATAGTTAATCATTATTCTTCTTAAGTTAACCTTTAATATTCCGCATTTTAGCTTAAGTGTTAACTCAAGTCAACTTCTATATAAGTTACAGTTGAGGCTGGGTAGAGGTCAGGGGTTCGAACCTCTGGCTCACCCTTGACTTCCCCAGCTTCCCTTTTTATTTTTATTTTGCAAAACTCTTTATAAAACTTATAAATTAGCTGAAAATAAGCATTTTTTGTGAAAACAACTTTTTTTATAAGACTTGAAATAAGCTAGAAAAAATCTAAAACCTAAGCAGTTAACCAAAAACAAAGAAGCCTATCTGATAAAGCACATAATTTGCTATATGCTAAAGCTAAAACCTAATGAGCTTCTAAAACTTAAAACTAAAACTAATAAGCACTAATGCTATGTTCTTGAGATGTTTATTAAAAGAAAAGAAAAGAAAAGAAGCGAAGAATAAAAGAAGAGAAGTAACTTCAGCCAAGATCTGGGCGGAAGATGATTTTTAAAAAAAAAGCACACACACAATTGTTCCTCATCACTTCCTTTCTCCCCAATTGCCTTCCAAAAAAACTCAAGAACACAATTTTTTTTATGTTTCTTCACTTTTCTTTTCTTTTCTGTCCAAAAATCATCCGGAGAACATAGTGTAAGGTATATTAATAAGCTGAAAATCTTAAACTAAGCAATAATACCAAACTGATATCCTAAATAGCCTAATTGAGCACTTATAAGCTAATGAATAAGTCAGTAAACAATAAGCTTATACTATGAAAACTCAAAAACGACATAGATTACCTATAAAAGAACTCATAAAAAATAATTTCAAACATTTTGGATTAAAAGAAAACTTGAAATTCAGCTGATAAGACAGACACTTGAGACAGATTTTTGGTTTTTTATAAGAAATGTGCAAACCCGAGACCCTATTTTCTAAGTTGCCAATAAGCTATCAAAAGCTATTTAAATAAGCTGAAACCCTCAAAACAGCATTAAACAACAACAAAAGAATACTTAAAACAAATTTCAAATAATTTGGATTAAAAATAAACTTATAAATAAGCTGATAAGGAAGGTACTCAGACTGATCTTTTTGACTTTTTGGACTTTCTATAAAAACTAGCAAACAAACTAAATGACTATAAAATGATTTGATACTTAACCACAAAGATGGAACATGCAATATAAACTAAATTTGACTCAAATCTAACACCTAAATAGAACTTTTCATGAACATTTGAAAATAAGCTGATACAAAAGAGTCTTAACTAAGAAACTTTGAAAACTTACTTAGAACCTACAAGTCTATGTAAATAAGCTTAAATCTACTTAAAAACTGCTTAAATGACCAAATTAAAGCTTAACAAACTTGAATTATAGACCAAAAAGGGTCAAGCAGTACTAACCTTAGTTAGTACTGCTTATCCCAAACAACCCTTTAAGTGTCCAATAACTTTTTAAAACTGATTTTTAACATAAAAATTGAACAACTTTTGACAAAAAAAAAACTATTTAATGTGATTATTAAGTTTATAAAAAGCACATTTTAACTAATAATAAGCACTCATCATTAAGCTATAAGAAAAACATATTTTATGATTTTTTTTATGAATTTTAGCAAAGACTTAAATTAATGAAATCGAAACTACAAATAAGCAAATACAAGCAATAAAAAACAATAATAAGCTGTTTAGAACAAGTAAAAAGTAAATAAGCAATAAGCAGATTAAGATAAAAAGTAAGAAAATAGAACTTACTTGGTCCTTTGCTCAAAACAAGGACTATTATGCTCTTTAGAGCTTATCTACAAGCTCCAACTTATCAAATGATAAGCTGGTAAACCCATAAGCCCTTCCATTATTGGCTTATCATCCAAACTGCTTATTTTGAACTTATCACTGATCATCTAATCAAAAGCTTAAACAAACTCAAGCCAACTATTGAGAAGCTGAACTGAGCTTATGTAGGAGTAATAAGAGCACATTTATACAACTTATTAACCAAATGAAGACATGAATAAGGCATAAAATAGATTTGAACACAATTTAAAAGAACCTAAGCTTTTTATTAAAACTTAAAATGAGTACAATACTGAAATGAAATACAACTTTTATTAAAAAAGGAAAATTACAATAAGTATTAGAATAAGCTAAAATATACACTAAATTTAGACTAAAAACTACTAAAAATCTACACGAATTTGTGAGGTGAGGAGGGGTCTATTTATAGCCTTCAAGTGAGGATGCTCCTAGGGTTTAGGAAGCTCCTAGATCTTCCATTCTCAGCCTTTGATCAATCCTTGGTGCCTAATCCTTATTCTTAGCCTTTGGATTAACTGCTTTGTTGTTTCGGCCAATGATATGCCTCCAATCTGCCAAGGTGGACAAATATGGTGTCATTCTTCTGACTTGTCAGAGAGTTTCTAGAAGGGGGTGATTTGTCCTTGGGTTAATTGGTGTGGCTGCAGGGTAAATGAAGGGGAAGGGTGAATAGTGAAAATGCCTTTTAACCCGCCTTTGGTTTGACTAGGGGAATAATAAAGGGGGTTTGACCCAGGTTTTTATTGATTGACCATGGGTTTGGATCCGGGTTGTAGGATTTGGATTGTAAGGTTAATGGACTTGGGCTTTGTGTTTTATAACTGGGCTTGTTTGATCCGGTTTTTATATTATTAAACGACCTAACAAAAGTTAGTCAGGACTAACTTTGCAAAGTTAAAAAGACTAATAGTGAAAATGGATTTTGGAACTAATGGTGAAAATGATTTATCATTAAGGTTTGGTTTGGTATTTTTGGGTTAAGGCTTTATCCAAAAAAGTAGAAATACATCCCCGACCTCGGGTTTTCACGCTCTTTCCAATCTCATTCTCGGTTTTATCCGTTTTGTCTTTTATTTTGTCCTTTTCTCATATCCATTTCCTACACATGCACAAACACAAAAAACAAACATATATTTGGCATTTATGGTCAGTTTTTGGTCTTTGGAGTTCGTTTTTTATAAAGAAAAGGTACGTGAATTAACACATACCAAATACTAACTAAATTATGTAAACATAAATAATGCCTAAAAACATTATTAACATATTATCGATATCTCTATGTTTTGATAATTACAAAACATAAACCCATTGAACTAAAATTTATGGCATAAACAAGTATTTAGTGATTAATATTCTCTTTACATCCAAATCACTTAAGGTATGAATAAACAAAGTATTTATTGCAATCTACGATCAAAGAAATTTTTTTCTAAAACACTAGAACTTTTATAAAATGTCATAAACACTTAATATCTTTTATAAAACATTTTTGGAATTAAAAGAATATGTTTAAATCACTATAAATATATGATTTCAAATTTCCATCCAAAAATGGAAAACTTTATCTAGAAAAACCTTCCCCATAAAAGGACAAGTAATTCCAACGTTCTGAAGGGGCGGCCCCTTAATTCATAAGGCGGCCCCCATAATTATTAAGGGGACCGGCCCCTAATTAAGGGGACCGGCCACACTCCAGAACAGTATTTTTGCTCCCTATAAATACTAGTTCATTTCACAGATTTTTCTCACCTTTTGCACTCCTAAACTTTCTGTTCTAGATCTCCATTTCTATTCTCTTAATCCTTTGATCATACATTCATAAATCTTTGTTTCAAAGTGATCCAAACATCATCCTCTCAAGTGCAAGAGAAGAATACTTCTGTCCCTCAAGACAAGAAGTATTACAACTTGTTGTGATCTCCACATCCAAGTTGTTAGAGCATCATCAATTGTATCTATCTCTTTGTGTAATTAGTTGTGAATATTTGATAGAAGATAGTTTAGCTAGGTATATAGATAGTGTGATTGGTTAGTAGTTTGTTGTGAAGGAGAAGAGTTAGGAAGTAGATTGTAGTGAAGAAGATTGGTGTGAAGTAGATAGGTGTGAAGTAGTAAGTTGTAAAGTAGATTGGTGTGAAGAGGTTGTGTAGAAGTTGTGATTAAGTTGTGACGAAGTTGTGGTGTGTACATTGGTGTGTAAGGTTTTCTCCGCCATAAGGGAGCTTGTTGACATAGTGAAGAAAACTCTCGAGTTAGGTGCTCGGGGAGTGGAGTAGGGCAAGGAAGGTGTCCTTGTAGCCGAACCACTATAAATCTCTTGTCTCGCGGTTCAATCTTTCCATCTCTCATTTATTTCTTTACTTACATTATTATTGCTATATCGTACATATTTATTGTTGTTTATATTGTGCAAGACTTGAGATCACATTTTATCAAATCTAAATTTTTGAAAATAAAGAAAACACTCTAACAATCTTTTATAATAAATTAAAAAGACGTAAAACTATTCAACCCCCCCCCCCTTCTAGTTTTCCACAATTAGTGTCAGAGCCACGTCTAGCAAGATCTTTAAAATATTTTGTATTTTAAAACTTGTAACGATCTATGGAATCTGAAAAATATTTAGAAGGGCAATCTATGCAAAGACAACCACTATTTGAAAGTGATGGATTTTTATATTGGAAAAATAGATTCGAAACTTATGTGAAATCAAAAGATCTTGATCTTTGGCATGTTATTACCTTTGGTGATTTTCCTCCCACTCAACAAAATCCGGAAACTAAAAAGGATGAAATTTTACCCTTTGAAAAACAAAATGATGATTTGAAAAAGAAACTTGCTAAAAATAATGAAGCTAAAATGGTAATTTATAATGCGTTACCACGTAAAGAATATGAAAGAATTTTTATGTGTAAAACCGCCAAAAAAATTTGGGAATCACTACTTATTACTCACCAAGGTAATAGTCAAGTCAAAGATAATAAAATAGATCTTCTTGTACAACAATATGAACAATTTACGATTCCGGAAGAGGAATCAATTGATAATGCTTTTGCTAAATTTAACACTATTATCACAAGTTTAAAAGCACTTGATGAGACCTTTTCTAGTAAAAATTGTGTTAGGAAATTTCTTAGGGCATTGCATCCAAAATGGCGAGCTAAAGTCACGGCAATTGAAGAATCAAAGAATTTGATGACGTTATCACTTGATGAACTCATTGGCAACTTGAAGGTCCATGAAGAAATTATAAGAAGAGATTCGGAAACGGTCAAAATCAAGAAAGAACAAACCAAATCCATTGCTCTAAAAGCCAAAAAGGAGCCTAGTGAAGATGATGACTCAAGTGACGAGAGTGAAGACGAAGAATATGCAATGGCCATAAGAGAATTCAAGAAATTCTTCAAACGACGAGGAAGATTTACTAGATCACCACGAGACGAAAGAAAACCATTCCAAAGAAATAGAAGTGATAACTACGGGAAAAGAAAGTGCTTTAGATGTGGAAGTCCAAATCATCTCATTGGTGAATGTCTAAAGCCGTCGGGGTATGAAAATCAAGGCGCCTTTGTTAGTGGAACATGGAGTGATAGTGACAGAGAAGAATTGGAAAAACCAAGAGACGAAAAGTGTTTTGTGGCAAAAGCAACCGACGAAATTTGTTTAGGAATTGACTTGGAGCCTGACGAATGGATCAAGGATAGCGGATGTTCGAGGCACATGACGGGGAACCGCAAGCTATTTTCTACGTATAAGGCATACAATGGAGGTAACGTTATTTTCAGTAGTGACTTGCGTGGAAAAATCATTTGCAAAGGTACGATTTCTCAAGACTCACTTACTATTGAAAATGTTGAGCATGTAGATAATTTAACATATAACTTGCTTAGTATAGGACAAATATGCGATAATAAATGTAGAGTTACCTTTACCGAAGAGGATAGCGAAATAGTTAAGAATGGAAAGATTATAGGTAGAGGAATTGGAAAATAAGGCATATATGTTATGAAACTAGGAAACAAACCTGAAGATAGGATATGCCTAACGACCCTAGACGAAAACTTCACATTGTGCCATAGAAGATTAGGACATGCAAACATGCAACAAATACAATCTTTGGCCTCTAAAGAACTAGTTAGAAACTTGCCTAACCTAAAATATGACAAGCATTTTTGTGATGCATGTAAAATTGGAAAACAAGTTCATGCTAGTCACAAAGCTAAGAATATAGTATCCACTACTAGGTGCCTAGAATTATTACATATGGATCTTTTTGGTCCATCCACTGTGCGGAGCTATGGAGGAAACAAATATACCTTAGTAATAGTAGATGACTATTCATGATACACGTGGACTAGGTTTTTAAGTGACAAAACCCAAGCCTTTGAAAAATTCAAAATATTTAGTAAAATGATTCAAAATAAATTAGGATGCACAATATTAGCCATTAGGACGAACCATGGTAGGGAATTTGACAACGAGGTACAATTTGGAAAATATTGTGATTTAAATAGAATATCTCACAATTTCTCCGCTCCTCGTACTCCGCAATCAAATGGTGTAGTAGAAAGAAAAAATAGGTCACTACAAGAAATGAGTAGAACAATGTTAAATGAACAATCCATCCCACAAAAATTTTGGTGTCACGCTGTAGATACATCAACATATATTATTAATAGAGTATCAATTATGAGAATTCTAGGAAAAACTCCTTATAAGTTACTAAGAGGTAGAAAACCAAACTTGAGCTACTTTAGGGTATTTGGAAGTAAATGTTATATTTTAAACACTAAAGATTACCTCACTAAGTTTGATCCAAAATCATATGAAGGAATATTTTTAGGGTATTCACAAAATAGTAAAGCATATATAATACTTAACAAACACTCTATGAAAGTAGAAAAATCACTAAATGTAACATTTGATGAAACACCACCACCTCCTAAAACATTGCCTTTAGAAGATGATGACTTAGTCGAAGATGAAGCTATTGAGGTTAGTAAAACAAAACCCATAGGAAATGATAATGAAGACATTGACTTAGGAAATAACGAAATTGTAAGTATTAAAGAATCTAGATCACATCCATTAGATAATATAATAGGACATCTTAACCAAAGAACCCTTAGGTCACAAGCCCAAGATAGAAATTACTTCTTTTGTTTCCTCTCAGCAAAAAAACCTAAGAATATTAATGAGGCATTAAAAGATGAAAGTTGGGTTATAGCCATGCAAGAAGAATTAAATCAATTTAAGGCAAGTGATGTTTGGGAATTAGTCCCAAATCCAATGAATATGACCATTATAGGAACTAAATGGGTATATAGGAATAAGTTAGATGAAAATGAAATAGTAACTAGGAATAAAGCTAGGCTAGTTGCCCAAGGTTACAATCAACAGGAAGGAATTGACTATGATGAAACTTATGCCCCCGTAGCTAGACTAGAATCTATTAGGATATTACTTGCCTATGCATGCGCCCTAGACTTTAAGTTATTCCAAATGGACGTGAAAAGTGCATTCCTTAACGGTTTTATCAATGAGGAGGTTTATGTGGCACAACCTCCAAGATTCATTGACTTCGCAAAACCTGATTATGTTTATAAGTTAAAGAAAGCTTTGTATGGACTCAAACAAGCTCCCAAAGCTTGGTATGATAGATTAAAAGCTTTCCTTATCAAACATAATTATTCCATGGGAATGGTAGATAACACTCTTTTCACTAAAAAGAAAGACCCAAATCTCATCATTGTTCAAATATATGTTGACGACATTATATTTGGATCGACTTTTCAAGAAATGTGTGATGAATTTGCCAAAATCATGCATGATGAGTTTGAGATGAGTATGATGGGTGAACTAAACTTCTTCCTAGGATTACAAATAAAACAATTAGATGATGGAATATTCTTTAACCAATCTAAGTACATTAAGAAAATGCTTAAGAAATTTGGCCTAGAAGACTCTAAACCCATGAAAACCCCTATGTCTACGGAAGTAAAGCTCACAAAAGATGATGAAGGTGAGTCCGTGGATAATACTAAGTATAGAGGAATGATAGGTAGTTTACTATACTTAACGGCAAGTAGACCCGATATCATGTTTAGTGTTTGCCTTTGTGCCCGCTTTCAAGAGGATCCCAAAACCTCTCACCTAGAAGCGGTTAAGCGCATCTTCTGATACATTAAAGGCACTATACACTTAGGATTATGGTATCCTAAGGGATCCGGCATAGAAACCATCGTCTATGCGGATTCGGATCATGCGGGAGACTACGTAGATAGAAAAAGCACTAGCGGTATTTGCACGTTTATGAGATGTTGTCTAACATCTTGGTTTTCGAAGAAGCAAAACGCTCTTGCTATTTCTACCACCGAAGCCGAATATGTAAGCGCTGGAAAGGCATGTCAACAAGCACTATGGATGAAACAAGCTCTCATAGACTATGGCATTAGGTTAGAAAATGTTCCCATTATGTGCGATAACAAAGGTGCGATAGATTTAAGTAAAAATCCGGTGCAACACTCTAGGACTAAACATATAGAAATACGCCACCACTTCCTTAGGGATAATGTACAAAAAGAAAACATATCTATAGAAAAGGTTGCATCAGAAGATAACATTGCGGATATATTCACTAAACCCCTTAAGCGTGAATTATTCAATCACTTGCGTTTAGGATTAGGAATGATGGAACAAGTTGACTAAATTCTATTGCATTTAGACAAATTATTTTTTTTCTTGCATAAAATTTACTTTTCTTCCACTTCTCCATTTCTGAGTCTAGGAATCTATTTCGCACAAAATTAAAGATTGGGAAACCTCATTTTCTTTGCATATACTCTCTTGTAAAACCCAATCAAAGTCTCTTGAAAACTATTCTCACATCTAGGAATTACATGAACATCATTTTCCTTGCATTGTTGACAAATGCTAAAAAACCTTTTTTCCGAAATCATGCATAAACTCTCACATAAATTGTCAAGGTATATAATCTAATATATATCTTTGACATTCATGAATCGAGCAAAAATTGAATCAAGGAGATTTTGGATTGTTTCTTAGGAAACTTATTTTTCTTTGCATTTAGGAGTCGAAAGAATCACAACTCCACATTTGTTGCATATAGGCACACACTAGGACAAAATAACTCATAATGTTGTCATCTTGTTTCATCACTAGTTTTTGACTCACTAGTTACCTTTGCCTTTGATCTAAGATAGTTGCCCTAGGAAGATTGAGTGCCCTTGCCTTTGTTTGTCTCCTCAAGCTTATTATTAATTGCTTGTTTGTTCTTTTACTTAAGTGTTTTTGCATGCATGCTATATTATGATTAGATTAGATGCCATATTACTTCAAGGAATTGAACTTGCTTGAATTCAAATCTTAAAACACAACCTTTCTGTAAATTTTCTGCCAAAAACCCAATTCTGGTAATCTGGAAATCACCAAATGGGCGACCCCCTTAATTATGTAAGGCGGCCCCCTTAATAATTAAGGGGACCGCCCCATAATTAAAGGGACCGGCCATCTAATGGTCGGGTTTACAGAATTTTTTCTGCTTTTTAGCCCATTTCAACCTATATTTCCCAAATTTCACCAACATAGTTTGTCATAATCTCCCAAACAAACTTTATCTATCCATAAACACACAAATCTTACACTATAAATATCCCCAATCTTCAAAACTCTCCATTCATCCCATCATGAATTCTCCAAACAAACCAAAACCAAAAGCCTCAAGGCTAGCAAGGATGACGGAAAAACCCGTTTGGCGAAGAAAAAACCCTCGAAACAAATCCATCATAACCAATGAAGTTGGAAATCACTCAACACCTCCAACCACTTACTTCCCAAACTTTACACCAAACCCACAAGGACATTCATTTGATCCTCTTTACAAACCATACAACATTGGTCAAACACCTTCTTTCATGCCAAACTACACATCTCATCCTCCAACCACTTATAATGATCCATACAAGTTTGATCAACCATCAAACTACAATTCCAACTACACAAACCCAATTAATCCATACCAACACAATGATTCTCTCCACATTACCACGGGAAAGCAAAAGTTCCGTGATGAAATAAACCAAATCCATGATCTTAGTGATCTCCTTGCTATGCATCTTGCACAACGCAACAAAGGGCAACCTCCATCATCACCCTATGCAAATTGCCTACCCCACTCTCTCAACTTGGATCAAGTTACAAACCACACTCACTTTTGCCCTTGTTGCATCTTCCTTCAAAAACAAATTCTCTACTTGAGTGAAGATATTTCTTGGATTGAATACCTTCTCACTCATCCTCATCCAATACCACCCTTAACTCGATATAACATTGTAAGATCCACCTCTTCCGCTCCATACCCCACTCCATATCCCTCTCCATCTAACAACTAATTTCTATGCTTTTGTTCCCCTCAAGCAAATAAAACACTCAACCATGGGTTGCAAGCAAGTCCAAGTGCTCTTTTCGGCAATATAGGATTATGTTGTTTCTTTTGTTTTATTGTAATCAATATGCTTCAAGCATATTAAATGTTGTAATGATGATCATTTCTATGATGATCTCATATATGCTTGTATGAATCTATTTTTATTTGAATAATTGTTGCTTTGCATATATATGTCTTGTTCTTCTCACATATTTTTTGTAGCCAAGTTTTCTATAGCTCATCTCCTTGGTGCTCTCAAATGAGGGGGAGCATACATCAAGGGGGAGCTTTCTACCCACTTAACTTCTACTATGAAGCTTACTCGGTTTAACCTTTTTGATTTTACAAAAAGGGGAGAGAAGAGAATATTAAACTCTAAAATACTTGTCTAAAAATAAATTTTAGACCAAATGAGTTTAAGGTTTTGTAATAATCAAAAAGGGGGAGATTGTTGACATAAATAATGCCTAAAAACATTATTAACATATTATCAATATCTCTATGTTTTGATAATTACAAAACATAAACCCATTGAACTAAAATTTATGGCATAAACAAGTATTTAGTGATTAATATTCTTTTTACATCCAAATCACTTAAGGTATGAATAAACAAAGTGTTTATTGCAATCTACGATCAAAGAAAATTTTTTCTAAAACACTAGAACTTTTATAAAATGTCATAAACACTTAATATCTTTTATAAAACATTTTTGGAATTAAAAGAATATGTTTAAATCACTATAAATATATGATTTCAAATTTCCATCCAAAAATGGAAAACTTTATCCAGAAAAACCTTCCCCAGAAAAGGACAAGTAATTCCAACGTTCTGAAGGGGCGGCCCCCTTAATTCATAAGGCGGCCCCCTTAATTATTAAGGGGACCGGCCCCTAATTAAGGGGACCGACCACACTCCATAACAGTATTTTTGCTCCCTATAAATACTAGTTCATTTCACAGATTTTTCTCACCTTTTGCACTCCTAAACTTTCTGTTCTAGATCTCCATTTCTATTCTCTTAATCCTTTGATCATACATTCATAAATCTTTGTTTCAAAGTGATCCAAATATCATCCTCTCAAGTGCAAGAGAAGAATACTTCTGTCCCTCAAGACAAGAAGTATTACAACTTGTTGTGATCTCCACATCCAAGTTGTTAGAGCATCATCAATTGTATCTATCTCTTTGTGTAATTAGTTGTGAATATTTGATAGAAGATAGTTTAGCTAGGTATATAGATAGTGTGATTGGTTAGTAGTTTGTTGTGAAGGAGAAGAGTTAGGAAGTAGATTGTAGTGAAGAAGATTGGTGTGAAGTAGATAGGTGTGAAGTAGTAAGTTGTAAAGTAGATTGGTGTGAAGAGGTTGTGTAGAAGTTGTGATTAAGTTGTGACGAAGTTGTGGTGTGTACATTGGTGTGTAAGGTTTTCTCCGCCATAAGGGAGCTTGTTGACATAATGAAGAAAACTCTCGAGTTAGGTGCTCGGGGAGTGGAGTAGGGCAAGGAAGGTGTCCTTGTAGCCGAACCACTATAAATCTCTTGTCTCACGGTTCGATCTTTCCATCTCTCATTTATTTCATTACTTACATTATTATTGCTATATCGTACATATTTATTGTTGTTTATATTGTGCAAGACTTGAGATCACATATTATCGAATCTAAATTTTTGAAAATAAAGAAAACACTCTAACAATCTTGTATAATAAATTAAAAAGACGTAAAACTATTCAACCCCCCCCCCTCTAGTTTTTCACAAATTAAATGAGAAACAATCAATAGGGAGAAATGTACTAACCTAGTTACTGATCTTATTACGCCATAATCTAGTTTTCTTATTAATGCTTACTACCGCTTCAAGTAGGGGTAAGAGTCACTAGACTCCTCTGGTCAATTTGTCTAGCCTATAAGTTTAGATTCCTATTCCACTGTAGTTACTCGATGGAGTTCATGGGTAACCTAATCCTTAGTCATAAAGTACCAACTACAATATAGACCCATTCTTGGGGCATAAAGCACCGAAACCGGCATTTCTGAACTTAGGTCCCTTAACTTCTTGAGTATCTCCATTTGGTAGGTGATCCTATGGTCAATTTGCACGCAAGTGATTGGTAGTCTTATGGTCAATTCTTACCAATCCTCACAACCTACTTGACTAGGGTCCTATGGTTAATTCTCCTAGCCTTATAAGTACTACCAAGCTTTAATACTACCAAAACGAGGGTTTCCACGAATAGGCAAAGAAAGTATACACAAAAAGCGATTATTAAGCAAGAAAACTTAAATCATGGAAATAATAATTTCATAACTAGGCTAACACAAAAGGTGCTTAGCCAATCATATTAAATAACGCAGAAAATTCAATGTTAATAATCATAATGAAAGACATTGAATGAATTACAATGATTCGATATGAAATAACTAAAACTTATGTAGTAATGAAGTGAACTCTCCCTTGGAAGATGATCCTAATGCTGCTGAAAATCGTCCCTCTGGAAGCTCTTTACGTCCCTTGGTATTTTGTGTTGGGAAGTAATATTGAAAATGCATAATTAGGGCTTGTATTTATAGCCTTGTCAAAGTTACGGCGTAAACCTAAGAATTGGTTATGCCGTAACCAGCCTATCTTAGACGATCTTATCCCGAGTAAATACTTTATGGCGTAACCTTGAGAAGGGGTTATGACCGTAAAACTCTCATAGTGAAATTCATCAGTTTTACGTCGTAACCATGTAAGTGAGTTACGGTGTAACCTGACCACAAAATTCTTCTAAGTCTTGGAATATATACGGCGTAACTAAGTTGTGAAGTTACGCCATAACCTTAAGCTGCGTTGACTTTGGTCTTCAAGTGTTAATCTTGGTTACGGCGTAAGTAGAGAGTGGAGTCTACGCCGTAACTTCCATCTGGTCAGCATACTTATGTATATCTTTGTTAATATTTTTCCAAATCCACGTATCTTTGTTTCTATGCTCATTTATGCCATGGAATGAAATATTAAGAAATAAGAGCATACATCCAAGTAAAATAACACAAATGATGAGCATATTAGGGGGAAATTGACACTAAAGTATCATGACTATTTGATGTTATCAACCAACATGTTCATAACATCAATCAACAGTATGACCAATTTTATTACAATTAGTGCATTTCAAGTTTGGATTAGGTCCCCTATTGTTAGGATTATTACCAGAAGTTGAATAAGAAAAACTGAATAAAAGGAATTGTAAGTAAAACTCACACCCAAGATACAACAAGTATCAAGTATGTGGACTGGGGTAAACCAGAGCAGGTATTCGTACCACTCAAATGGTGGTAGATCAAGAAATTAGTTTACCCGTTTGCACCCACATAACTCAAATGTTGTTAATCTTAATGAAAGAGACTTATAGTGCAATAAGCAGCGGAAAGAACCAAGAACCTATCACAATCACCCTAGATTCACTTAGTATAGGGCTGATTATGATCCAATTAAACCAGAAAATACTCCAAGATCAAAAGCCCCAAATTAGCAAAAAAATATGGTTTCAAGATCAAACCCTAATTTTTCCAATTAATACCCAAATATACCAGATCTATCAAATTAGTCACCACAGAAGTCCCAGAACACTATCAATTACCACCAGAAAGATAAAGAACCAAAATCCTCAAATTTCTAGAAACCCTAGAAAATCGAATTGATAATAATCAACAGCCTAAAGCTTTGATACCATGTGCGATGGTATTAAAGATATGATCTACACCTCAAATAACACTTTATTCAAATAATCCAACTGTTGGTAAAGAGTACCAACTTATTACAACCAAAACAATACAAGATCATATTAGTATCAAAGAGATAAAATCAAATGATTACAAAGATAAAGGCATATTAAGATGATCAGTTACACGATTGAAAGATGTTTGAGAGACAAAGCTTTTGAGAGGGGGTGTTTCTTATATAGCCATAAATAATCACATTTAGTCCTTGATCTTTGACACTTCTTCTATAAGCTGTCCATTCTTCACACCAAGTAATAATAACTTTCCTCTTTGTCGAGAATGAGTCCATCAACTTTATTTGCTACAAAATAAGCAAAACTAGAAAAGAGAATAAGTACTAAATAAGCAATACATATTAGAAGCAGAAATTTACTTATTTGAACGCTCACATATAAATTTTATACAATTATATATTAAAAACATTGGGTTCGGGTTCAGGGATTTAAGTTATCCTCATCGTCATCTCCGGTGTTATGATATCGGGATTCTCCGTCCCCATCCCCAGTTGAATCGGGTTTAAGAATCAGGCCCTCATCGATATGGTTTATTTTTTCCATCTCCAAAACATTACCAAAAATTATAGAATAATTTTTTAAACAATCATATTGTTGTACTAATCTTACATGTTAATTCACTTAAGACTAAAGGATAAGGGTGTGTTTGGTATGAATATGTGGGAATGGGGTTATGGGTTTCATAGTGATTAAAGGTGTCTGTTTAATGGGCTCATGAATGAAATGAGTATATCATAGCATAGATTCATTACTCACCAATTTGGTGTCTATGAAATCAGTTACGCTGGCCCCTCTCTTTTTCACTACAAAATTCAAATATCTACACACTTTTCATACCATATTTTGTGATCCAAATATAAATAATTGTAACAATACACTTTTTTATATCAATTATCATTCTACCCCCAAATCTAATAACGCATTTTAATTCCTAGCAACAAACCAAACCGCCCCTAAAACTTGTAACTTTGAGTTATGGTCACTTTTTAAGTTTTTTAGTTTGGAACAGTAAAAAAATTCAAAATCCTTTTTCTCGCCCTTTCTGTTGTTTTCCTCTCCGCAACACCAACTTTTTTGTTTCACCTCGTTGTTACTCGAGAGAAGACGGTGTACAAAATCATAAAACCAATATTCTCTTCATCTTCATCATTCATGAATTCAATAATTCCATATGAAGGGGTTTGTGATTTTGATCCCTTTTATATAATTCAAAAAAGCTCCAACTTTCATATCTGATTTTGAAAATTAGGGTTTTTTATTTCAAGAAACGCCCCCAAATTCGACCCATCTTGTAAAAAGTGGATATTTTTGGCTTTTGATTATATATTTGATATGGGTTTTGTAAATCTTGGTTTATACATTTGAGGTTTTGGGTCAATTTTGCAAAACTGATTTTTAATTATTTTTTTAAAGATATATTAGGTTATTAATTGGGAAGAAATATGTTTTTTTTTTGGAAAGATGGGAAGAAATATGTGAAATAGCTATTGATGTATTGTATGTGTTAGATTGTGTGTGTGTGTGTGTGTTTTTTTTTTTTTTTATTTATTTATTTATTTATTTATTATTTATTTTTATTTTTTTGATAGACAAATTTAAATTGACATGGTGTGGGCGTGGTTTATGCCGTGTGGTTAACGTGCTAATGTTATAGTTCAAGTGATATAGGAATCTGAAATTTATGTAACCGTGTTAAAAATGCGGTTTTTTGCCATGTGTAATGTACATTTAAGAAGTTGGGTAGTATATATTAATGCAGAATGTTTTGTATTTTAAAAATAACCGTTTTATGGTATGCATCTAATTACAATGTTAATGACTTATTTTGATGGCTATGTTTTTCTTTTTTATAGGGTTTGGTATGTCAGGCATGTGGCGATGAGGGGTTCACAAATGCTTTTATATACTGTGTTAAGTGCTTAGGATATGTCATCCACAGGTACGCACATTCTTTCCATTTTGACTATTCACGATTATGTTTGAATTTGATGGTACGTATATCGGTATATGGCTAACCAATTTATGGTACTTGTTTGTAAATAAAGGCATATGTTTATGCCAAGATATCTTCTTGAATCATTAATATAGCTCCATAATGCTGCGAGTCTGCGACTAAATGAACTTTTTCCCGTTCACCATTATGTATGCTTGTAACATGAAATTGTATGTAGAAGTCATTGATTCTCCGACTACTATTCTTAGCTATGGAGTATTATCATTATTAGTGATTGTACTTGTTATTATTGTATGTATTGAAGAAACAGATAGTTTACTCATCGGTATCGGATTAATATCTTGAATACCGTATGTAAGCGATTTAGTGTATTTAAATATTTAATGTAGTGTGCTTACAATGAATATGTGGATCTACATGCATAGCTGTGTATACAAACAAGTGTCTTTTGGCACTTAGGTTGGTAAATAAATAGGATAAGCGCAAACAATAGGGTTGTAGAATGTCTGTCAATAAGACAAGTAAAAGGAGAGATTTAAAATAAATGAAGGAATATCCATAACACAGATACATCTTTCGAACAGTGAAGTAGTTAAATATTGGATCAATTACCCCACATCATGTTAATGGAACTAAGGATTTGAATGAAAACCACTATTTGCTGTCTGCACTTTTATAGATAGCACCATAGTCACAGGAAACGCTGAGCCCCCCGCGATCCTCGTTCCGGATCGTTCGTCCCGAAACGCGGTACGATCGCGTCCTGGATCGCTCGGGATTGCGAACGGGATCGTTAAATTCCACGTTCCGTTTTGGTGCTATGAATTTTTTTACCTTGAATCCATTTTCGTTGTTATGATTTTCGAGGTGATGTTTTTCCGGTGGAATTTATGTTGAAGGAGAGAAAATGATGAAGAAAGATAAAAATGAAAAGCGGCTCAAAAAATATTTGATGTGTATCTTATAACCCTAACCCTTAAAGGGCTTGTTAGCTTTTTTATTTTTTTTAGGCACAGTTAATGAGTTACACAAATGGGCCACTAAAGTATTAACAATATTCATGTTAACCAATAGTGAATCATTCAGTTGTAACATTTGTGTAAATGTACATATTTAAAATATTAAATGTAATAATAAAATTAAAAGAAAATTGTTGGTATGTATAAGTATAATATGGTACATTGTACCAAATTGGGTACATCGTATTAGATTATGTGGTACATCGAACCAAAGCGAACCGGAGCGTACCGAAATGAGCCTACCCCCCTTCGTACCAAATTTTAAGGACATAGCGAACCGCGTTCCCGTTTCTCGTTTCCGTACCGGAGCGTTCCGCGTTCCGTGTGACTATGGATAGCACCACTTGATAAGATGAGATGTTAGAACTAGAGGCAACCGTTTACAAATGACGTATACAAATCAGCTAGTCAATAGAGAGAAACAAATATGATAGTGCATTAGTGCCTAAAGATCTTTGAACCTTTGAGAGTACAGCAAAGGCTTAGCCACTCATATTTATTGCAAATACTCATAGCTTATGATGAAGCAGTGAGGCCTTTGGATTGGTTTAGAAAAGGCTACAGAATAGATTGTAGTGTATGAAAGTAAGATAAACCGTGGTCTTTCATCTGGTGCCTGTATGCTTTAAATGTTGTGCTCTCATGGTTTTGTCGATCTTCTGCCACATAGGGACTTAGGGAGCATGATTTTTCTACTATAGCTACTTAGTTTTCTGTTCAGTATAGGGGCTGCTTCAGTTATACTGTGTTCTTGGTCTAATGGCCAAAATTTTAGTTGTTGAACCCAAGTTATGGTAACATTTTGGTGCAAATTATTCAAATTCCATGGTTCATCTTATTACCTTTTTAAAACATTGTTTTTTGTTCTCTTCTGTGTTATTCAGGTATTGTCTAGATGTAACGCCAGAGACATATGATGAATTTGTCTTTTGGTATTGTGACGATTGCAAACCAGCAGGTCCATATAATTCTGTTTTACCGAAACTTTACCCTTTAGGGCCCGACAAAGAGGACCCCACAAGTACAGCAATTATAAACACACTTTATCATAACAAACTAAAGAAAACACATCTGAAAAGAGAGAAAAAGAAAAGGAAAATTGTTCATTTGTTAGCAGGCAACGGCAAGGTCAGTTGTCCCCCAAATGAAGAACTAGAGAAGTTAGGTACAGTACCCCGTCGATTAAATCGATTTGTGGTTTTGGGGTTGCCAAAGGCCGTTAGTCAGAAGCAGTCTATAGAGTCAGCTCAGTTGGCCAGCTGTTCTCCAGTGAAAGAAAGTACTTTACTTACACATGAGCCTTCACAGCCCCTTAAAGAGGGTGCCACCCGCTCACTACATGTAAAAACAACTCCCAATAAGAAGAAGCTTAAGATGAAACATAAGAAGAAAAAGAAAACAGTTTCTTTGGCTGCAGAGGAAGACAAGACCAGTTCTTCTAGAAAGGCAACAAAAACTAACGATGAGTTTGTTTTACGAACAAACTCTGTGCTAAAAGATGCTTTAGTGAAGTCAGATTCAGTCCCCAATCAAATCTCTCCTAGTGCCGAGAAGGTTGTCTCTCAGAAGCAGTCTGCTGAGGCGGACAACAACTGTTCTCCACCGGAAGAAAATTCAAAGAGAAAAAGAGATGCATCTTCCTTGACTACAGAAACAAAGAAGAAAAAACCTTTGGATCCAATCGAGCATTCTTCCTGTGAGTCTAGTTGTACAGATGAAACTGTAAAGATCCAAGAGGAGGGGCAGAACTGTGAAGGAAAACAATCCAAGCCCGGTCATGACACTTTAGTCTCTGACTCTGTAACTGAGAAGGAGTTAATTAAGAATCCTGAGGAGTATAAGGACCAATTGGAAACGGCAAACCGGATGCGCAGTGAACTGAGCATAAGAGTTACCACAGCTGGTAATGGTGCTCCTCAATTAGTGGATTTAAACAGTAATGTAGGAAATATCCCTTATCAACCCGCAAGGCCAGTCCTGGATCCAGTATGGAGGTAAGTATGTTATTTTGTAGAGGTAGCCAGTTTGACCCATTCACTTATTAATGGGTAGATGCAGGTTATGTTTTATTTCTAACATGTCAAATGTATGAATTTTAAAAAGTTCAGCTAAATAGGAACAAGGTTGATAGTTGACCAAAGTATATTGTTAAAGCATGTGGCGTAATAAATTGCTTCATAAAAATATTAGATTATTATTTTCATTTATTACTTCTGCAACCATATATAACATGCTAATATCTATAGAAAGTTTTAGATACTTTGGAATAACAATACCCTATTTTCCATCTCTATGCTACTAATGGGTCTATGATGATGTACCACAACTTATGCATTGTCTATTCTCTCAAACCTGCAGGGGAAGTTTTAATATTGTTGAAACAGATTATGATCTATTTGAAGGATTTATTGGTCATTTATCAAGTAAAGCTTGTAAACAGGCATGCGATGAGGCAACTACACTTTCGTCATTGCTTCGCCTGGAAATGCAGCCAAAAGACGCACTCTGGCCCAAGAGCTTCTTGGAGTCTCCCCCATCTGATGAAAAGATTGCTCTCTATTTTTTCCCAGGAGACCCAAAGTAATGTCACCCTGATTTCTCTAGTTTCCCTACTCAGTTTTCTGTCTTTTATTTATCTTAACATTTTTTGACCCTAGATATGAAAGGGTTTTCGAGCAGTTGGTCAAGGACATGATAGATGATGAACTTGCAATGAAAACTACGTCCCAAAATGCGGAACTGTTGATATTTGCTTCTACACTTCTGCCTCAGCCATATTGGAGTGAGTCTGATCTGAATTAATTTTTTAAATTTTATTTTAAGTTAACTTCAGATTATTTTAATAGAGAGAAGAATTCTGTTACAAAAGATTAAGTATTTAATTTGCCCATTTCAACAGCTCCACTCCAATTCGTCACAATTTTCCTATCTAATTCATTTCACGCAAAAATGTAAAATTTTTCACCAGCAAGGGTAAATGGTTACTTAATCAAATCTTATTTAAAGATAGGTTGACTGGGGAAATTGTTACGAGGAAGTGAAGTAAATGCCCATATATGCGTCAAGCTTGAAATATGATGGCCAAATATATCTTACGTTAATTAGGAGCAAAACAAAAGTTTTTCCCTTATACAAGACTAACCGTTATGAACACATTGCCTACCGACTTTGGAGTATTTTTGTTCGAAAATTCCAACAAAACCGTATAGACTTTCATGTCAAGCCCCTGAAGTTAGTTTTTGCAGCGTTAAATACTTAAATACAATACTTGTTTGATGCTGCCAAAAAAAAAGCTCACTGGTTATATAAATAGAGGGTCTTTTTTTACCCCAAAATTGACTGGTACCTTACTCATCAAGCTGGTCGAACGTTGCTTGTATGTGTAAATTTTTTATACCAAAGTTTATAGATAAACCGAATGGAGGGGCGTACAGAACTAATAATACACATAGAAGAACACACACAAGAAGTTTACCAAATCTGGAAAAACACAAATATGAAAAACTGCAGTGGTTTTATGACTTTATCCACAGTCACAGTATGTTTATGGTTGCTAATGCCAAATATGTAAACCTGGGTTTTTATCACGATATTCATTGAAATTGGGTGATCCTAACCCCCAACCAGTTTTATTCACAATTGTAGGCACTTGTAGTTTCATTAACAACTACACAGATAGTTTACATCACCACCAGTTACATCCTAATTGGTTTCAAAGCAGGATTAGAAGAATGTCTGGGGAAGGAGTGTTAACTTTTAACAAGTAAAAGTATTTAAACATGCAAAATAAGTTTAAGGAATCTGCAAGAACAAAACTTTTTTATTAAGATATCAGATCCATGTCAGCAAAATCGTCCATGTGGAATCTAGGTGTGTGATGAATACGCAGGAAACTGTTGATTGTTGATTTTGGTAAAAATTACCTTTTAGTTGGTGTCAAACAAGTTTTAGGATTCAACCTTGCAAAAACCAAAGTTAGGGACTCGGTGCAAAACATGAAATTCCAAAAAATTTTCTTAGGCCTTACTGTGCTACTAGAAATCAATAAATATTGGATAGTTCACTTCAGTACCGGTGTTGGTTCGTGGATTAGTATTGTGTTATCAAATATTCCCCATAAAAAGAGAAGTTTGTTTATTTGAGACATGAGATGATTTAATTTTCAGGGTTCCAAGGGAATTGCTATTTGTGGGGAGTTTTTAGAGGCAAGAGGAATGAATCTTCAACTGTGGTACAAGATGTTACAGTCTCAAATACCAACAATAACCATATGCCAGAACGGAACCAAGTAAATAGTGGAAAAGATATGCTCACTACGGTGAAGAGTGTTGATTCTATGAGTCCTCAAAGTCCTTTGTCCAATTACAGGTATATTTCTCAGTTACGCTCTTCTCTTTTTATGGTTTATCCCGGCATCTCATGTCTTGTATGTTTCTTGAAATTTAGGATCTTCTCTGTCAGAGGTGTTGGGCTAGGTAACATGTTTGGGTTATTATGGATTGGGGCCCACACAAGCATTTTTTGCCCGTCTATTGTTCTTTTTATTAAACACATAATGAGTGGTTATCTAACTAGTCTTTTTTTTTAATAAGCAATTTAGGAAGTTGTATGCAATTTTTAACACTTTGGGCGACGTTTACTCACTTGAAATGTGCCTAATTCTTTACTATTTGGCCGTTTAGAATTAAAACTATAAAACAAATTGACCTGTTTACTGTAAATGGGTTTGGATTGTCATACATTAAGCGATTTAGGAAGTCGTATGCATATAACACTTTGGGTGATGTTTACTCATTTCAAATGTAATTATTCCAAAGAAGTCGTATGCATATAACACTTTGGGTGATGTTTACTCATTTCAAATGTACATAATTCTTTGGAATAATTACATGTATATCCTTCCCTGGATGAATAATTACATATATATCTTTTTTACAAGTTTTTGATGCATAAAGTACAATGCTTTTAATGCATCAAAAGGATATATATGTAATTTTTGAAATTTGCAAGGATATATATGTAAAAGCCCCTTCTTTGGAATAATTACATGTAGGAATAAAACCGTAACACATATTGACCCAATTACTGTAAATGTTTTTTAGATTGCCACACATATTTATCCTTACCAAGACTATTCCACGTTACAGAAAAAGAAACAAATAAAGTGGTGTAACATTGATGGCTTAAGTTATGGTTTGGTCAGAACTAAGAAGTCCTTATATCAATTTACTAGAACAACTAGTTATATGCCTGTATCATCATCATTTTAGACTTCAAAAAATATCAAGCAATATTTACACTGAAATATGAATATTGTATACATGATTAATTAGTATAATAGGTTAAGCCATACATTAGTAACCATTTATTAAGTATGGAAATGAAAATTATCTAATCAAACATGCCATTAGTTAAAGTGTTAAACAACTTTTTTTTTTTACGGGGTAGAAACTTGTTTGCAAAAGGTACAATGTTGGTGAAGAACTCAGACAGTTGGGATTATATTTCTTTAAATGAAAAGAATATTGTATTCTAGTGCAATGGAAGGTGAAGTTTGCTATAGCTCTTTTCCTTTAATAACTAATGACTTAAAGCACATGATATGTTCATCAACCAAATTACTTTAGTCCATAGGTGTAGCAATTACATAATCTAGAGGTGTGGCAATTTCGACCCATTTATTTCTGAACGGGTCCATTTTTGGCTAAAAAGAAAATGGCCAAATATATTTTTATTGGGCGACCTTTTAAATAATCTAAAAAAACTAAATATTATCGAGAATATTGGAATAATATAAGTTTTGTGTGTGACACACTAATTATATATGGCATCTAGACGGTGGTATGGGCTAATCCAACATGTGTAAACCTGTACCAAAGTATTAATTATTTTGACCCATTACCAAACCCAATACCTGCTATTATGCCACCTCTTGTCCATGCTAGTACAAAGATAAATAGTTTTCATGTTTATATAAATAGATGTCAAAATGAAAGATATCATATTGTGAGATGTCTTGCAGGTGAGCAGCGTGGCCTGTATATGGAACAAGTATCTGCCGAACAAACAACTCCAAGGGTTCACTAACTTCAGTGAAACAGTATCATTTTTGAGATGGGGCCAAGCAACTTCCATCACGACCTACTGTTGAGAATGTGTCCTTAACGGGTGTAGTTGTAATTGGTCTATTGAATTGACCCGGGAAGTATTATGTTTTTTTGTCTAACGGGAATCTAAGTAGACGACTTCGGGATGGCTTGTCATCAAGTAACAAATACTGGCTGCTGATATTTCAGAACTTTTTGAACCATTGTTTTTGAATGTTATTTTACACCATGACCTTCCATAAATTCGATTATATGGTTGGTGTATATATATATATATATATATATATATATATATATATATATATATATATATATATATATATATATATTTTTAATGAAAGCCTCTTTTGCCGAAGGAATACAAGTATGATGGTTTGGAAATATATAGAAATTGCTTTGTGCTGTTTTGATAGCAATTTAGTTATGTTCTTTGTTTCTAAGCCTTAATACATGTTGTAGTGTCATCTTGGTCGTTTAACTTTGAAAGAAACTAATTGACAAGTTGGTTAATCTTAAACCGTGTGTCGAAATTCTTAAGCAGGCGATTTTTATGCATAAGTATATATGTTTACTAAGAAACCAACTTTTAACATCTTTATAGACAAAACCACTTGTATACATCTTATTTCCCACTCATGAGATATGTTATTGTATGAAGGTTATGAAAGACAATTCCTTTATCTCTCCTTCTAAATCCTCTTTGTATTTAAAAGTCTATTGAAGACAATCAAACCAACTCAAAAAGGATAACTTTAGGCTTCTCAACTGACTAATGCTCTTCTAGTTTCATTTCTTATATTAGAAATATTAGTTTAAAGAAACAACACATGTCAACCAAAAATGAGACTGTAACCCAAGGTTCGTATTTGTTACTGCGCCATCTAGCAGATATATCTTTCCATACTTTTAAGAGGTGCACTAATTTGGCAAAAAGGTAGATGACCATTAACAGGCAATATCAGCTGATTCACATAACCTTTCTTGAGGATCATACATGAAATGCTAGCTTATGCTCGCACACACTCAGCGCCCCCGGTAAACAAATATTGGATAAAAAAATCAATATATTTTTCAATATGGGGTCTACTAACGAACAAAACATCATACATATTTCATAGTCTATTATTCAAGTACATTGACAACGGCGTGGGACAGATACATTTGGTGGTTTTCTCTTCTCTCTAACTATAGCCTCTTTAATCATCGGCAACTTTTGATGAACCTTCCGCCAAATATGGTTCACCGCACCATCAAGTGGTATGGGGCCAACACCACTTGGGTACCCATTATCATATTCAAAAAACGACTGAACCCGAGCCATGTTTTGCCTGAATTTACTTTTCTGCAAATCAGTGTAGCTTTTTAGATGATTCACGAGCCAGTTTGGCTGTAGTGCTTCACTGACAGCTATGAAAACAGAGAATTCTGTGTAGTCGATGGTTCCTTCAAAAGGAAGTTCGATGTTGTCGCTGACAATGACGGGTATACAGAGACTTTGAATGGCGTCAAAAAGACGGCATGAAGTTGGAGTGTCGCCTGCTGGATGCAAACAAAATTCAGAAGTTCTCATTCCTTTTATTGATTGTTCTTTTCCAGTTGCATTAGGGAAGCCTTCTTCCATTATCACTCCAGGTTCATTGATCAACAAGTCCCACAACTTTTCTCGTACCAAACCACCCTACAAATAATCAGTCATGAATAAGAAAAATATACTGAAATTAGAGGAATGGAGATAAAATAGAATAGAATTTCAAATTTAATGATTGTTGGTAACTGCTAGGGACACTGGACTGAAACTAAACCAAAAACTTACAAATGATGGCACTTATACTTTAACCCGTGGGGTCCCCATGGAACTGCATAAATATGTATGTGTTTATCTTAACTTGAAAACTTAAAAGTCTATTACAAGCCCGATCATGTTTTGGCTGTGGACCGGACTGCACAGAACCAAGAACTGGAACCATTTTTTTTTTTTAATTATTATTATTATTTTTTTAATAACAAATCCAGAACCAATTACTGGTTTAAAAAAATATATACGGTTCACTTCTTCATATTTATTGGTTCAAATCAAGTTTTGCACACCCCTAGTAACTGCTGCTAATGTTCAGCAATATTTTGTTGATTGGTGTTTATTTCAGTTAAAAACTGAGATTTTCAAACCTATTTGCGTTAGATTGCATGCTAACATGTATAAGGAGCATATCACATCTAAAATCTGATGAACGAGATGTTACTTTGTAAATATGTAGTAATTATTTTGCACATACTAACCATTGATCTATCATCCAGCCACCTCAGAACACAAGATCAATATATAAACATTATGGTCTATAATGGAACTCTTCTCTTCAACAAGTTTGCTCATGAGAGCAACCAACCTAATGTTCAGATGGAGAGATAAACCTATGATTAACTTTTTCATAAAATTTCCTAACAAATATTTTCATGGGATCTTCAGTTTCTAAGTCTACCATGTTCCATTCTATTCATTCATCTATCCAAAGAGTAACCGAATATACAAAAACGGCTACAACAGCCTATCTCTCAAATATTCACCGCTACTATGCCAATAAATATTCTCCTACTTTTTGAACAAAAATGAAATTTGGCTACTTTTCACATTATTATTTCATAAGTTAATTAGTCTATATTTGCTATTTAAGCTTAGCCAAAAACTCTGAAGGTATATGTGAACAGGATTTAAGAAACAGATATGCTCTGAAATAATCAACGCAAACTGTGTCTCAAATGCCTGTTAATATGTTATCATCACTTTTTACCGGATTAAACGAGATACATTGACATATATATTTAGTGGAGGAATCAGATAACATTGGACATTTATTTTAAACTAAACATAAACTTAACTATGTAATCTCAGGCGAAAGATGGTGATAAATTTGTATTAATCACATGAAAAACATCAGTGAAACAATATTTACATGCATCATAAATTGCAAATGGTATACGAGGAGTATTTTCACTTTGTGTTAACAATCAATAAGATATTTGGAGGGGGAACCCAGTAAATACTATTGCGACCAAACAATATTTATTCTTTTCAGATCTCTGCCAAACATATTTGCTCATTGTACCACGTGTTTTGAATTTTGATACTCTTCTGCAAACCACGCCTACAATCTAATGAAAACGTAAACATTCTTAATATCTCTGTTCTTAATGTCTGCTAATATTTACTTTAATGTAAATGGGCAAAAGACTGTTGAAAAATGGAATAAAAGCAGGCCAAATAATTATCTTTCATTGCTGTGGGATTTAAATGCTTACTCGATGCCGATGCTTGGCTCCTTTGAAATATAGAAGAGTTTGGCGTTTCTGATTCTCCAATAGGTCCAATCTCGGTAGCATATGAGTGTAGGGCACTATAACATCTTTCAGCACAGAGACCTGCGTATGTTGTATCATATCAGACGAATTTCCATTGGAAGCTTTCGAGTCAACCCTGTACCACCCACCAAAGTCAACAACGAGCAGAATGGAGGGAGCTATCTCATCTCTAACATGCCACATCGCAACAGGGTCTGCCAAAGAAAGCTTCAAGTTTTAACATAACCTGAGAATCCAGACATATCTATGGTTCATAAACGTAAACAGAAAATGAACATAAAGTAGGTTGCTATAGCTTTCATGTCAAAACTTTACATGTAGCATGCCCGCAGTTCAAAATTCTAACACCACTGATACCCGAGTTCAACTCTAGATAATATCAAATATAAAAGCAGCCAAGTTCTCATAACTCTTCTTCAGTAGATAGATTGGTTAATTCTCCATCCATTCATTCACATCATATTCTGTGTAAATTTGTTGTTTTGTTAGGATGCTACATTAGTCATATAACACATTTCAATTAGTGCAGTAATGGGGACATTGTCATGCTGAGTCAGTCTTTTTGTTAAATATCCCATTTTACTGAGTGAAATAATTGCAGGGCGAGGGTGGTGCTGACAATGGCAGCATTACTTAACGGTGGTGGACACGTGAAAATAATGTAAAAGACTTGATAAGGGTGAGAGCGCGTTTAGATCTATAATTAAACTATTTTTGCGATGTGAACACGCTGCAAGTATGTAACTATGAACAATAGAAAGGTGATATTAAGTTGCTACTTCCCGCTTGGCTAAACACCCGTATTATTCTTCTTACTTCAGAAGCACTAACGATAAAGCTAATCTGATGAGTGTTGAGAACATAAAGGTGCATTTCAAGTATAACATTATGTGTTCAAAGTATGTAACTTTACATCCTGACAAGTTCACCCGAATGTCTAATTCCAATTTATCCCATAACTATGTTTGGCATGCATACAACTCATAAGTCGTAACATGGATCATACATATTAAAACACCATAATATACTATTCACAGAACAAGAAACACGAAGCAAGTTACCCGTGAGAACAAAGACGTGATCTCTGCCACCAGAGCGTTTCCAGGCATCAGTCCCTTTAATAAAGTCCAAAACCTCCCTCTGTCTCGCATAATCCTCATTCCCATCCTTCTTTCTAAAAACCCCTTTGGCAACACCTAGCTGCAGTTCAGCACTAATCGTCCCAAAGAAGGGCACAAATACGACATCAGCCTCTTCAGGAACAAACACCCTTTTGGCAAAAGACCCAGTTCTCAATTCTTGTGGAGTGATCAAATCACCCATGATCCAATACTCAGCACTGTACTGTTTGATCAAGGGGCTCTCGGGATAACGCGGGAGTTTCGCCTTGTTCCTCCAGGAATGGGTTGATCTAATTTCATTGTCTACTTCACTGCCCAACCTTGAATCATTGGACAGAGACCAGTATTTATCTAAGAGTCCATAGTTGAGTGACCTAGGCAGATCTACAACGTAAACCTTGATTGAGTTGCTTATGGAATTGATGGAAGTGGTAGACTTGAGACATGAGGATTTGGATGATGATAAAAAGAAGAGGGCGAGTAAAAGGGTAAATACGACTGAAATTGACAGAAACAAAGATGAAACCGAGCATATTGAAGAAGCTTTGCTGCTGTTATACTTAGGGGCCATATTCAATCCTACAACATAAAGGTGGTTTTAAAATACTAGACGGATGAAAGTACAGTAGATTGCAATTTAGTATAGAGAAGAAGAAGAAGAATATAAATATATATGAAAAAAAACAAGTAGTAAAAATTAAAAGTTTGTACTAACAAATAGACATCACATCCAATATAAGTAATACTGTACTTTATTTATAATGTTTTGTGATAGAGATAGAATTGGATGCTAACCAGAATTGGATCGCGCAGGGGAGTGACTTGTGTCTGTGTTTTTTATGTTTCATTTTTACCTCCTCCCAACTTTTTTCTTTTTCTTTTTCTTTTTTTACAAACACACCAAAGCACATTACACACTCGTGAGTTTTAATATGAAAGAAAAGAAGAGAAGAGATAAAATTAGACAAAAAAGAAGAGAAGAGTAATGTAATTTGTTTTTTTACACCGTGTTTCCGAGTTGAGAGAGAAAAGAAGAGAAAACCGATGATTTTACAATTATACCTTTTGTTACATATAAAATTTATATTTTATTCTTGGGCATTTAAGTCATTGTTTAATTAAAAGTTTTCAAATATACTTTCCTCCCAAATCATCTCACTTTTGGGAAGAAAGTTTTGGAGAGAAATATAACCCAATTTTCTCTCCTCTTTTTCTCTCTTCTCTTCTGAAAAAACTCTGGAACACAAATTTATTTCGTTTTTTTCCTACTTCTTTTCTCTTTTTTCAAAATTAAAACTCGGGAACGCAGTAGAGAACTGAACATAAGGAAACATTAAAATGAGTTAACTAATTTAACGTTGTCCATTTGTATTTTTTTTGGATATTAAAATAGGTTAATGGCGTGTAATGGAACATCAATATATAATTCATATTTTTTATATAACCAATTAACCAATTATAGCTATTTATATTTTAGCTTTATTAATAAAAAATTATTTTTCATCTATTTAAAAAAAAAACATATCTTGCAAACGTTAAATTTTCAAGCAATAAAAAATACACCACCACGACGAGAATTAAATTATCTTTTTATAAATATGCAATTCTATATATTTTTGACCATTTTTTTTATTTTAATTTATTATTTTTAAATTTTCACCCAGAAAAATCACATGTGATTTGATTTTTACATATCACATAGATTTGATTTTTACATATCACATATAGGGGTGAGCAGAAAAACCGAAATATCCGAATAAACCAAAAACCAAAACCGAACCGAACCGAAAATAACCAAATCGAACTTATAACCAAACCGAATTTACCAAAACCGAACTTTTAATTCGGTTCTCGGTTTGGATATGGTTTTGGTAATCAAAACCGAAAACCGAACCGAAAACCAAATTCATATAAATTTATATATTTATATATATAAAAAGATCAATAAAACGTTATATATATTTATATTTATATTTATATATATATAAATAACAAAAAAATTCTATCCTAATATTAAAAAAATACTTTTTATGTTTGAAATAACTTTTTTGGCAAAATATATTTGTATATTTTTCTTTTTTTTTAAATAAAGTGTGTAATTTGGTTAAACCGAAAACCGAACCGAACTAAAATTTAACCAAACCGAACCAAAAACCGAATTTGAATTCGGTTTGGTTTGGTTCACGGTTTGACCCTAAATTTTTTTTTAACCGAATTAACCGAATAACCGAAAACCGAACCGATCAACACCCCTAATCATATATGATTCTTACGAATCACATGTGATTTTTACAAATCACATGTGATTTTTCTAGGTGGAATATATATATATATATATATATATATATATATATATATATATATATATATATATATCGTCGAAAGTATATAACAATGCATATCTATAGAAAGATAATTTAATTCTTGTAGCGATGGTATAATTTTTTTTACATAAAGAATAACGATTTGCGAGATATTTAATTTTTAAAAAAATGGTGAAAGTTTATTTATTTATTTTTATTTTATTAAAAAAAAATAAATGACTAGGATTTGTTCATTGATTCTATGGCAACTATGAATTCTATATTGATCTTTTGTCATGACATGTAACAGCGGCGTACTTTTTCATATGTTCACTTATCAGATATAAATCCAAAAAAGTTTCACAATACCCATCAAACTTTGTTTGTTTTGGGTTGATATCAGCACAAACCCGTTTTTTATCTCCAAAATCTATAACAAATGTACATGCCATATTATAAATTTGTACCATTATGATTTACGTTAGATTGAGTTCATGTGTGATAAATGAACACTTGAGAAAGTTTGATCGGTATTTTGAAACATATGATAAAGTTTGATGAGTATTTTGAAACACCTAACTCATGTAATTAACTTAAAATAAAAAATTAAAAAATGCACGTATTCAATTTAACTAAGTGTATCGGTTGCCTGTAAAGACACGTAAGCATACATATGACAATGAACCAAAATTTGAAAGTTTGATCGGTATTTTAGTACTTTTTTGGGTTTATCTATACTACTTATAAAAGAAAAACAGTGTTAGGATTAAGAAAAAGGTTCGGTCACCCCATGTATTTACATACTTAGCATAGCTTTTAGTTTTATATATATTAGATTAGATATAGTCACACCGTGGAGGACGGACGGGTCTTTACCCACTGTACACCTGATCCACAGCCTATAGGAGGGCATATATTGTAATTGTATATATACCCTCTTCCCACCAAGGGAGAGGGTTGGTTGTTTCATTCAATACACACACCCACAATGTGTTTTCTCTCACTAGATACATCCCTTCTCTACTCACTCACTCACTCACTCTCTCTCTCTCTCTCTCTCTCTCTCTCTCTCTAACTCAAACAATGACTATCTTGATCTTTCATAACCCAAGACCACCCGAATCACCACAATAATCAACATGTTTCGATCCTACAATTGGTACTAGAGCCATGGTTGTGTTACTTGGTTGATTTTTGTGGTTTGAATATCGTGATTGAAGCTGTTGTTTACACTCTTTTACATCAGGAAATATTTTTTCTCAACTTCATGTGATAAACAATTTTTTTTACATGTTTCAATGTATCAAATATGGTCAAGTGTACATATCTGGTTCTTGTATCATTTCTTTCTCCTAAGATATCAAGTTGTTACTTGGTTATTTTTAACTGCTAAGTTTTGGTGCTTAAAAGACTACTTTTTGTGCTAAAATATTTCTGGGTTTGTTCATACTTTCTTGACAGCGATTAGCTTTTATAGCAAAAGGACAAAACATTTCTTGACAGCTTGGTATAGCGATTAGGTCCTTAGTTGGTATAGCGATTAGGTCCTTATTTGGCGTTTTGTCCAATAAAGGGTGAAAGACAAAAAGGACGATAGTGACTAGTTTGTTCTTTTCTATGTCTAGAGGTTAGCTCAAAAATAACGGTTAGCTCAAAAGAGCGGTTTCCTCAATTTAGAGATTACCCAAGTTAGCGACTACCCAGTTTAGCGATTACCCAAAGAGTAGCGATTAGCTCAGACTTGTTCATCTGGTTAACAATTGCCGATTTCTGGTTAGCGAGTAGTAAAACATAACCAACACAAAGACAACAACATCAATCTAACTCTTCAGCTCACACCATCCCCTCACAATCAAACAAATATCAAAGTCAACCATCTCTAATTCTCCTAACTAATACAAGACTCGATTGCTATTTATAAAAGACCTCAGTTTTATTTCGAGTTTGACATGGTATTTCAAGACCTTCAAAAGATCTAACACACGAAACAAATTCATCACAGATCCGAAATCAAATCATTTTATGATAAAAGATTACATAACGGTAATTACTCATGATCTCAGATTTCTCTTTGTGTCATCTACAAGTGGTTTATAGAACAATATCACAAGAGCTTTATCATCATAGATCAACTTTTTTTGAAGCCTAAACTTCTTCAATTCATATCCGAAACTCAAAAGAAAAGATCTATAACAAGTTTGTTAGAATCTCTCTATGTTTCGATTGGACAACACAAACAACAAAATATATCCTACCTGGAACCATTCATGGATCTTGAAGCCAATTTTGTGGTCTTTGTTTGCTTCACATATCATGATTGAAAAGATTTGATGACTGATTTAAGATGAAGAAAATGTGATGACATTAGAGATGTTGTGTAATCGATTGTAATGACAGTTGTGATTAGAGGAACTGAGTTTGTGATAAGATCTGATATTGAGGGAGATGTGGAAAGTTTGGTGACTGATAAATGGATGGGGGCGGATAAAGAAGAGATTAGGGTTGGATTTGTGTGTAATAAGTAGCTTTATATAAGCTAAAGATTAGGGGTAAATGCAATTAGTATTGATTGGGCTTTTGAGTATTGCATAGATTTGATTGGGCTTATTCCAGTTGGGCTATTATTGTTGGATCCGTATTGAATCTTTGGGCTGGTACACAAATGGTGTTGAACTGGAGTATGGCATGGGTCACTTATTGGACGATCCAAATTTTTTTTGGTGTGGTAGGACTAAAAATGGAGCTAGTAGGTGCCAAACAAATGGACTTAAATGAGTTTGACGATGTTAAATTTTTGGTAATGGTGTTACACCCCGTGCCCGCTTTGACAAAAATTTAAAACTTTTTTGCATGGAAACGACGTATCAAAACTGACCTATTGTTACTCTTTTCACTATTGGCAAAAATCTATAAACTTTCAGACCATGAGACTAATTTTAAATGATACTAGACTCAATTATCTTTAAAATGCGGGGGGCACGACCCGTGACGACTTACGGTTTAAAAGATATGATTTTTCTAACATGACCCATTTTATGCACTACTTGCTGTCCCAAACACCCCTTTTTCTGCATATCCCTTTGATGCACTTTTGACCCATTTTCCGAAAAAACGACTTTTATAACATGACATTACACCAAAACTTCCAAAATCATTAGGATAATATAAACATCAGTTATATGCATAAACTTGGTCATAATGACCCGCAAAAATATGCTTTACAAAGTAACGGGTGGAAATACCCATTTTGACCCATTTGCATACTACACTTAACCATATCACCTTTAACCATAAAATTAATACTTTAACCGTAAACCAAACACTCATTTAACATTAAAAACCATGACAACTTTGATCCATGACCATTGACCCGTTCACATACCAAAATGGGTACAATTAGACGTTATGCCAAACGCCCCCTTAACTTGACTGTAAACACATGAACTATACTATAACTTTTCTATTGACCACCAATTTATACACTTGACCATACTTTACATAACATTAATGACTCACGGGGGTACAAAAATGACACTTGAGCTCGGTATACTACCTAGCTCCTACTTTCTTACCATTCCTTCTACTTCACATGTCCAACCTTAGTTCTTATCCAAGCCATAGCTTCACCCATGAGTAACCTACAAAACATTGTCAACTAA
The DNA here is from genome assembly GCA_030686995.1 of Artemisia argyi. NCBI lineage: Eukaryota > Viridiplantae > Streptophyta > Magnoliopsida > Asterales > Asteraceae > Artemisia > Artemisia argyi. Next base: position 98,327,529 of record CM060691.1, read on the forward strand.
ATAATAAGCTTTCGCTTGGTAAGTAACTAGATTAACACATGATTAACATGTTAGTCCACATATATGCTACAGAAATACTTCAACCAATAAACACATAAACATCACAACATACCTTAGCCTTTCCCTACTCATAATCTATCACTTGAGTTGGCTAACTAGGCAAACCACCTATCAAGGCCACACAAACTAAATCAAAGCTAACAACCATGTCGTAAAGGCAAGCTAACAACCATGCCATGAAAGCAAGCTAGGCCATCCCGAAGGATGCCAAATACATGCCATAAAAGGCAAGCTGGGCTATCCCGAAGGATACCAAACTAACACATCAGGTCCATACTTATAGTCACATAATATGTAAACAATCATCTTAAACACATATCAATCAAGTTACTTACCTTGCTCATCCAAGCTAAGCTACCAATCAATAACACCATCAACATCAACATCACTATTCATCATCATCATCATCATCATCATCATCATCCTTCATAATTAGCCAAAACCTAACAACATAACAATCAATAATCATAAACAAGGGTTTATATAAAACCCACCATAACTTAGCCATCTTCCTTTCTAAATCATCATATGATCATACCTTGATCATATGATGATTTCCAACTTTAATCACAAACTATAACTTTAACATAATCAAGATGGGGAGTACTTACTTGATTGATTGTTGCTAGAACTTAACCCTAGCATAAGACCTTAATCTTCTCCATTCTTGGACCATCAAGACCCATCTCTTTCCTTCTCTTTCTCTCTTGCCGACACCACGTACACACACATACTTCTTATCCAAAATGAACCTTATAGAAGTCCAGAGAATTCTCTAGACATTTGATAGTTGGAAGTTTGCCTAAATGGCAACTTTAGTCCCTTAGGTCCTGTAACCATTCATCCTTAGTACTAGAACAAGTTGGTTCTAGTGCTAGTTTGAGGTTTTGGCAAGAATAGTCCCTGCAGACTAGAACAAGTTGGTTCTAGTACCAGTTTGGGATTCTGTCAACTTAGGTCCCTCAAGTTCTTATCCCTCTTACTTATGACACATAGTACTTCTAAAACCACATTATGAAATACTATGACTATCGTGTTTGACCATATCACGACATTTGTTGACTAACCAACCACGTAAGGCTCTTAGTCCATTACATCTAGGGTGGGGTCCATGTGCCCCGGAAACGGGTCTAACAATTCTATCCCCCTTATTTAGATTTCGTCCTCGAAATCTTTCGTCTATTACTATCGAAAACTAAATCTCAACATAACAACTTATTATTCTCATGCTAACTAAGCCATTACCTTGCAACGATCTAGATGATCTTGCAAAGTCTAATCTTGCTATACTTAATCATAATTCATATTATACTATAGGCAACACTTCTCATCACAAGCTCATCTAAAATTTCCCATAATTGACGACTAGTCATATGGAAAATTAACTATTTTGACTTTATATAAGTCAAACTTCACACTATCATCACTTCATTCACAAATGCACTACATGACCTTACGTCATATACCGGCCAAAATTACACTTTACACAATATCAACACTTATCTACTGCCAAAAACCGGTAACTTGTCTCGCAATATATACATAGTACCATATAAACGGCACTTCCAAAAACCAAATCTACGCATTACTAAAGCAATCTTCTTGTTAAGTCGTGGGAATTCCACCCATCATCTTATCAACTTAAAGCAAAAAAATCATTCTAGGCGTCTATCTTAAAGTTCATATGGGACCTTAACGCCGCTACAAGATTTTATATCTAATCTCTTCTTATAACGTCTAACTTGTTTTAGTTTTCACTTTCTCATATCTCTACCCGTATTCATGTCATATCGGCTACACATAAGCCCACTCATTTATAACTCTTTAATTATATAAAAAGGCGTCCCAATCTATGCAAGTAAGGAATTATAAACTTATGGTTCGGCGATTTACAATTTTTTTATTTAAATGAAGAGGCGTCCCAATCCATTCAAATAAGGAGATTATAAATCCTCCTACTCATGTACTTCCGACACAACAATTATACTTACTTTACTTTCCTTCTTTTCCAGCCTTGGATCCAATCTAACTAACTATTCATCCATGTCATAAAGACAAGCTAGCTATCCCGAAGGATACCATAATATCCATGCCCTTGTGGCAAGCTGGGCCACCCCGAAGGATGCCATAACTATCATCCATGCCATAAGGCAAGCTGTACAACCATGCCATGAAAGGCAAGCTAAGCTATCCCAAAGGATACTTTCATACATGCTAAGAATATAGGCAAACCATGCCGGCAAAGGCGCTAAAAATCATGCCATGAAAGGCAAGCTAACAACCATGCCATGAAGGCAACCTAGGCCATCTCAAAGGATGCCAAAACACATGCCGCGAAGGCAAGTTAACAACCATGCCATGAAAGGCAAGCTAGGCCATCTCAAAGGATACCAAAAACACATGCCATAAAGGCAAGCTGGGCTATCCCGAAGGATACCAAAACTAGAGAATTGGATCCAAGCTATATCTAACTTATCATCTTTACTCACTTTATCTTTCATGTACTTTTATCATTAAGTACACGCTATCACTTCAACACTTCTCATTGCCTTGAGTAATTTCAACATTCGATACCACGTTTACATTCATCTAGACAAGTTGCTATATAACACTTGTTAAATTATGTTTGCATTCTCACAATGCTACTTATCATTTATCCGTCAACCCCAAGTTGACTCATACATTTACTACGTGGCATCTCTATTTTAGACAAGTTTTATATGATGCTTGTCCATTTACAGTTTACACATTCTCTATGTGTCCTTACCACACACTTTTACTATTATCCGTCAACCCTTGTTGACCATGTTCACAACTCATACTATCACTTCATTTAGTCTACTCAACTTTACTCATATAAGCCTTACATAGACTTATTCTATAACATTTCCCTTAATCTCATCACATACTATCCAATATATAAACATGACTATACTCATGTTTTACGATTCTTCTAGCGCACTTCATATCACTTATGAATTCTAGCACAATCTATGTCTCATTCATCACTTCTACTCATCACGCTTAACCATTTACTTACTAACACATTTTACTTATCATGTTTTATATATAACATGATCTCGTCAAATCTTAACCGTATACTTTAACTTTTCTTATTTTAATTAAGCGTGTAAGACTTATGCTTCAAGCATCTACTCATTATTACATCTAATCGTTCATGTCTCACGAAATACGCATTCCAATGCATCTATCTCAACTCATACACTTCTGTGAATCGTGCTCTCAAGCACATCACATAAAACTTAGACATATAATAAACTACTACCATATACTTAACATCACATAAACAATAACACTTAACACTTATCTAACAAGTGTTAAAACATTCATAATCATAATCAAATCATATAGTCTATGGCTCATACATCACATTGAACAATCAAACTATGTCTAAGCATCAACATTCTAACTAGCCGCAAGAACTAGTCTACCTTATAACTAAGGCATCATAAAACCTTACTCCACTTACTAGCCCATCTCTAATACCGTTTAGCATTAATACTCGCATTCTATTACCATACTATCACATAATCACATCATAAGCACCGGCACCAACCGAGGTCCACGGTCAACTAATCATTTAAGCATTTCAAGTCCTCCACGGACTTACATCTCATACACATCAACACTATATCATACGTCCATCACTTATCATCTATAAGTTCAACTAGCATAAAACATAAGCCGTCTCACACTTAACAATTACGTTTCCGCATTACTCAAACTTATGGCCATCGCAATCTATGAGTGGTTTAAGACTAGGCAACCTATAGTGGAAACCTAATTCACTTAAACCGAAGCTCTGATACCAATTTGTTACACCCCGTGCCCGCTTTGACCAAAATTTAAAACTTTTTTGCATGGAAACGACGTATCAAAACTGACCTGCTGTTACTCTTTTCACTATTGGCAAAAATCTATAAACTTTCAGACCATGAGACTAATTTTAAATGATACTAGACTCAATTATCTTTAAAATTCCGGGTGGCACGACCCGTGATGACTTACGGTTTAAAAGATATGATTTTTCTAACATGACCCATTTTATGCACTACTTGTTGTCCCAAACACCCCTTTTTCTGCATATCCCTTTGATGCACTTTTGACTCATTTTCCGGAAAAACGACTTTTATAACATGACATTACACCAAAACTTCCAAAAATCATTAGGATAATATAAACATCAGTTATATGCATAAACTTGGTCATAATGACCCGCAAAAATGTGCTTTACAAAGTAACGGGTGGAAATACCCATTTTGACCCATTTGCATACTACACTTAACCATATCACCTTTAACCATAAAAATTAACACCTTAACCGTAAAACAAACTCTCATTTAACATTAAAAACCATGGCAACTTTGATCCATGACCATTGACCCGTTCACATCCCAAAATGGGTACAATTAGTCGTTATGCCAAACGCCCCCTTAACTTGACTGTAAACACATGAACTATCCTATAACTTTTCCATTGACCACCAATTTATACACTTGACCATACTTTACATAACATTAATGACTCACGGGGGTATAAACATGACACTTGAGCTCGGTATACTACCTAGCTCCTACTTTCTTACCATTCCTTCTACTTCACATGTCCAACCTTAGTTCTTATCCAAGCCATAGCTTCACCCATGAGTAAACTACAAAAAATTGTCAACTAAACAATAAGCTTTCGTTTAGTAAGTAACTAGATTAAGACATGATTAACATGTTAGTCCACATATATGCTACACAAATACTTCAACCAATAAACACATAAACATCACAACATACCTTAGCCTTTCCCTACTCATAATCTATCACTTGAGTTGGCTAACTAGGCAAACCACCTATCAAGGCCACACTCACTAAATCAAAGCTAACAACCATGTCGTAAAGGAAAGCTAACAACCATGCCATGAAAGCAAGTTAGGCCATCCCGAAGGATGCCAAATACATGCCATAAAAGGCAAGCTGGGCTATCCCGAAGGATACCAAAACTAACACATCGGGTCCATACTTATAGTCACATAATATGTAAACAATCATCTTAAACACATATCAATCAAGTTACTTACCTTGCTCATCCAAGCTAAGCTACAAATCAATAACACCATCAACATCAACATCACTATTCATCATCATCATCATCATCCTTCATAATTAGCTAAAACCTAACAAGATAACAATCTGTTAGTGCAAATATTACGATATTTAATCTATACAGTCTCGTTTGTTTTGATTGATGACAAACGTATAACTTGATACATAACGTAAAATGTACAAGTTACTTGTAATCATTGTTTGTCTCAAAGTCTTGAGTCGTCGTATGCTATAACACAGGTTCGTACATGTTTGTTATGTAGCATTATGATCAAACCCCTTTACCAACCATTTAGAATGACTAAAATACTTTAGGAGTCTTTAAGTATTTTAGGTGTCAAAGTACACTTTAGGTGTTAAATAGAATAAGTGCCACATTAGGTGTCTAGATAATATTAGTAAGTTTACAATATATAAAAATGTGTCTTATAACAACATAAGTACATAAAACATTTTTAGTAACTTACTAAATATTATATAGCTAGCTAATATATTTTTTATACAAGTAATTTACTTTTTTAAGTTAATATATACATTTGTTTAAATGTATTTTTCATAAAATGGAAAACTATATTTGGAAATTATCTTTGTCAAATATCATTTAAGATCATAGATTGTAGTTGACTTGGAAACATCTTTGGAAATAACTTGGTCAAAGAACTTGTAAGATGTGTCATAGTCCTTGTAAGTTGACAAGTAACATATATGTCTTGTCTTGTCAACATTTAGTTTCAAGTATATGCATATGTCTTGTCAATGTTGACTCTAATAGTAATCCATGGTTTTGGAACATGGTTTATTAAACATGGTTTTGGAAAACTTCTTTACTTGTTTTTCTTATAAATAGTTCATGTTTTACTTAGAAGTGTGATGAAAATATGAAAAAAAAACACACACACACACACATAGATAAGTAGGAAACCATGTAGATCACCCTTTCCAAAATGATCATAATGCTTCTAACATTCATCTTTGTTGTAAGCATATCATACTTCATGATCCACCAAGAAGGTTACAAGATCTTGAAGTCATCATTCATTAAAGCATTCCAACATATAAAGATTCAAAGGCACTTGACATCCTCAATGGTTGAAGACTTCTTATTCAAGGAGTTCATGTAGATTAGGCATGCATATCCATTAGACTTTTATGTCTTGGATCATCATTGTATCGTAACAATATAGATTAGATGGTTTATGTGTCATCCTTCAAGACGATAAGGATTTACATCGAGTCATAACTTACTCTTAAGTTATAGGTGTATTATCGAGTCTTGCTATCCTTTTATGCTATTCAATCTCAACTAAGTAGGATTGACAACTTAAGTATTTCGTTCGAAATATTCAAGTAAACTTGACTTACTACCGTAGTCATTAAATGTCATATCCGAAAATCAACACCCAAGTATTTTAACAATGTTTGTTAAAACACTCATCACAACTTGAACACTCATCATAGTACTCTCCAAATCAATAGGAACAAAAACAAGTGTCAATAGGTTTTCATCCTTAAACATTTAGCTCTTAAGTTCACTTGTTCTTTCACCATCATCTCATCACATTTACCTTGTGATATATCTCAGCCCATAAGCTTCACAAACACTTTGGCTTCATATCTTCATTTAGTAAAACATGATGTCTTGAAAGACATTATGCCTAAGAAATCATGCGTCAAGTTTTCATCATTAAAAGGATATTGTATATCCTATGCGTCATTCTCTCATTGAACATGAACGGTTGTGTTACATGAGATTTCATTATACCCCATTGGGTTAATGATCTTAAATCAACATCTGTAAGTTCTAGGATCTAGAGCCTCCACATCACCACATCCTTCTTTGGACACACTAGAAGAGCTACCACCTAGATAAACCAATCCACCATCCTTACCTTCATTTGAATCCATTGAGTGCATTGCTCAAAAAGCCCTTTGTCTAAACACTCGTTTAACAAACTAAACCACACCTTACCACCTATAGGATTAGAACATTCACCATCAAATGAGCATGAAGCGCACATTTAATTACACTAGGTTTAAGTAGTTCCGCCTTCACAAGTTATCAAAGTACTGGTAATACTTTTAACTTCTTCACATGTTTCATTAAACCTCAAATCATCATTTTAACAACATATGTTCAAAAGCAATCTCAAAGCCAACCTCATACAACCTGAGCAACAATGACTCTTGAGGAATATACATAAGATCTATTGAAGTTGGTAATTTCACTTAGATTCTTGTTCCAAAGAGCTTTCTTAAGAACGTTCTTAACATATTCCATTTTCACACACTAACACATCTCTTGGTCTTTGATGATCAAATCACTCTCATGACCCTTCATCACTCAAACCTTAAACCACCAATGTGACCTGAAAAACTGAGTTATCCTTTGTTCTACCAATATCGAGTCGTCCACCATTTCCATCCTCTCAAAGAAACCAAGAGTCAATATCATACACCTAGTCATCTTCACAAGAAGATTCCACCATGTAACCAAACAAGTGTGTCATCCCCACTACAACCTAACCCATTAAGAGTAAACCATCTTTCATGATACATAAACTTATATTCACCCTTGTATCGCTCTTTGAAACAAAGGGCAACTGTTATATCCATACACTCATTGTCATAGTTGTCTATGTAGTCGAAAGTCAAGTGAATTTCATTATGAAATGCGTCTTTTCCACTTTCTAGCAAGTGAAGAACACAAAGAAGATATCCAAGCTTCAAGTGTTGTCAAGTCATCATCACCTCATTTCACACATTCACCTTCAGTCGTCAATCAACAAAACACCTCAAAATTCCATGATTCCCAATCATCCATTAATGATTACCCACATTCACAAAGAGTCTCCTAACCTCAATCCTCAAGATCACTCATAGTCACCTCCATACCAATATTCTAAACCTTTCCACCTCCTTTGAGAAAACCACATGCCTTGTCATACGATCATCTCGCATTGATAGAGAAGAGCTACATGACTTTAAGGATAAAGTTCTTTGTATGCTAACCAACATCCGCAAAAACATTACCAAGCTCATCGTTTTCATTAACCTACAACCTCCTAAACACTTCATCATCATTCCTTATACAATGCACTAGACAATATGTTGGATGTCCACCTATTGAGGAGGAGAGAAATTCATTCACATATTTGTATTGTGTCAAATTGTATTTAAAGAACATCTACTCATGTATCTTACACCATTAAATACCAACACATAGATACACTCCATTTAGTTAAAATCGGTTCACAAGACCACAAGTGCTTCAATCCTTTGACCTTTTCTCTTTTTAATAGTTCAAGCCTCTTTCACCCCCAATATCTCATCAAGTGAGAAACACATCATGTGTTTGACAAAGCTCTTCACTTCCACAACCAAAAACTAAACCAAATGGAGTCTAGGATTCTTCTCTCAAAACTAGGACTTCAAAACCTCATTTTCAAGAACACCATCTTAGGATCTTATCCTCTTCTTTCGCGTCACATATCATGCACGTCATTGTCAGCGCAAAGATATATTAATCAAAGCCATCATTCCCAACACTTTCTCAACACGTTGGTCTAACCAACACTCTCGCATCATATGATGTCATTCTCATCCTCATATAGGTATTTAGCATTTTTTATTACTCTTTTCATATGGTATTCTTGTTCCTAGGTGCCTATTGTCTTCACTTCCTTTTTTTTAACCCATTCAAGCATACATTGTGGCATGATACATCATCTTTGGTAGATGATAATGTCATTAAAGGTCATGTAGGACTAAACCATGTTAGTACTCTTTCATCCATTGTCGTTCGATATAGGCTGCCAAAGAAGCATTGAAAACAAATTTATACATTTTGGAACTTTTGAGAACTTTTTATGGAAGCTGGTGTTGGGCTGTTTGGACAGGCAAAGGTGCAGGCCTGGGGGTGTGTTGCAGCCTAATAATAAGCTACAAAATGATCTGGGAAATCCAAAATAAGCTACAACCCTGGATCCTATACTACTAACCACATGTAAAGCAAAGTTTGAAACCTAAATCTTGCTAGAACCAAACCTAAATTAGTATCAAAGGGAGGCAAGGACAGAGTGCTGTGCGCAGGGCAGCCCTGAGCAAATCAGGCCAAAACTATACCCACAATAAGCAGTCCACAAAATTAATAAAAATCAGAAAAAAATCATAATTAAACAGATGAGCAAGCAAATATTAACTACCTAAAAGCACAAAAGCTAGAACTAAAAAATGAGCTCAGGAAAAATCACCCAAGTTTTGTGAAACTAACAACTTAGGCAATTTTGACTTTTTTCCATTTTGATCTTAGTTGACTAAAATGAGTTTATTATGATCCTAGGTTACTGAATGTGTTTTATTCAGCAACATGAAGCTAAATTCAGCTATATTAACAAGTCTTAAACCTAGAATGGGGAGTTGGGATCCCACAATCCTAACAGTGATACAACTAGGGGAGATCAAAGCAATTTTTGACTTTCAATGAGGTACCCTATGTGTCTTAGGCCATAAATGACCTAAATGGAACTATATTTAACTGTCTACACCTAATGAATAACTTAAAACAGGCTTATGCACAAAATTAAATCCAAATCCAAACACCCCTTTACTGATGGCTGTGGGGAATTAAAAACAGAAGGCAAGCTTTAGGTTAATTTATTAAACAACAATTGATGATTTAGCAATAATGTAACTGAAGAGGTCACCCTAACTAATAATAAGCAGTTTGAATAGCAAGAATAAGCAGAACACATAAGCACTAAATAAGCTGAAACAGACATTGAGAGAGGTAATTATGTTTAAATAAAACTGGAACTTTTTGATTAACAGGAATTGTAAGTTACAACACTGATTTGAAAATAGTTAAAACTGAATTAACTAAAACATGAACTAATTAATTCTACACTAAATTGCATACTACTAATTATCTAAAACTAGCTAACACACCCTGCTTCTCTCTTTTCTTCTTTACTTATAAGCTTCCACAATGTCTTTGGCACTTTTCCCACTTCTTATTTAGGCCGTTGGATGAGTGGTGTTGATCTTGGCCCTTAATTAAGTTCTGGCGGGAAAATGGAAACAAGCACTTTGGATAAGTAACTTGAGGCAGCGAACAAGTTTTGGAATTTATTGGTGGAAAGGTGAACTAGGGTGGCTGAGGGAAGAGGAGGGGGGACAAAAATGTTGGGAGGTACAGGGTATTGTTTGGTTTTGGTGGGAAGGAGAGGACAGGGGAGAGGGATGGTGGTTTTGTTGACTGGGTTTGACTAGGGAAATATTAAAACGGGTGGGAATGGGCTGGTGATGGAGTGGGCTGGGGTGATTTAATTGGGTAAAGGGATGGATTTGGTTTGGTTTTAGGTAATAACAAAAAGGGTCCATGTAGTTTTTGAAAAATATAAGGACCAATTTTGTAATTTATGAAATGTGGTGGACTGAAAATGTATTATTCCCAAAGTAGTCATAAGGATAAAAATTGCCAACTTTCATTAACACAAGGATCATGAAAATGAATTTTACAAAATTTGACATCCGGGGACCAAAACTGCCAAAACTTAAAGTTTGGGGACCAATCATGTAAATTCTCAAAACTTTTTACCCAAGGACCATTTTTGATAAAATTTGACTTTTAAAGGACTTGGGTTGACTTTTCTTTCAAAATAAATGCTCAGGGACTGATTTTGTTAAATGTTGAAAGTTGAGGGACTGAAACTGCCAATTATGCAAACTTTGTACGTTTTTCATCTGTTTTTACTCATTTTGCATCGGAAACATATAAAACACAATTTTGGAATATTTTCAGTATTTTGATGCGTTTCTGAGTGTTTTTGTATATTTTGCAGTTCAGATTTGACCAAAAATGATGAGTGTTTGAGCACTCATCAATCCCCGACACTAAACTATTGCTAGTCCCTAGCAATAAACTATTTTGAAAACTTAATGGATTTTAATCTCTTTACCAAAAGCCATTACTTCTGGAGTAGCCAAATGTATCAGTTCAAGTAAGAACTATGGTCCACTTGATAACCATGTGATTTTGAGCAAACCACCACCTGTCAACGGATTTGATTTGTCTTTACCAAAAGCCGTTTACTTCTGGACTAGCCAACTCTTGATGGAATAGTCAACATCTTGGTGAGCTGATTACCAATTATGGTTTTTCCACTGCCTTTACCACAAGCCATAATCTTGCGGGCTAGCCAACTCTTTCACTTTTTAGGATATAGCGAGTTGAGATACCATACAATTTTGGGCAAATTTTAAGCCGTCAACGGATTTGAGATATCTTTACCAAGAGCCGTTTGCTCCTGGATTAGCCAATCCCTTTGTCGGTTAGACATGGCGGACTGATAACCACAAAAATTTTGAAGCTCGAGTGAAAAAAATTTAAAAATTTTGCCAAAAACGGGGGTATTAGATAGTAAAACGTGATAAAATTCGCTAGAATAGCGAAATACCCCCCACACTTAGAATGAATATTGTCCTCAATATTCAAAGTCCCGGCTATTATGCCGACTCTATGAACGTAAAAGGGCAACATTACAAGCTAAATGTGGAAACACTATTTTTTTTTCACTGTATTGGTAACCAAAGCAGGGGTAACTCCCCCACACTTAGGGTGAAAACCCTAAGTACATGCTACTGTTTTTGTTTACCGAGTCGCTAGCTTGACTCGACCCCGAATTCATTGGTTCATGGGGAAGCATGATGTGGAAGAGATAATCTCCATCGGACTTTCATTCAAGATGTTTGGACAAACATTTGAAGCACGTGAAAGTTCCACACCGATGAGATATAAAGACCCTGGATTAAAATAGTATAAACTATGAGCGGTGATGCCGGGGTTAAAGATAATGTCTTCATTCCCGAAGGAATGAAGAACAGGAGAAGTCACCCGGTAGGTGAAGAAGGGAAGAAAGATCTTGATGACAATCAAGATAAAGTCATCATCATCAGAAAGAGAATCCTTAATTGGTATATCATGAATCTCATTGTTTAAGCTCATATGATCTAGACATATTATGGGTGGGAGGGTTGGGATTTTGATACCAATCGAATTCTCAAGGTTGAGAATATTTCCCTCCGAGACACAAAGATTATCTTTGTCTAGATCAAAGTAAAAGTTATCATACTCCGGTGGAGATATGATATGAGTGAGTTCACCGGAGAACTCCTCAAAGGTGAATGAATCATATTCGGGGAGAGAAATTTGAGAATGAGAAGTGGTACTGCCACTAATCTTCTCTCCCATATGATCAAAAGTAAAGGCTTCAAACTCCGGAATAGGATCATCGGAGAAAATGTCACTATCCTTTATGGGGATAGGAGATGAAATAGGTTTCATTTTGAAAGCCTCGATTTTAGAAATGAGGAGATCGACATTCAATAATGTTGCACGAAGTGCTTCATCCTTGATTTCAGTGTCAATCTCATCATTCTTATCTTCTAAGCTAACTAGCTTAGAAGGTAATTCTTCCATAAAAACGATGTCTCCACAAGATAACGAATCGTCATCAGTAGAATCGGAGAACATCTCAACATGATCAGTCGGGAAGACAAGAGGAGGAGGGATATCACACAAATGATCAAGAATTCCCTGTGACTCTCTTGGGATTGGAACAAGGTCCTCAACACTAGACTTTATGAATTCGTCCGATTCCATTTCAGGAACAGTGTCAAGATGCTCGTCCCTCATGCTCAGAGAGTGAGTGGGAACCTCGGGTGTGATAACAGTAGGTTGAGATGGAATCTCAACTGATGGTATCTCATCTGATGAATCTTTATAAATTTGAAGAATATCAAGTGTATCTTCATCGTCACTGTCATCAGGAATGAAACAGAATCGAGAGCTAGATTTGGCTGCTTTTTATTTTTCAATTGATTTCCTTATAGATTTTTCATAGGCATCTTGGGAATTTATTTTAGCAGCCTGTTCTTCAGCTAACAATTCTTCCATCGATTTTTGTTTTGGATTATCTGGGGTATGTGTAATTCCTTTCAAATATTTCACTAAATCCAAAAGATCAAGGAGAAGACTTTGAGGAATTGGCTGAGGTGGAGGTTCGTCATAATACGATGTGTCAAAATTGTTACAAGGAAATGGATTCCTTGTTTGACAATCGGAGCTGAAGTGTGGACCTCCACAGTAATTGATTGGCTCCAAACAACCAACCTAAATTGACCAAGTAAATGGTCAACAAGGTCAAACTACCTAGAGTCAATGCTCTGTGGAAGTACAGGGTTTCCCCGGGTTGTTATGTCCCGACGAGGTGTGGATTGTATTCAAACGGTTCTATGATCAGGTGAATTTGGATGGAAAGGGTTTGTGAGTGGTTATACTAAGGAATCTACAAAGAAATAACTTAAACATGCTATATAGATGATTACGTGAAAGTTAGATACCTAAAAACGTTTAAACTAAAAACGCGTACGTTCAGATTAAATTTACGCGAACGTACAAAATAAAACGTGAAAACTGAAATCTGAAAACCCATAGGGGGTGAAAATGACTTTTTTACAAACTAAATGATAAAAGAAAATTTTTAGAAAAAGAAAATTAATTTTTACATAATTTAATTATTTAATATTAATTAAATACTAATTAATTCTAATTATTAATATTTAAAATACTTAAATGCAATATAATATTAATTTAATTCTAGAAAAATAAAAATAAAATTTATAAAATTATAAAATATCTAAAAAAAAATTTTAAATTAAAAAAAAATGTCATTTTGTCTTTTTGTGAATTTTATATTAATTAATTACTAATTATATATTAATTACCTAATTAAACTAATTTAAATTATAAAAAATAGAAAATGAATAGTAAAAATTCTAGAAAAATTCCTAAAATTATATTATATTATATAAAAGCTAGAAAAAATATAAAAACTAGGTGTCACTTTGTAAAAACTAATTATGCTATTTACTACTTATTTATTTATTAATTATTAATAAAACTAATATTAAATCTAATAAATACTAAATGACAAAATAAAAATCTGAGAAAATTACCAAAATTACTTTAATATAAAAGGTAATTAATAAAAATATAAAAATTCCAAGTACTTAATAAAAATATAAAAATAAAAATTTAAATTTAAATTACATTAAATAGAAACTATATCTTATTAGTAAATTGGTTTTTCTTGATTTTTCTTTTTGAAAACTAATTAACACCTAAAAACAAACAACTTTTGTAAAAACAACTTTTATGTAACTTGAAAATAAGCTGATTATGAAGCAATAAGCCAAACAGTTGACTTTGGTTGACCGAGGAAGGAAATAAGCTCAAATGAGCTTAAGTGGGACCCACTATAGGTGATTCTGGTTCAAATTACTTACTTGGACATGTTTAAACAAGATTCAAACAAATAAGCAACTTGAATAAGCCAAAAAGCATGAATAAGCACTTAACTTTTTGAAGACTGAGACAGAAAATGGGACAGACTTGAGGAGTGATTTCAAGTGGGTCCCAGGGGTCCTAAGGTCAAACTAATGGTCAATATTTAAAGGCTACCAGGAGGGGGGTTGGGAGAACCAAGATTGGGGCCTGTGGGACCACTGTGGTGGCCAGAAACAACCACCAAAGGTGTAGGTTTGGATGGTGACCTGCTGATGCAGGGGAAGGGGGTGCCCTGCAGCCTACTTTGGAGAGCTGTGGGGGCCCACAGAAAAATCACAAAAATGCAATGGATTGGGGGATTTAAAGATGGGGTGTTGGACTACAAATCCAGAAAAGAACAAGCCCTAGATCCTAACAGATAAATCAAAACAAATCCTTGAAAAAATGATATTTTCTGCAAAAGTGCAATTTGACTTTTTAATGAAACTTGGAAATTTGACTTTTTTGAGATTCTAATGGTTACCACTGATCTAATAAGTTGTAATAAGCCTAGATGTATTGAAATTTGATGAGTGCTCAAACACTCATCATTTTTGGTCAAATCTGAACTGCAAAACATACAAAAACACTCAGAAATGCATCAAAATGCTGAAAATATTTCAAAATTGTGTTTTATATGTTTTAGATGCAAAAAGAGCAAAAACAGATGAAAAACATACAAAGTTTGCAAAATTGGCAGTTTCAGTCCCTCAACTTTCATAAAATGTCAAAACTAGTCCCTGGTCATTCAAAATATGGAAAATTATCACCAAAGGTCCTTTTGAAATCATAAGTTGTCATATTTAGTCCTTTGGTGAAAAATCTCAAAAGTTTTGGAAATTTGCAATTTAGTCCCTAGAGTTTCAAATTTTAGCAGATTTGGTCCCTGGTGGGATATTTTTGGATGAAAAATCATTTTTAGTCCTTGGAAATTCAAAAATGTTCAATATTGGTCCTTGGATAAAAGTTTTTCACAGATTGGCAAAAATGACCCCTAAACTTTCAAAAATGACAATTTTGGTCCCTGGTATTTTAAAGTGGAAAAATTCATAAATGGTCCTTGGGTTAATGAAGTTTGGCATCTATGGTCCTTGTGAATACTTTGGAGGAATTACAGATTCAGCCCTCAACTTTTGGAATTTTACATGTATGGTCCTTATGGTATTTCATTACCTAAAACCAAACGGACCCTATTTATTTATTACCCCAACAAACCTGATCCACAACACAACCCCAGCCCACACCTTATATCTCCCACAAAAGCCCAATCTCTTCACCAGGCCCACTCCCTAAATAAAAACACCCCGTTTTTATATACTCCTTCCAGTCAAAATAAGTCAAACCACTCACCCCTCCCTTCCCACTAGCAGCCTGCAACACCAAACCAACACACAATCTCCCCCTCCTCCACATCACTTATCCCATCCCTTGTTCCCCACTATCTCCACAAAATCCAAACACCATTAATTGCTTCAATTCCCACACAAGATAACCACCCCCAACTGCTTTTGACCCTTTTCCCGCCAAAAGAATTTGAAGGCCAAGATTAGCCCTGAGCCATCCAACGGCTCAGGAGTGTGGTGGGATTTGTTCATAGGGTCACACAAACCCTAAAGGTTCCATATAAAAAGAAAAAGAAGCAGGGAAAAAGAGGCAGTTAGCATAGGTAGTTAATTAGAGTAACTTAGATATCAATTTAGTGTAAAATTCAATTCTCAATTGTATTTCTTAGTTAAAAGTGTTGTAATCAGTGTTCCTAAGTGTAATTTCAACCTTGGTTAATATCAATTTTAAATGTTATTAGTTAATTTCAATTCTTGAATTTTTCATTAAAAATCTTATGTTATGATAAGTTGTTGAAATAGTTCTCTTAGGCTAAATTATATTCACTCATAAGCTCTGATAAGCTCATTGAATCTTCAATCTTGTTTTTATTAAGTTTACTTGAAATACCAAAAATAGAAAAAAATAAATAAGCTCAGTGTTGTGAAGATGGTGTAGTAAGGCAGGGCTTATATGGATAGCTGAGTGGTACAAGCTTTATAAGCTCGTATTCCACCCTGATTAACTCAAAAATCTCTTCAATAGCTTTTGTAAGCTCATCTCTTTACCCTGTTCACATTTCCATTTAAGCAGTCATACAAGTGAGTTTCCTTTTTCACATTTCAGTTATTGTTTATTAGCATAACATTTATCTATAACAGCTTAAATGGATAGTTAGTAGTTAACTGTGTGCTTATTTGAAGTTTCTACATGTTTTAAATCCTATTGGTGTTCTTACTGTCTTAGCATAAGTCATCCCGTATATCTATCATCTAGTTGTTCTTTGTAAGATTTCAAGGTTTAGTTAGCTTTAAGTAAGTTTAGAGAATCTGTGTAAATCATAAAATTAGTAGGTTTCAGTTAAAAAATTCAAAGTAGATAGTGAAACAGGTTCACTTAGGGGTGTTTGGGTTAAGCACTGTCTCAGTGACCTTGTTGTTGTATTGTTGTTATTTTGGCATTTTTGAATCAATTTAGGTTAGTTCAAGTCAAGAAAAGCTTATAAACCAAGTCCCAACTGAAAAAAGTCAAAAATACATTGTAATCCTTCACACTAGTTTAACTGTTAGAATGTAGGTTTGTATAATTGTTCATTTTGATGCATAAGTGTATTAAACAGCTTATTTTAGTCTCACTTTAACTTATTTCATCATTTTCAGTAACTAGGAAGCTTTCAAAGTTCAAAATAGTCAAATCTAGTGATCTAATCAAAAAGTCAAATTTTCAAGTTAGGCAGAAAACCCAAATCTTGGGAGAATTAATTTGAATTTTGTGTTATGATTTAGTACTTGTGCTTGTTAGGATATGTAGTCTATCAGCTCATCTTCAAGATCCCATAGTCATTATATTTTTAGGATTTTTCTATTGGGCCCCACACCCCAAGCAACACACCTGCAGGGGGAGTCTCTGCCCTGCTGCAGCAGATCTCAGGCCACACCACCCACTTTGGTGGTGGTTTCTGGCCACCACAGTGATCCCACAGACCACCACTTGGTTCCTCCCAACCCCCCTCCTGGTAGGCTCCAAAGTTTGACCATTGGTTTGACCTTGGAACCTGTGGACCCCACCTGAATCAGCTTATCCTTTCTGTCCCATTTTAGTGTTTGTTTTGAGTTTTGAATTGCTTATTTTGATGCTTATTGGCTTATCTGTGTTCAAATCTTGATCACTTAGCCTCATTTTCAGTCAAGTAGCTAGTTTCCACCAATTTATACCTTTGTGGGCCCCACAGAGGCTCAATTCCACCAAAAGTCAATTATAGTCAACTGTCACACTAATAAGCCCTCAAATAGCTTATTTTTAAGTTATAAAAAAGTTGTTTTTTTCAAAAGTTAGTTGTTTTTAGGTATAAAATAGGTTTGTAAAATAAAAATCCAGAAAAATCAAATTTAAAATAAGTGATATTTTCTATTTAATGTAATTTAAATTTAAATTTTCATTTTTAGATTTTTATTAAGTAATTTACATTTTTACATTTTTTTTAATTACCTTTTACCTTAAAGTAATTTTAGTAATTTTCTCAGATTTTTATTTTGTCATTTAGTAATTATTAGATTTAATATTAGTTTTATTAATAATTAATTAATAATTACGTTTTAAATAGCATAATTAATTTTTATAAAGTAACACCTAGTTTTTATATTTTTCCTAGCCTTTATATAATATAATATAATTTTATAAAATTTTCTAGAATTTTTACTGTTCATTTGCTATTTTTTATAATTTAAAATAGTTTAATTAGGTAATTAATATTTAATTAGTAATTAATTAATATAAAAATCACAAAAAGACAAAAATACTTATTTTTAATTTTAAAATTAGTTTTTAGTTATTTTATAATTTTAGAAATTTACTTTTCATTTTTCTTGTATTAAATTAATATTATATTGTATTTAAGTATTTTAAATATTAATAATTAGTATTAATAAGTAATTAATTAATAATAAATAATTAAATAGTGTAAAAATTTATTTTCTTTTTCTAAAAATTTTCTTTTAACCTTAGGTTTGTAAAAAAGTCATTTTCACCCCCTGTGGGTTTTCAGATTTCAGTTTTCACTTTTTTTTGTACGTTTACGTTAATTTAAACGTGAACGTACGCGTTTTTAGGTTTTAAACGTTTCTGGTTTTTCCAACTTTCCTGTCTTATTCATATAGCTTATTTAAGCTATTTCCTTGTAGATTCCTTAGTGTAATCACTGATGATGTGGGGATTGCACCAAACTTTATCTCTCAAGGGATCTCGAGAAGCTTACAACCCCCACCAGGCAGTGTACCTGATCGTTGTAGTATAGTATAGTGACAAGTACCGGGGGATTGATCGTTCAGCTAGGAATAGTCTCGCTAGGATTAGAAAACCTAAAGATTAAGTCTAGAGATGAGGGATGATTCTTTTTGTATTTTTATATTTTTTAGAAAGCAAGTAAATATCTCGGGTTTGAAGGATTTGGGGCGGAATTAGTTGCTAGTCAACTAACCCAAAACTAAGATGCAATCAAAATAAAATACTAAAAATGAAATTAAACTAATTATACTAAAGTTGTGAGCAATAAGTGGAGAAATGTGTTTACTTAGGTTTCACTACTCCCTAGATATCTTTTACACGTTAACTACTTGTTATAGTTGCGTGGATGACGGATTGTATTCCTTAATACCATTCACGGGGTGGCGTACAAAACTCCCCAATCCTATGAGTGCCTACTTCACTCCTATGTCGAGTCGGCTAAGAAGCTCCTAACATGGGATCATTAGAATTTACTCATGCATTAAATACAACCAATAAAACCTAGTACACATCGGTTCATGTTTCCTAAGACGTTAAAGCATGTTACCAATTGGAGATCTGCCAGTTTTCTTAAGCCTAACATTGAAATCATTCATCCAATACAACCATAAACAAGTAATCAACACATAATCAACATCTAGGTTTCATTAGATCCAAGCAAACACAAGATAGATCTAGCCTAACATGATGGAATCAAGACAAGCACAAGATATAGACAACCAACACATAGACATATTGATTGAATTAAAAGAATACTTATCTCAATAGCACATGTAAGGGTTCAAGGGCTGAAAACCCTTGAAAAAGCTGTAAAAAACGTATATGGTTCGGCCTTAGGGTTTCTCCAAACTTGTTCCTCTTTAATGAATGAAAATTAGAAAACTATATATAGATATTAGAGGCTGACGGCGTCAAGAACAAACTTGTGACGCCGTCATCTCGCCGCCAAATAAATCTTCGGACTGCCTTGATCTACATCTGACGCCGTCATGTAGTCCTCTTTTGCAGGCCGTTACACATTTAACTCTTGACGCTCTACTTGTGACGCCTTCATTTTTGTACTGGGTCGTCATGGTCTTTACTCTTGACGCCGTCAGGAATTCCTTCTTGACGCCGTCATACACTGTTCCCAGCATGGAAAATTAAGTCTTTGGCGTTTTCTTCACTTTTATGCTCCAAAAACGTCCGAATTGCTTCCTTTTCCAGATTTCACTCCCAAAGTACCTAAAATCACAAAAGGAACGATTTAGGGCAATATTTGATCAAATAAATTCAATTCCGGACTTAAATGACCCCCTAAAAGTGGTTCATTTTTCGCCTCATCATATACCCTTACACTTGAGATTTGCTTGTCCTCAAGCAAATGCGCTTTTATTCTAATCAAAATACAAGTTAGGGGTCATTTAACACTAATATAAAAGTAATTATAACAAATAATCGTTCCACTAAAGACCAAAGACAAGCACGGAGGTCGTACACAAGCACCTCACAAATAGTGTTTAGATACTCACATCTCTCGGGTGTAATAAAGTATAAATTACAATATGGAAACGGAAGATATCTCTCACTACCTGTCATAGCAAAATAGATTACCATAGGCTTGGGAAAGGATCAAACCTCCACCACATGGCGTAAGCACCTAGGATAAACTATCAAAGAGGTCTTTTAAAAGGGTTGTAACGTTAGGTGTAGGGATATGAAATACACGGTTTTGTTGGATATAGGCAGTCTTTACTGGTGGCGAGTTAACAATCTTGGTTAATTACATGTACAATATGTGTAACACCCCGTGAACTACTCGACCAAAAACATGGAAATTTTTCGCAAAAACGTATGTCCAAAAACTGACACATCATCACACTTTCACAATCTGACAAAAATCCATAAACATCTAGACATTGAGACTATTTTTAAATGAAACTAGACTCAATTACCTTCGAAACGCCGGGTGGCACGACCCTTGAAAGTTTACGGATCAAAAGATATGATTTTTCGAAGATCGACAAAATCTGTCTACTGTTCATACCGAAATTCAAAACCGAAATTTGGTGTTTGGTTCCAAATTTCACTTCCAAACCGAAATTTCACTACCAAACCGAAATTTGAAGTTTTGCTTCTAAATTTCACTTTCAAACCGAAATTCTAAACCGAAATTTGAGTTTTGGTTACAAATTTCACCTCCAAACCGAAATTCTACACTTTTGACCCGTTTTCCGGAAAATAACTTCTATTACCCGGAAAGACACTAAAACTTCCAGAATTTACTAATACATCATTTGGCTCATAAAAACGTAAAGTTTGGACATATACAACAGTCATAGACTTGACTCTTATATCGTAGGAAAAGTTTACTTTGACCCATTTCACCAAATGGGTGAAATTCACTAAATAGGCTTACAAGCTCTTAACCAAAAGCGCAACTTATCATTATATAGATTAAGTAACGGGTACAAATACTACTTGACCCATGATTTCACAATAATGGGTAAAAACGGGCTTTTGCCAAACGCCCCTTAAAGTTGACTTACACCTTTAACCATATTCAAGCTTGAGTACCCAATATTTACACAAACTCATACCATGACCAAAACATAACAAAGACTACAAAAGACCATGACCATGAAAACGGAATTATACCAAGGCAATAGAAGACTCTCGGGGCTTCCAACTTCAAATGCTTGGTCAAAAAGATGAGCTTCTACTTACCGCTTTCAACTAAACTACTTCTTCTACCAAGCAAGGCCTAGACTATATCTTTACCTTTGCTCGATCCTTCAGCACCTATCAAGAAAACATCACAACTAAACATGTAAGTGAAACGCTTAGTAAGTACATGGCATAACAAGCTAACAATGCATAATATAAATTATGCTATAACCATAACTAGTCTAACCACTAGTTAAGCTAGCGATATAGGGGTACTTACCTCATGCCAACATAGTCGGCCTATACACGATCAACCTTACGAGGTTGAACCTCATTCCATAGTTAGCCCAACGACTAACTAAGCTATGCCTAGAAATGGATCCATAACTAGCTAACGCACCCTATATCCTATCCTTCACCATTACCATGTAACAAACATGATAAAGCTAACAAATATAAACCATTATCATACATAAATTATGATGAAGCTAACAAAACATGTCATAACCATATACTTACCTTAATCTTTTATCACAATCTTTCTATCAAAAGCTTCCCACCTCTTTCTTGCTTCCTATATCACAATCATCTCTAATTAGAGACTAATTAACTAACTAATCATGAGTTATCAACCTTTGACCATTATGATCAAATATCATACATGAACCCTAATTTCATAATTTGGGGAAAGTACTTACTTGGTGTAGGGATTACAATTAAGGGTTCTCAAGGCTTATTTAATACTTCAAGATGGTAGATTTAGGCTTGATTACCAACTTTGCTCTTCCCTCGTCTTTTACTTTCTAAATGTCGACACACCAAGAGAGACCAAGAAAAACCTGGATCTTTCTAACATCATCTAGCCAAATTATTTAATAAAACTATTTAGCTCATATGGCAAAACTAGTCCCCTGAGTTTCATTCTTCCCATTATACAACACTTAGGTTCTTTAACTCATAATATATAATACTTAACTTATTAAATACATATATATAGTACCTTATCGGGATATGGGTGTAACAATTCACCCCTCCTTAAAATAAGATTTCGTCCTCGAAATCTATTCTTGGAATAAATGAGGATACTCATTCCTCATCTTCTCTTCCGTCTCCCATCTAATACTTATGCCCTTACGATTTCTCCATTTCACCTTTACAAAAGGGATCTCTTTCTTCCTGAGTTGTCTCACTTTTCTCCCTAATATCGCTTCCGGTTCATCCTTTTGCGAAAGTAATTCCAGATCAATCTCGATGTCATCCAAAGTGACTACCCTAGTCTCATCCGCTAGACATTTCCTCAAGTAAGACACATGGAAGGTATTATGAATACCGCTCATTTCTTCGGGCAGTTCCAACACGTATGCTACTTCTCCAACACGTTTCAAGATTTTAAATGGTCCTACAAACCGCGGACTTAATTTCCCTTTGTTTTTGAATCTAAAAACTCCCTTCCATGGAGAAACCTTTAACATGACAAAATCACCTACTTCGAATTCAATTGATCTTCTTCGATTATCGGCATAACTTTTCCACCTATCTTGCGCTGCTTTAAGTCTTGCCCGGATCATCTCAATCTTTTCGGTTGTTGCCAACACTACATCTGTGCTTGCTAATTCCCTCTTTCCGACTTCTTCCCAACATACGGGCGTCCTACACTTTCTACCGTAGAGCATCTCATAGGGTGGCATGCCTATACTCGCATGATAACTATTGTTGTAAGCGAATTCAACTAGAGGCAAATGATTATCCCAATTACCTCCAAAGTCAATCATACAAGCTCGTAACATATCTTCTAGAGTTTGAATAGTTCTCTCGCTTTGCCCGTCGGTTTGAGGATGAAAAGCCGTGCTCATATGTAGTTTCGTACCTAGTTCTTCTTGGAAACTTTGCCAAAAGTTTGAAGTGAAACGCCCGTCTCTATCGGAGACAATAGAAATGGGTACTCCATGACGTGCGACTATCTCGTTGACATAAATCTTAGCTAACTTGTCAACGGGCATATTCTCTCTGATCGGAATGAAATGTGCACTCTTTGTTAAGCGATCTACTATGACCCAAATTGCATCGTTCTTCTTTTTTGTCCTTGGTAATTTCGTAATGAAATCCATCGTGATCTTTTCCCACTTCCAAACCGGAATGTCTAAAGGTTGAACCTTTCCATACGGCTTTTGGTGCTCGGCTTTAACCTTTAAACAAGTTAGACATTTCTCAACGTACTTTACACAATCCCTTTTCATACCCGGCCACCAATAATTCTTCTTCAAATCAAGGTACATCTTTGTAGCTCCCGGATGAATAGAATACTTCGACTTGTGTGCTTCTTCTAGGATCAATTCTTTGATATCGCTCCGAAAAGGAATATAAATCCTTCCATACTGTGTCTTAATCCCTCGACTATCTTCTTCAAGGTGCGGAATGTGAGAGGTAATACGTTCACTTTCTCTATTTTCTTCTTTCAATGCTTCCTCTTGAGCTAGCTTGATTTTATCAAAAAGATCAGAAGTAACAATCATCCGTAATGAGTGGATCCTTGTAACCTTCTCTCTTTCTTTACGACTCAAGGCATCTGCTACCACATTCGCCTTACCAGGATGGTAGCGAATTTCACAATCATAATCCTTTAACAAATCTAGCCACCTTCGTTGCCTCATATTCGGATCTTTCTTTTGTAGGAAATATTGTAGGCTTCTATGATCGGTGTAAATTGTGAACTTTACGCCATATAGGTAATGCCTCCAAATTTTCAAGGCAAAGACTACAGCCGCAAACTCAAGATCATGAGTTTCATATTTCTCCTCATGTTTCTTTAATTGTCTTGAGGCATAAGCGATCACTTTACCTCGTTGCATAAGAACACACCCAAGACCGGAATATGATGCATCACTATAAACTACCAAATCTTCGGTTCCTTCGGGTAGTACAAGAACAGGTGTCTCACATAACTTCTTTTTCAGGGTATTAAAAGCTTCGTCTTGTTTTTCGCCCCACACAAAAGGAGTATTCTTCCTGGTGAGTTGTGTTAATGATGATGCGATCTTTGAGAAATCTTGAATGAACCTACGGTAATACCCTGCGAGTCCAAGAAAACTTCTGATCTCACCAACATTCTTTGGTGGTTGCCAATTCATCACGGCTTCAACTTTATACGGGTCAACCTTAATACCTTCCGAATTAATAACGTGACCAAGAAATTGGACTTCTTGTAACCAAAATTCGCACTTTGAAAATTTGGCATACAATCTTTCTCTTCTTAGCGTTTCGAGAATTTCCCGTAAATGCACTTCATGTTCCTCCTTGCTTTTAGAATAGATAAGAATATCATCAATGAATACTATAACAGACTTATCCAACATCGGTCTACATACACGGTTCATGAGATCCATGAAAACTGCTGGTGCATTTGTAAGACCAAAAGGCATAACCGTGAACTCATAGTGTCCATAACGGGTCCTAAAAGCCGTCTTAGGAATGTCTTCTTCTCGAACCTTCAACTGATGATAGCCCGAACGAAGATCAATTTTCGAAAACCATTTTGCGCCTTGGAGTTGATCAAAAAGATCGTCGATTCTTGGTAGCGGGTACACATTTTTCACCGTGACTTTGTTCAATTCACGGTAATCGATGCACATCCTCATGCTACCATCTTTCTTCTTTACAAACAAAATTGGGGCTCCCCACGGCGAACTACTAGGGCGGATAAAACACTTGTCAAGTAACTCTTGAAGTTGACTCATTAACTCTTTCATTTCGGACGGAGCAAGACGATAAGGAGTTTTGGCAATGGGAGTAGCACCCGGAACAAGGTCAATACGGAACTCAACCTGTCTATCGGGTGGAATACCCGGCAAATCTTCTGGGAATACGTCACGGAATTCATTAACAATCGGAACGTCATCGATACTTTTCTTCTTGAAATGGGTATCTATCACATGCGCCATAAAGGCATGACAACCACGTGATAAATATCTCCTAGCCTTCATTACGGTACATAATTTTAATTCACCCTTCCTATTGTCACCGTAAATCATCAATTCACGACCGCTAGGATTTACGACTCGGACAATCTTTTGTCTACATAGGATAGCCGCATTGTATTTATCTAGCCAATCCATGCCGACAATGATGTCAAATTCTCCGAGCATTATAGGAATTAGATCAATCCTAAAAACATTCTCATCGATTTCTATTTCTACATTATGATACACGTTAGACACCACAACAACCTTACTATCAGCAATTTCAACTTCTAATGGTGTCGGAAGTTTACCTAAGGGAGTGGACAATTCCTTGCTAAAACGATGGGATACAAAAGACACACTTGCACCCGAATCATATAAAACCCGAGCGGGTTTGGAATTAACAAGGATTATACCTGTGATAACATCGGAACCCGACCTTGCTTCTTCAGCACTCATCTGATAAACACGAGCTTTAGGCTTTGGAACTTCAACCTTTTCTCCTTTGATAAAATTAATCGGCTTCGCTTGCTTATTATTGGCCTTAGGACATTCGCTTATCTTATGTCCTTCTTCGTTGCACCCATAACATATCACTAGAGGCTTTGTGCAATTCTTGCTAATATGGCTTGGATCTCCACATTTATAACATCCCTTCATCCCTGATTTACATTCTCCCATATGGTTCTTACCGCACCTATTACATCGAGGTGGTAATTTTCCTATGTTGTCCCTCCTCGTGAAATCAAACTTGCCCCGCTTACCAAATGTTGTTGGTTGTTCTTGCTTCCTTTTTAATTCCTTTTTCTCCTTGCCCTTCATCCTATCCAAATCTGCTTCTCGCGTGCGCGCCCTACCTAAAAGATCTTCCATTGTAGTGCACTTGAAAGGTGATACTATAGTACGAATTTCATCCTTGAGCATCCTTTGAAATTTGTCAACCTTAAGCTTTTCGTTGTCACGATACTCCGGGCAATATTGCACCATATCACAAAACTTTTCCCACAACTCATTGACTGATTCATTAGTTTGCATAAGGTTATGAAATGCTTCTCTTATTTTATCAATCTCTTCCGCGGGAGCATATTCTTTCATAAACACCTCCTTAAATTGTTCCCACGTGCACGCTTCTCTCCAAGCACTACCTTTCTCATTAGCTTTACCTTCCCACCATATTTTAGCCCGTTCACGAATATAGTTAGAAGCAAAGTTCACCTTATCCTCCTCCGCACAACGACTGGTACGGAAAGCCCCTTCTATATCGGTAATCCACCTAGAACTCTTTAACGGGTCAAGAGATCCCGTAAATATCGGTGGAGTACAAGCGGTGAAGTCACGATAAGTAGATTTTTCCTTCCCTACTCCGGGTCTAGCATTCGAGTCACTCATTAACTCTCCACTCTGCTTAAGCCTTCCGATCTCCTCTTGAAATATCTTTTGCAAGTTTTCAGTTGTTTTGTTAATATAGTAGGGCATTGATTTCTTAATAGCCTTGCCTATCCTTTTTGCCATCATTGTATTCAAAGTTTTCATTTCCTCTTTTGTGAAGCCTCTAAAGTTAAGGCCTTCGGAGCTAGAAGATGAAGAAGAATTTTCATGACCTTTCTCGTTGTCACCCACATCGCTTGCCGAAGATTCGGCATGTTTGGAAGCCGTAGCTTTCGTGGCTTCTTTCGGGTGAGGGGTATCCATTCCTTCTTTTAACTGAAAATTTACAAGTCACACTATCAAGTACAATCATATACATAGTCGATGCATGAATGACATTCTATATATCCCTACACTAACTTACTAAAGTTTGTCACCCATGTATAGTCTTAATGATTTCAACTTCACATATGTACTATATTTTTATCACTACGGTGGCCAAGCGTAGTCATAAAAATACTTAACATATGTGTCCTTAAAATCACCAAAACAATACACCAATAACAAACACTAGTAATAAACGCGTCTCTATCGGGTCTAAGTCTAGGAAATCCTAAAGTGAAATCCTAAATCTCTTAGACCAAAGCTCTGATACCAAGTTGTAACACCCCGTGAACTACTCGACCAAAAACATGGAAATTTTTCGCAAAAACGTATGTCCAAAAACTGACACATCATCACACTTTTACAATCTGACAAAAATCCATAAACATCTAGACATTGAGACTATTTTTAAATGAAACTAGACTCAATTACCTTCGAAACGCCGGGTGGCACGACCCTTGAAAGTTTACGGATCAAAAGATATGATTTTTCGAAGATCGACAAAATCTGTCTACTGTTCATACCGAAATTCAAAACCGAAATTTGGTGTTTGGTTCCAAATTTCACTTCCAAACCGAAATTTCACTACCAAACCGAAATTTGAAGTTTTGCTTCTAAATTTCACTTTCAAACCGAAATTCTAAACCGAAATTTGAGTTTTGGTTACAAATTTCACCTCCAAACCGAAATTCTACACTTTTGACCCGTTTTCCGGAAAATAACTTCTATTACCCGGAAAGACACTAAAACTTCCAGAATTTACTAATACATCATTTGGCTCATAAAAACGTAAAGCTTGGACATATACAACAGTCATAGACTTGACTCTTATATCGTAGGAAAAGTTTACTTTGACCCATTTCACCAAATGGGTGAAATTCACTAAATAGGCTTACAAGCTCTTAACCAAAAGCGCAACTTATCATTATATAGATTAAGTAACGGGTACAAATACTACTTGACCCATGATTTCACAATAATGGGTAAAAACGGGCTTTTGCCAAACGCCCCTTAAAGTTGACTTACACCTTTAACCATATTCAAGCTTGAGTACCCAATATTTACACAAACTCATACCATGACCAAAACATAACAAAGACTACAAAAGACCATGACCATGAAAACGGAATTATACCAAGGCAATAGAAGACTCTCGGGGCTTCCAACTTCAAATGCTTGGTCAAAAAGATGAGCTTCTACTTACCGCTTTCAACTAAACTACTTCTTCTACCAAGCAAGGCCTAGACTATATCTTTACCTTTGCTCGATCCTTCAGCACCTATCAAGAAAACATCACCACTAAACATGTAAGTGAAACGCTTAGTAAGTACATGGCATAACAAGCTAACAATGCATAATATAAATTATGCTATAACCATAACTAGTCTAACCACTAGTTAAGCTAGCGATATAGGGGTACTTACCTCATGCCAACATAGTCGGCCTATACACGATCAACCTTACGAGGTTGAACCTCATTCCATAGTTAGCCCAACGACTAACTAAGCTATGCCTAGAAATGGATCCATAACTAGCTAACGCACCCTATATCCTATCCTTCACCATTACCATGTAACAAACATGATAAAGCTAACAAATATAAACCATTATCATACATAAATTATGATGAAGCTAACAAAACATGTCATAACCATATACTTACCTTAATCTTTAATCACAATCTTTCTATCAAAAGCTTCCCACCTCTTTCTTGCTTCCTATATCACAATCATCTCTAATTAGAGACTAATTAACTAACTAATCATGAGTTATCAACCTTTGACCATTATGATCAAATATCATACATGAACCCTAATTTCATAATTTGGGGAAAGTACTTACTTGGTGTAGGGATTACAATTAAGGGTTCTCAAGGCTTATTTAATACTTCAAGATGGTAGATTTAGGCTTGATTACCAACTTTGCTCTTCCCTCGTCTTTTACTTTCTAAATGTCGACACACCAAGAGAGACCAAGAAAAACCTGGATCTTTCTAACATCATCTAGCCAAATTATTTAATAAAACTATTTAGCTCATATGGCAAAACTAGTCCCCTGAGTTTCATTCTTCCCATTATACAACACTTAGGTTCTTTAACTCATAATATATAATACTTAACTTATTAAATACATATATATAGTACCTTATCGGGATATGGGTGTAACAATATGGCGTTGCTAAGCCAAGACTAGACTCGACTTAAGCTAATTAATGAAAAATAATAAAAACATAAAATGAACATAGAATGAAACGGGATGGTAGTCCGTATGTTTTTTCTCTTTTTCTTTTTCTATTTTTTTTTTCTTTTCTTTTTTCTTGATTTTTTGATTTTTTTTCTTCATACACTCTTACCCTACCATCCAAAATAATACATCATAGGGAAGGAAAATTCCCCTTACACTTGAATTTTTACATACTTTACAATAAACTAATCTAATGACTCGAATAAAGATAATCAAAACACTTGGAGCACTTTTAAGATTAACGTACATATGGGGGTAATAATTGATGTTCTTCCCCATTACTCCATAAAATAAGTACTTTACCCATGAGTCCCAATCGTCCCAAAACAATATGTACAAAGATATGACTCGACTTAGCAACCATGTAATCAATTAGATAGTTAACTTAGGGTTTAACAAATAACAATAATGCACTAAAGATGAGTGCATACACGGAAGGCTAAGGCGATTTTTTTGTACATTTAAGTGGGGTGTAACAAATTCTTCCTTTAAGTAATATGCTTAAAGTTAGAAACGAAAAGATAGGCTCGGAGGGGTGTACTAGGGGTTTCGTGTACTAAAAATGAGTACAACGCTAAGGTGTGGGAAAAATTAGTTGACTTAACTAGCCAAGTAATATGACTTAAATGGTTAAGTAATTATAACACGGGTTTAAACACAAGGGTGATCCTAATGCCTCTTATCATGTAGTAAATCCTACTACACGAATGTAGTCTCACTAGCGGTCTCGGGATGCATCACTAACGCAAGTTCTAGAATCTAAATGCTACCGGTACACTCATAAGCACTAATAGTAAATGCTTTTCCTATCAAATCTAAAGGCGAACCTCACATATTTTTGTGGAAAATTTTTCTGAATAATACGGTTATGTGCTAGTCATACAATCTCCTATCCATGAGACGCTTGCTATGGCTAAAGTTTCACTCCTAAATGTTGTAAAAAATTTTAAATTTGGCGCTAAAATTGCACTAACAAGTATTTATCATAGTTTTATTACACATCTACCATCAAACAAAAAAACTCATGCGAAAGTGTATTTGTAAGGTATCATCATTTTACCCTCCCCTTACACTTAAGATGAACATTATCCCCAATGTTCAAGTAAAGAATGTAAAAGTGAAAAGTAAAAAGAATGAAATCAAATACTCCCCTGATTCGCTCGGTATGGATAATAAGGTGGTCAGGTTAAATCTTCCTCCAAGAAAATGAACAATCAAAGCTTCCCTTCCAGAAAAATAATCATCTTCTTGTCATACATAACCTGTAAATCCTGAGAAAACAGACAAGGCAACCTCGCATAAAATCGGCAGCAATCTACATAAGTTACTAAATCCTAGAAAGCAAAGTAAGATATAATGCTTGTGGAATGAAGTTTGCAGATTTCTTGGAGATTATAAAACTTAATAATTCAGCAAAAACTTTAAGATTCCGTTAGAAAAAAAAACTGGTAAAATTTCCAGATTTTTACTCGTGACGCTGTCAAGAGCAAGCTCATGACGCCGTCATAAGTGACCTACAGAAATTCTTATGTTAAGTTTTCGGAAAATTTCTGGAAAAACTTGGTCTTACTTCCTGGAAAATCCTGCAAAACTTCATTATGACTCGATACAAGCATTTGACTCTAACAAATACGAATATACATGTTCACTTAATATTGTGGAGAGTCATGATCGGTTTGTTTCTTAAAAACATATTTGGGGTTTCCCCTTACACTTATCTCTTGCAAAAATACCTTTGGGTGGAGTTAAGACTAGGCCAAAACAACAAAGTAAAGTATTTCCACTTTTTAGTTTAGAAGCAAGATCTACCAACAATAAAAATAAAGCATGCATACGGAAGCAAATAACAAACAAAAAAAAATAAAAATCACACTAAATCATGGGTTGCCTCCCAAGAAGCGCTTTTCTTTATTTACGAGTCTTGTAGCTAGACTCAAGGTCATGGGTTACTACGTGACCTCATCGTTGGTTTCACTCTCTAGGTCGTCTTCTAAGCCAGTATCGCTTTCATAGTATAGGTACTTCGGGTCTTCGAACTCAAAGACATCCTTTCGATACTTAGATCCAAGTTTACTAACATCCTTAAAGAATCCACACGATAAATCAGAAGTGTTCTTACATCCTCTCCGAACATCTTCATCACACAAAATAAGTTGGGAAATTATCCTATCAAGCCCGTCTCAATCGATTCCCTTGAGATCTTTTCTCTTGTACGGCGTTTGGTATGAAACCCTCCTAATTCCATCAGCGAAGGTCATGATTCCGTTCCGGTCATCAACTATCAGATTAGTGATTTCACAAAAGGGTGCTCCAAAAACAACTTGTGACAACCTTGGGTCGACGTAATCTTCGATGTTGTCCACGATTGTAAATTCCATAGTGAATGCCATATTTCCTACGAACACCTGGATTTCATGATATTTACCAACCACTTTCTCTCCCTTATAAATCATTCCCCATCTGCAGATATTGTTATAATGGAATATGGACATAAAATTCTTAGGTAGGAAGACGTTAATGTAGACATTATCGAAGTATTTGTGACCGATCATGCAGGGAATTTTGAGATTTTTCGGATCACGTCCCCTTATTCTCTCTGATCCTCCATCCCTTGATCCAATTAGGTTCCCTTCAAGGGAGGGACGATACTCGTACACCTCCTCATTACCCCAACGAAAAATTGCTTTCTTAACACCATTGGTGAAAAACGCACTACCATCCTTCTCATCAAGGATTACTCCCGATTCTTTGATAAATGGTTTCCCAAGAACAAGGTTGGTTGACTATTGATTGGTGACAGGGTCCATGTCATCGACCACAGTGAGGTCAGTATTGTAAACAAGTTCTCCAATCATGATTGATAAATCTTTTATTACCCTTTTATTATTGACTCTTTCGCACACTATGCGTTCTGGGAAGGCTTCGTGGTATAGGGAGAGGGGGATTATGTTGACGGGGTGGCTAGGATCTATATGACTATCGGTTAAGAGCTTTTCCTTAATTGTGCAGGAGATCTTGAAAACTTTAGAGTTGCTTTTCTCAGTCCTATCACTACTCCCACTAGTATCATCTTCCATTTTTCTCTCGGGTTCCTCTATAATAGATTTACCCAAAATGGCTGGATTTCTCGTATGCTCTTCCGATCTCTCTTTCCCTTCATCTAATTTGCTAGATTCTTGCGTGGTGGACTGCTTGAATGAGTTGGTAGGGCTTCTGGTCAAATCGTGGTCCACCCTTGAGGTCTCATTTTTAGCTGTATGACCGACATTTTCAGTTTGTTGTTGGTTCGAGTTAGGTGTAGAGGCAGATATTGTGGTGACGGTATTTATGAAATGAATTGGTCCTAGGGGTTGATGGGTTCTTTTACTTTTGGTGATAGATGTTTGAATAGCTTACTAGGACTTTTTATTTTCACAGGAGAGATTGGCGGGTTCATGATGGTAACAGATTTGACCTCATCAACGTGAATTGGTTTATTAACAACGAGCTCTTTGATAGCAGTCAACAGATTACAAATCTTGTTATTCATATCGGCCTGCTGTTGTCTAAATTTAGCTTCGAGCGTAGAGAGCTGCAATTCTTGGGATAGAATGAATTTTCGCAAGGCATCTTCACAGCTTTGCTTAGGAGTGCTCTGCGATGGAAAATGCTCGGACCATTTGAGTGGTGAGGAGTCATTGAAGGATACGCTCCGCGTTTGGTACCCTTTGAAATTAGGTTTATCCTTCCATGCCTCATAGGCCTCGTCAGAAGTTCGAGGGCCTTGACCAACGTGTGACGATGTGAATTCGTTGTAAGCACGTTTTGGAAGCTCCATGCAGTTATGAGTTTCGTGAGGGCCATTACACAATTTACATGCAGAAGCGATTCTGCTTACTTGGCCTGAAGGCTTTTGTGCTTCGTAAGATTTCATGAGAGACTTGACTCGACCTTCAAGTTCCATGATCCTACGGTCGGGAGTGCTAGGGTTGTTGGAAGGCAAAGATATTGCCTTGACCGTTTTGTTCAAATCACGGGGATCATTCCAACTTTCGTTGTCATAGAGAGCAAGATCTTCTATGAGTTCCCATGATTGTTCCGCACTTAGATCACGTAGCTTACCACCGGACGATTGGTCAATGGCTCGCCTCGTGGAGAGGTTGATATGGTCATAAAAGATTTGGACTTGGAGCCAAAGATCTATGCCATGATGAGGGACGTTTTGGAGTAAGTCCTTGAAACGAGTCCATGCTTCATAGAGAGTTTCATTTTGACGTTGTTGGAACATCAAGATGTCATTTCTAAGCTTAGTAGTTCTCCCTGGTGGGAAAAATTGAGCAAGGAAACGAGTGGTGAGATCATCCCATTTGGTGATGGATCCCGCGGGTAAACGCTCAAGCCATTGGCTAGCTTGATCACGTAGAGAGAATTGGAATAGGCGTAATCGGGTTGTCTCTCTAGTTGCAACACCTAGGTCTATGGAATCTACGATTTTAAGGAAGTCTTTGAGATGTTGATTTGGATCTTCGGAACGAAGTCCATGGAATGCACATCCGCTTTGCACCAACCGGATGGTGTCGGATCGCAAGGGGGTCACATTTGCTCCGGTGAGCTCAATGGTGTTTCGGTAGCCTTGGTGGCTAGGTCGGGAATACTCTCCTAAGGTTCGGGGCCTAAGAGGTTCTAGTGGTGGGTTTTGTTGTGGTGGGATGACGGGTTCAAAGATGTTCCCATCGTCCATGATGTCGGGTGGTGAAGAGTTACGAACAAACACACAAAGAAATAAGATAGACTAAAGAGAACCTAAAAATAAAAATAAAATCATACTAGAACGGAATCTAGCAAGTAGACCTAATAAAAAGAGATTCTAACCTAGACAATAACTATTCCCCGGGCTGCGGCGCCAAAAACTTGATGACGTGGGGATTGCACCAAGCTTTACCTCTCAAGGGATCTCGAGAAGCTTACAACCCCCACCAGGCAGTGTACCTGATCGTTGTAGTATAGTATAGTGACAAGTAGCGGGGGATTGATCATTCAGCTAGGAATAGTGTTGCTAGGATTAGAAAACCTAAAGATTAAGTCTAGAGATGAGGGATGATTCTTTTTGTATTTTTATATTTTTTAGAAAGCAAGTAAATATCTCGGGTTTGAAGGATTTGGGGCGGAATTAGTTGCTAGTCAACTAACCTAAAACTGAGATGCAATCAAAATAAAATACTAAAAATGAAATTAAACTAATTATACTAAAGTTGTGAGAAATAAGTGGAGAAATGTGTTTACTTAGATTTCACTACTCCTTAGATATCTTTTACACGTTAATTACTTGTTATAGTTGCGTGGATGACGGATTGTATTCCTTAATACCATTCACGGGGTGGCGTACTTAACTCCCCAATCCTATGGGTGCCTACTTCACTCCTATGTCGAGCCGGCTAAGAAGCTCCTAACATGGGATCATTAGAATTTACTCATGCATTAAATACAACCAATAAAACCTAGTACACATCGGTTCATGTTTCCTAAGACGTTCAAGCATGTTACCAATTGGAGATCTGCCAGTTTTCTTAAGCCTAACATTGAAATCATTCATCCAATACAACCATAAACAAGTAATCAACACATAATCAACATCTAGGTTTCATTAGATCCAAGCAAACACAAGATAGATATAGCCTAACATGATGGAATCAAGACAAGCACAAGATATAGACAACCAACACATAGACATATTGATTGAATTAAAAGAATACTTATCTCAATAGCACATGTAAGGGTTCAAGGGCTGAAAACCCTTGAAAAAGCTGTAAAAAACGTATATGGTTCGGCCTTAGGGTTTCTCCAAACTTGTTCCTCTTTAATGAATGAAAATTAGAAAACTATATATAGATATTAGAGGCTGACGGCGTCAAGAACAAACTTGTGACGCCGTCATCTCGCCGCCAAATAAATCTTTGGACTGCCTTGATCTACATCTGACGCCGTCATGTAGTCCTCTTTTGCAGGCTGTCACACATTTAACTCTTGACGCTCTACTTGTGACGCCTTCATTTTTGTACTGGGTCGTCATGGTCTTTACTCTTGACGCCGTCAGGAATTCCTTCTTGACGCCGTCATACACTGTTCCCAGCATGGAAAATTAAGTCTTTGGCGTTTTCTTCACTTTTATGCTCCAAAAACGTCCGAATCGCTTCCTTTTTCCAGATTTCACTCCCAAAGTACCTAAAATCACAAAAGGAACGATTTAGGGCAATATTTGATCAAATAAATTCAATTCCGGGCTTAAATGACCCCCTAAAAGTGGTTTATTTTTTGCCTCATCAATCACTCACAAACCCATTCCTGTCCAAATTCACCCGATCACAGACTCGTTTGATAACCATCCACACCTCGTCGGGACATAACGACCCGGGGAAATCCTATATTACTTGGAGCATTGGTCTAGGGAATTTGACCTTGTTGACCATTCACCTGGTCAATTTAAGTTGACTGTTTAGCATCAATCAAAATTTCACAACCTAAACTAACTATGGAATGATTTGAGTGCTTGTGGAATCTAAAGTTCACACAGTCAACAGTTATGTGGTATGTAGGATGATTTTGACTATTTTGAAGTTAAACCTCCAATTTTATGCTTGAATACTCCTGATATACCCTAAAATAATTAAAACAAACCATATGCAACCATTGAACCACCCTGGAGTACCCTGAATAAGCATAAGCCAAACACCCCTTAAGTTGTTGTCTGCTAAGGCTTTTCAAAGCCAAAGGATGATTTAGACTTGAGTTATCCAATTTTATGATTAAACTCAGTTCCAAAACACCATGTAACAACTAATCAACAACAATTATCCACTAAATCTAACAACTATGCAAATATTCAACACAACAGTTAGGCAAAAGCTATAAGAAAGCTATGAAACACAGATTCACTAAGACAGATGAATCAAATGAGATAACAAACTCATATTCAACAACTAAAACTACTACATCAGCAATCTGCATCAATGGAACAGTAACTCCAAACACAATTACCACAGATTAAGCTATATACAAGAAATTTGAACAACACTTACAAGGTATTTCCAAGCATAGAACAAGGAACCAAGAACCCTGAGCCTAACCTACTACCTCCCTTGAGGTACTAGACCATATATCCTTTACTTCTTCTCTTCTTCTTTCATAATTTCTTATTTATTTTACTCCATTTTTTTTCTTTTTCTTTTTCTCTTTTTCTTTTCTTTTTTGATTTTCTGCTTTCTTTGATTTCAACCAACCTTAACAAACTTAGACTAACATTATGAAATTAAATAAAGAACATTTAAAGCAATTTACAAGTTACTTGAGAATTTGAATGAAAATTCGAATTTGGCATAAACTTACACAAGACTTTAATTTAACTTGAAAATTGATATTACAAATATAAACTTAGTTGAGAGATTCAAAAGAAAAAGATTACATAATTAGAATTACACTACAATTAACACTACAAACTAGGACTAAACTAATTCTACTCTAATCCCTCTTCTGCTTTCTCTTTCTTCATCTATATATGCCTTGAGGAGTCTTCTTTGACTTTCCCACTTCCATCATTGGCCATTGGATGAGTGGAATTTCAATCTTGGCCCTTGAATGATTTTGGCGCCAAAACTTATATAAGCCAAATGGGTCAGTGTTTGAGTGAGAGGTGAGTGAAGCAATAAATATTTCTTGGACATTGTGGTAGGCAAGGGGAACAAGGAATGGAAGGGGTGAGTTGGAGAGATGGGGGAGGATTGAGTGTGGCAGTGATGTTGCAGACAAGTTGGGGAGGAGGGTGAAGGGTCAACCTTGGGTTTGACCAAGGTTATTATAAAAACGGGGGTGGTTTGTTTGTGGAGTGGGCCTGGGTGATGATGGGCCAAGGAGATATAAGGTGGGCTTGGCATTGTTGGGTGATAAAAAAAAGTGGATCAGGTTTTGGTTTTGGATTAGTGTAATAAAAAGGGTCCATTTTGGTTTTATAGTAATACACAAGGACCAATGTTGTAATAATCCGAAAATCAAGGACCTGAAATGCAACTTTCCACAAATAGAGACCAACTTTGCCAAAGTAAGTAAACAAAAGACCATATTTGATAAATTCCAAATTTTACACCCAGGGACTATTTTTGCCAATTTAGAAACTACAGGGACCAAAATTGTAATTTCTCAAAACTGAGGGACTGAAATTGTATTTTCTTCAAACTTTTCACCCAAAGTCCATTTTTGACAACTTTTGATTTTTAAGGGACTTGGGTTGACTTTTCTTTTAAAATTATATGCTCAGGGTCTGATTTTGACAAATTTTGAAACTTGGGGGACTGAAACTGCCAATATTGCAAACTTTGATCATTTTTCATTTGTTTTTACTCTTTTTGCATCTAAAACATATAAAACACAATTTTGAAATATTTTCAGTATTTTGATGCATTTCTGAGTGTTTTTGTATGTTTTGCAGTTCAGATTTGACCAAAAATGATGAGTGTTTGAGCATTCAACAATCCCCCACACTAAAATATTGCTAGTCCCTAGCAATAAACTGTTTTGAAAACTTAATGGATTTTAAACTCTTTACCAAAAGCCATTACTTCTGGAGTAGCCAGATGCATCTATTCAAGTAAGAACTATGGTCCACCTGATAACCATGTGATTTTGAGCAAACTACCAGCTGTCAACGGATTTGATTAGTCTTTACCATAAGCCGTTTGCTTCTGGACTAGCCAACTCTTGATGGAATAGTCAACATCTTGGTGAGTTGATTACCAATTATGGTTTTTCTACTGCCTTTACCACAAGCTATAATCTTGCGGGCTAGCCAACTCATGCGCGTTTTAGGATATGGCGAGTTGAGGTACCATACAATTTTGGGCAAATTGCAAGCCATAAACGGATTTGATATATCTTTACCAAGAGCCGTTTGATCCTGGATTAGCCAATCCTTTTGTCGGTTAGACCTGGCGGACTGATAACCACAAAAAATTTTGAAGCACTAGTGAAATTTTTTTAAAAATTTTTGAAATTTTGGCCAAAACGGGGGTACTAGATAATAAAATGTGATAAAATTCGCTAGAATACCCCCCACACTTAGAATGAATATTGTCCTCAATATTCAAAGTCCCGGCTATTATGCCGACATTTTGAACGTAAAAGGGCAACATTACAATCTAAATGTGGAAAACACCATTTTGTATTTTCACTTTTGTAACCATAATAGGGGTAACTCCCCCACACTTAGGGTGAAAAACCTAAGTAAATGCTACTGTTTTTGTTTACCGAGTCGCTAGCTTGACTTGACCCCGAATTCATTTGTCCTTGGGGAAGCATGATGTGGAAGAAACAATCTCCATCGGACTTTCATTCAAGATGTTTGGACAAACATTTGAAGCACGTGAAAGTTCCACACCGATGAGATGTAATCCCGGCTCAAGATAATGGTACATGAAAATGCCGGGATCAAAGATGGTATCTTCATTCCCGAAGGAGTGAAGAAGAGAGGAGGCTCATTATTGGTGAAGAAAAGGAAGAAAACCATGATGAAAATCATGATTTGATCTTCTTCCTCGAGAGCAGGCTCATTAGCCTGAGTTTGGATTTCAAGGGTTAAGCTCAAAAACATCCCGGGACGGTGGGGGGGAATTTGCAAATCCTCATGATTGAGTGCATCTCCCCCGGGCTATCAAACTCCGGAGGAGTCATGATAAGGTGATCAATGATGGGCTCAGAAGGTATTTCATCTACATCACTGATGTCTCCATAAGATAAATAATTTTCATCAGTGTTTGAATCACTAAGCCCGGTATTGAGATAGGAATTGGGTGATGGATAATCATTCAATAGGCTTTCAAGGAAAAGAATATCCCCCTCAGAATCAAGATAGTTATCATCAACTTCATATGAAGTTGAACTATCTAGGGCAAGGAATGCTTCGACTTCTTTCATATCATCTTTGAGATCAAAGAGATCATCATCACATCCCGATGGAAGTGGATTGGTGTGAGTGAGTTCATCAGCGAACTCCTCGAGAAGAAGGTCAACATTAGAGTGGGGAAGGGATGCATCAACATACTCAATGTCTCCATAAGATAAATAATCATCACTGTAATCAGAGACAATCTCAATTTGATCATTTGGATTATCAGGGGGAGAAGGAATATCACACACTTGATCAAAAGTTCCCTGTGACTCTCTCGGGATTGGGACAAGGATCTCAACACTAGACTTTATTAATTCGTCCGATTCCTTATTCGGAACATTGCTAAGATGCTCATCCCCCATGTTTAGAGAGTGAGTGTGAACTTCGGGTGTGATAACAACAGACAGAGGGAGATGAGAGGAGCTAGCATTCATGGATTGTACGAGTTCCATTTGATCTTCTGCTAGTAATTTCTCCGTCACGTTATTTTCTCCCTGATTTTCAATGGGAGGAATCACAAATGATGAATCTGAATAACCCTTATAAAATTGAAGGATATCAAGGGTGTCTTCATTATCACTATCATCATCACAGTCTAGAAGAGCAGCTTTACGAAATTTGGCACGTGTTATAGCTGCTTGTTCTAAGACAAGTAATTCTTCCACGCTCAATTCATTTCTAGCATCTCGTTCTTCAGCAAGTAATTCTGCCATAGATTTCTCACGAGAGTCTTGAAACGATGTAGTAACCAACTCCTCCTTAAGTTCTTTCAATATCTCAAGAGCCTTTAGTAAAAGGTCTTGCTCAGTATCATGAGGAGTTGTGTGAATCATATGGTACTGTGGAGGTGGGTCTGAAAATGAATAGTCGTAATTGTTACAAGGAAATGGATTCCTTGTTTGACAATCCGAGCTAGAGTGTGGACCTCCACAGTAATCACAACAGTGAAACTGATGTGGCTGTTGGTTGTATGTGCTTGAGTTATAATTGGTATCAGGAAACTCCTCATAGACAAGCGTGTTTCCCGATTGACAATCAAAACTGTAATGGGAACCACCACAGTACTCACAACAGTAAAACTGTTGAGTCTCATGGTGTGGTAACTGGTGGAATAAATTAGTCGTGTCATGGTAAGAATAGGGATCTTGGTTATAGACAGACCCGTTTCCTGACTATACCATGCCACAACCGGGGCAATTACCACCATTATAAGGATTACCATACCAATGGCAAATAAGAAGGTGTGGATGAGACATAGAAAGAATCAAAAGGTTTGGGAGGGTAAGGAATGAAGAATCAAATGGGTAGGAGGGTAAAGATGAATATTTTTGGGTTTTTGGATAAACATTTTGTACAAATAGAAAGAAAATGTTTTTGTGTTTTTTGTGTTCGTTGAAAACTGAGTTTAAAATGTTTTCGGGAACAGTTTTGTTTTAATAAGATAATAAGAAGATAATATGAACAAGGATGGGAAATTTACAAAGGATGTATATCCCGATTCACCAATACGCAAAACCGTTTAGAATAGCGCGCACACCTCCCCGGCAGCGGCGCCAAAATTTGATTGGCTCCAAACAGCCAACCTAAATTGACCAAGTAAATGGTCAACAAGGTCAAACTACCTAGAGTCAATGCTCCGTGGAAGTACAGGGTTTCCCCGGGTCGTTATGTCCCGACGAGGTGTGGATTGTATTCAAACGGTTCTGTGATCAGGTGAATTTGGACGGAAAGGGTTTGTGAGTGGTTATACTAAGGAATCTACAAAGAAATAGCTTAAACAAGCTATATAGATGATTACGTGAAAGTTAGATACCTAAAAACGTTTAATAACTAAAAACGCGTACGTTCAGATTAAATTTATGCGAACGTACAAAATAAAACGTGAAAACTGAAATCTGAAAACCCACAGGGGGTGAAAATGACTTTTTTACAAACTAAATGATAAAAGAAAATTTTTAGAAAAAGAAAATTAATTTTTACATTATTTAATTATTTAATATTAATTAAATACTAATTAATTCTAATTATTAATATTTAAAATACTTAAATACAATATAATATTAATTTAATTCTAGAAAAATAAAAATAAAATTTCTAAAATTATAAAATAACTAAAAACAAATTTTAAAATTAAAAAAATGTCTTTTTGTCTTTTTGTGAATTTTACATTAATTAATTACTAAATATATATTAATTACCTAATTAAACTAATTTAAATTGTAAAAAATAGAAAATGAACAGTAAAAATTCTAGAAAAATTCCTAAAATTATATTATGTTATATAAAAGCTAGGAAAAATATAAAAACTAGGTGTCACTTTATAAAAACTAATTATGCTATTTACTACTTAATTATTAATAAAACTAATATTATATCTAATAAATACTAAATGACAAAATAAAAATCTGAGAAAATTACCAAAATTACTTTAATATAAAAGGTAATCAATAAAAATATAAAAATGCCAAGTACTTAATAAAAATATAAAAATGAAAATTAAAATTTAAATTACATTAAATAGAAACTATCACTTATTATTAAATTGGTTTTTCTTGATTTTTCTTTTTGAAAACTAATTTACACCTAAAAACAAACAACTTTTGTAAAAACAACTTTTATGTAACTTGAAAATAAGCTGATTATGAAGCAATAAGCAAAACAGTTGACTTTGGTTGACCAAGGAAGGAAATAAGCTTAAATGAGCTTAAGTGGGACCCACTATGGGTGATTCTGGTTCAAATAACTTACTTGGACATGTTTAAACAAGATTCAAACAAATAAGCAACTTGAATAAGCCAAAAAGCATGAATAAGCACTTAACTTTTTTGAAGACTGAGACAGAAAATGGGACAGACTGGAGGAGTGATTTCAAGTGGGTCTCAGGGGTCCTAAGGTCAAACTAATGGTCAATATTTAAAGGCTACCAGGAGGGGGGTTGGGAGAACCAAGATTGGGGCCTGTGGGACCACTGTGGTGGCCAGAAACTACCACCAAAGGTGGTGGTTTGGATGGTGACCTGCTGATGCAGGGGAAGGGGGTGCCCTGCAGCCTACTTTGGAGAGCTGTGGGGGCCCACAGAAAAATCACAAAAATGCAATGGAGGTGGGGGGGACTTAAAGATGAGGTGTTGGACTACAAATCCAGAAAAGAACAAGCCCTAGATCCTAACAGAGAAATCAAAACAAATCCTTGAAAAAATGATATTTTCTACAAAAATGCAATTTGACTTTTTAATGAAACTTGGAAATTTGAATTTTTTGAGATTCTAAT
Source organism: Artemisia argyi (assembly GCA_030686995.1). Lineage (NCBI taxonomy): Eukaryota > Viridiplantae > Streptophyta > Magnoliopsida > Asterales > Asteraceae > Artemisia > Artemisia argyi. The sequence continues at coordinate 98,370,195 of CM060691.1, forward strand.
GGTTACCACTGATCTAATAAGTTGTAATAAGCCTAGATGTATTGAAATTTCACAACCTAAACTAACTATGGAATGATTTGAGTGCTTGTGGAATCTAAAGTTCACACAGTCAACAGTTATGTGGTATGTAGGATGATTTTGACTATTTTGAAGTTAAACCTCCAATTTTATGCTTGAATACTCCTGATATACCCTAAAATGATTAAAACAAACCATATGCAACCATTGAACCACCCTGGAGTACCCTGAATAAGCATAAGCCAAACACCCCTTAAGTTGTTGGCTGCTAAGGCTTTTCAAAGCCAAAGGATGATTTAGACTTGAGTTATCCAATTTTATGATTAAACTCAGTTCCAAAACACCATGTAACAACTAATCAACAACAATTATCTACTAAATCTAACAACTATGCAAATATTCAACACAACAGTTAGGCAAAAGCTGTAAGAAAGCTATGAAACATAGATTCACTAACACAGATGAATCAAATGAGATAACAAACTCATATTCAACAACTAAAACTACTACATCAGCAATCTGAATCAACGGAACAGTAACTCCAAACACAATTACCACAGATTAAGCTATATACAAGAAATTTGAACAACACTTACAAGGTATTTCCAAGCATAGAACAAGGAACCAAGAACCCTGAGCCTAACCTACTACCTCCCCTGAGGTACTAGACCATATATCCTTCACTTCTTCTTTTCTTCTTTCATAATTTCTTATTTATTTTACTCCATTTTTTTTCTTTTTATTTTTCTCTTTTTCTTTTCTTTTTTGATTTTCTGCTTTCTTTGATTTCAACCAACCTTAACAAACTTAGACTAACATTATGAAATTAAATAAAGAACATTTAAAGCAATTTACAAGTTACTTGAGAATTTGAATGAAAATTCGAATTTGGCATAAACTTAAACAAGACTTTAATTTAACTTGAAAATTGATATTACAAATGTAAACTTAGTTGAGAGATTCAAAAGAAAAAGATTACATAATTAGAATTACACTACAATCAACACTACAAACTAAGACTAAACTAATTCTACTCCAATCCCTCTTCTGCTTTCTCTTTCTTCATCTATATATGCCCTGAGGAGTCTTCTTTGACTTTCCCACTTCCATCATTGGCCATTGGATGAGTGGAATTTCAAACTTGGCCCTTGAATGATTTTGGCGCCAAAACTTATATAAGCCAAATGGGTCAGTGTTTGAGTGAGAGGTGAGTGAAGCAATAAATATTTCTTGGACATTGTGGTAGGCAAGGGGAACAAGGAATGGAAGGGGTGAGTTGGAGTGATGGGGGAGGATTGAGTGTGGCAGTGATGTTGCAGACAAGTTGGGGAGGAGGGTGAAGGGCCAACCTTGGGTTTGACCAAGGTTATTATAAAAACGGGGGTGGTTTGTTTGTGGAGTCGGCCTGGGTGATGATGGGCCAAGGAGATATAAGGTGGGCTTGGGATTGTTGGGTGATAAAAAAAAGTGGATCAGGTTTTGGTTTTGGATTAGTGTAATAAAAAGGGTCCATTTTGGTTTTATAGTAATACACAAGGACCAATGTTGTAATAATCCGAAAATCAAGGACCTGAAATACAACTTTCCAAATAGGGACCAACTTTGCCAAAGTAAGTAAACAAAAGACCATATTTGATAAATTCCAAATTTTACACCCAGGGACTATTTTTGCCAATTTAGAAACTACAGGGACCAAAATTGTAATTTCTCAAAACTGAGGGACTGAAATTGTATTTTCTTCAAACTTTTCACCCAAAGTCCATTTTTGACAACTTTTGATTTTTAAGGGACTTGGGTTGACTTTTCTTTTAAAATTATATGCTCAGGGACTGATTTTGACAAATTTTGAAACTTGGGGGACTGAAACTGTCAATATTGCAAACTTTGATCATTTTTCATTTGTTTTTACTCTTTTTGCATCTAAAACATATAAAACACAATTTTGAAATATTTTCAGTATTTTGATGCATTTCTGAGTGTTTTTGTATGTTTTGCAGTTCAGATTTGACCAAAAATGATGAGTGTTTGAGCACTCATCAATCCCCCACACTAGTAAAGCTAATGTGGCTATGGGTTGTATGTGCTAGAGTCATAATCGTTATCAGGAAACTGCTCATAGACAAGCATGTTTCCCGATTGATAATCAGAACTGTAGTGTGAACCACCACAGTACTCACAACAGTAAAACTGCTGAGTCTCACGGTGTGGTACCTGATGGAATAAATCAGTCGTTTCATGGTAGGAATAGGGATCTTGGTTATAGACAGACCCGTTTCCTGACTCTACCATGCCACAACTGGGGCAATTACCACCATTATGAGGATTACCACACCATTGACAAATCAGAATGTGTGGATGAGACATAGAAAGAATCAATAGGTTTGGGAGGGTAAGGAATGAAGAATCAAAAGGGTAGGAGGGTAAAGATGAATATTTTTGGATTTTTGGATAGACATTTTGTACAAATAAGAAAGAAATTGTTTTTGTGTTTTTTGTGTTTGTTGAAAACTGATTTAAAATATTTTCGGGAACAGTTTTGTTTTTATATGAAAATAAGAAGATAATATGAACAAGGGTGGTAAATATACAATGGATGTATACCCTGATTCACTAATTCGCAAAACCGTTTAGAATAGCGTGCACAACCTCCCCGGCAGCGGCGCCAAAATTTGATTGGCTCCAAACGGTCAACCTAATTGACCAGGTGAATGGTCAACCAAGTCAAACTGCTCAGAGTCAATCTCCGTGGAGTATAGGGTTTCCCCGGGTCGTTATGTCCCGACGAGGTGTGGATTGTAATCAAACGGGTTTGTGATCGGGTGAATTTGGACAGGAATAGGGTATATAAGGGTTTGAATGATTACACTAAGGAAATACGAATGAGAACGATTTAAACGAACTATATTAACAATAACGTGAAACCTAGTTAACCTAAAACGTAATCTAAAAATTTAAAATCAGAGTTTGCTTATAAATAAGAAGAAAAATAAGCCAAAAGGGCTTAAATAGAAGCTATCACCTTTTTATATGTTTGGTTTTTTTTTTTTTTTTTTTTTTTTTTTTACAAACTACGTAACCTAAATTTAAAAACGTAAAGGTTATTTAAATAAAACGCGAGTGCACAAAATGAAACGTGAATTTTATGCTACGCTAATCCTACGGGTATACAATTAATTTTCCTACATACTAGAAGACAAAAGAAAATTTTAGAAAAAAGAAAAATATTTTTTTAACTTTTTATTTAATTATTATTAATTAAAAATGAAATAAACTAAAACTAATTATTAAAAATATTAAACTATATTGGAAAAATATGAAAATTTTTCTAAAATTACTTTATACTAACAGGACATTAAGAAAAATATGAAAAGTACCAAAAGCTTATAAATAAGCTGTACAATAAGCTGTTTAAGATAATAAGCTAAAAGGAAAATGTTGAGTATAAAAATAAAAGAAGGAAATATAAACACTAAGATACACCTAGGGGAGATGGTGCGTGGGTTTGGTCTGGTGTTGACCAGGTCAACCCAAGAGGTCCAGGGTTCAATTCCCACTCTTGGCAGATTTCTAAACTATTTTATTTTTGATTTTTTTCTTTTACAAATAAACTTGAACACTGAAAATAACCAACTTTTAAAAAGACAATTTTTATAAAACACAACAATAAGCTGTAAATGAGCTTATTATACCAACAGATTCACAAAATAAGCTAAGAAGAGAATTTTTGAAACTGAAAAAGCTAATAAAAAGCTAAAAGCTAATCACCAAAGAACAAATAAGCTAGAAGTACATGAGATGACTGAAATAAGCTGAAGAGAACAAGCAAACAACCCTGGATAAGCTTATAAGCAAGATAAGCAAATCCAATTCACCCACATAGGCCAAATGTGGCCATATGCAGGCCTAATTTGGCTTATCAAATAAGCCATGGAGTCCAAATATGCCCTTGATCCTACAAGCCAGTTGTGAGAGCTTCCCAAAGAGCCAAATCTCACAAGCTGGGGCCCACCAATAAGCTAACAATGAGCTTATTAACTTGACCCCTTGTGACAGTTAACTGGGATGAGTCAAAAGCAGGCCTAAGTGGGAACTTTCAAGCTAATGCATAAGCTAAATGACTGAAAGCTAAAATCTAAAAGTTATTAGACCATAAAGATGAACTAGCAAATTCTTCAGAAAGCTGATATTGAAAGCAATAAGCACAAGGAACTATAATAAACTTAACATGCTGCTAGAATGAAATAGGCACAATTTTGAACTGTGGTGAGACCAAAAGTTCACACAAGCATGCAATAAGCTATCAGGCTACTAAGGGAAGTTCTAGGTAACTAAAAGGGACTGAGATAAGCAGTTTAAACAAGCTAAAGAAAATACAACAACAAGCAATAAAAAAAAGGGCTGCAAATGGTTGCAATTGCAATGGCAGCCTAGGGAGGGCTAGTTTAAGAGCTTGCACAAGCTAATCCACATTAAGCTAAACCATGAAAACCGCTCAAACATGTAAATAGGCTACCAAAGAAGCATTGAAAACAAATTTATACATTTTGGAACTTTTGAGAGCTTTTTATGAAAGCTGGTGTTGGGCTGTTTGGACAGGCAAAGGTGCAGGCTTGGGGGTGTGTTGCAGCCCAATAATAAGCTACAAAATGATCTGGGAAATCCAAAATAAGCTACAACCCTGGATCCTATACTACTAACCACATGTAAAGCAAAGTTTGAAACCTAAATCTTGCTAGAACCAAACCTAAATCAGTATCAAAGGGAGGCAAGGACAGAGTGCTGTGTGCAGGGCAGCCCTGAGCAAATCATGCCAGAACTATACCCACAATAAACAGTCCACAAAATTAATAAAAATCAGAAAAAATCATAATTAAACAGATGAGCAAGCAAATATTAACTACCTAAAAGCACAAAAGCTAGAACTAAAAAATGAGCTCAGGAAAAATCACCCAAGTTTTGTGAAACTAACAACTTAGGCAATTTTGACTTTTTTCCATTTTGATCTTAGTTGACTAAAATGAGTTTATATTGATCCTAGGTTACCGAATGTGTTTTATTCTGCAACATGAAGCTAAATTCAGCTATATTAACAAGTCTTAAACCTAGAATGGGGAGTTGGGATCCCACAATCCTAACAGTGATACAACTAGGGGAGATCAAAGCAATTTTTGACTTTCAATGAGGTACCCTATGTGTCTTAGGCCATAAATGACCTAAATGGAACTATATTTAACTGTCTACACCTAATGAATAACTTAAAACAGGCTTGTGCACAAAATTAAATCCAAATCCAAACACCTCTTTACTGATGGTTGTGGGGAATTAAAAACAGAAGGCAAGCTTTAGGTTAATTTATTAAACAACAATTGATGATTTAGCAAGAGGTCAGGGGTTCGATCCTCACTCCCTACAAAAGGCTGGAGGTCCTTTTCTACCTTAGGTAGAACCGGAAGCAGCCTCTCTACCTTAGGTAGGGGTAAGGCTGTCTACATATCAACCTCCCCCATACACCGTGGAAGACGGTATTGGGAGTTACTTTACTTTTTTTTTAATTGATGATTTAGCAATAATGTAACTGAAGAGGTCACCCTAACTAATAATAAGCAGTTTGAATAGCAAGAATAAGCATAACACATAAGCACTAAATAAGCTGAAACAGACATTGAGAGAGGTAATTATGTTTAAATAAAACTGGAACTTTTTGATTAACAGGAATTGTAAGTTACAACACTGATTTGAAAATAGTTAAAACTGAATTAACTAAAACATGAACTAATTAATTCTACACTAAATTGCATACTACTAATTATCTAAAACTAGCTAACACACCCTGCTTCTCTCTTTTCTTCTTTACTTATAAGCTTCCACAATGTCTTTGGCACTTTTCCCACTTCTTATTTAGGCCGTTGGATGAGTGGTGTTGATCTTGGCCCTTAATTAAGTTCTGACGGGAAAATGGAAACAAGCACTTTGGATAAGTAACTTGAGGCAGGGAACAAGTTTTGGAATTTATTGGTGGAAAGGTGAACTAGGGTGGCAGAGGGAAGAGGAGGGGGGACAAAAATGTTGGGAGGTACATGGTATTGTTTGGTTTTGGTGGGAAGGAGAGGAAAGGGGAGAGGGATGGTGGTTTGTTGACTGGGTTTGACTAGGGAAATATTAAAACAGGTGGGAATGGGCTGGTGATGGAGTGGGCTGGGGTGATTTAATTGGGTAAAGGGATGGATTTGGTTTGGTTTTAGGTAATAACAAAAAGGGTCCATGTAGTTTTTGAAATATATAAGGACCAATTTTGTAATTTATGAAATGTGGTGGACTGAAAATGTATTATTCCCAAAGTAGTCATAAGGATAAAAATTGCCAACTTTCATTAACACAAGGATCATGAAAATGAATTTTACAAAATTTGACATCCGGGGACCAAAACTGCCAAAACTTAAAGTTCAGGGACCAATCATGTAAATTCTCAAAACCTTTTACCTAAGGACCATTTTTGATAAAATTTGACTTTTAAAGGACTTGGGTTGACTTTTCTTTCAAAATAAATGCTCAGGGACTGATTTTGTTAAATGTTGAAAGTTGAGGGACTGAAACTGCCAATTATGCAAACTTTGTACGTTTTTCATCTGTTTTTACTCATTTTGCATCGGAAACATATAAAACACAATTTTGGAATATTTTCAGTATTTTGATGCGTTTTTGAGTGTTTTTGTATGTTTTGCAGTTCAGATTTGACCAAAAATGATGAGTGTTTGAGCACTCATCAGTACTCTTTCATCCATTGTCGTTCGATATAAGTCACTATTTCTAAACGTATTTCGTTTTCATTAACGTCAATCCTAATCGATCAAATCATAACCCATAGCCGTCATTGAATATCAATGCCCATTCACATTTTCCTTTATCCCTTAAAGTTGTGAATCTTAGACTGCATAAGTCCATATGCTCATTCGTCATAGCATTTGCTATACATACGAGTTTCTAAATTCATGCATTATAACCACCACCTTCATCAATTCTTTCACTAATCATCACCACCATGGATTAGTGTAAAACCTATTCTGATTAATCTTGTGATGTTGTCAAATTTTCTATACTTTTACTAAAGTATAATGAAAATCGTTAGCCATCGTTCAAACTCTATCGATACGCGTGTTTTTACTTGCTTCTTTGTCATTTCACAATCAGATTTAATAGTATGCTTCTATTTTAGGAAAAATTTCAAAATTAGAAAATCGTGTCGACCATCGAAAACCTGGCCTGTTAAGATTTTGCAGTCTGGCGGATATGGCGGAACCAAATTTTGGGTTCCGCCCGTGTAATTTCTGGGTATTCCCAGTTTTGGCCCAGCGGACCAAGCAGAACCAAAACCAGGGTTCCGCCCGTGTATTCCTTTGGTGCCGCCAGACCTGCAGAAATTTCTATATTTTTCTCATATTTGCATTCTCTCTAACACCATTAGCACCATCCTCTTTAAGCATTTCAACCTCATGTCTTCCTTCTAGGCTTTGCTTAGTAGGTTCCTATCATATTATATGCACGTTTTTCTTATGATTGCATTTCTTTTTAGAAGCATACACCTCATGAGATTTTTTTTTTGGTTTCATGGTTCTCTACTTTGAGTCGCTTATATCATTTATATATTTTCATCTTACTTTTCTTTGAGATGAAATATATTGCACTAACTCTTTCATTGTAGGTTCACCATTATATAGGCTAGATCGTATATAGCATTATCATCTAAGGATGATGTTTGCATCGAATTTTTTTCCTTCTTTCATTTTAGGTGCTTCTTGACGTAGGAGGAATATCCATCAAGCACTCTTATTGCATCGTCTATACACGTTGTTGTAGAGGACATGCTTGTCTAAAGACAAAACTTTCACTATACTAACTTTTGTTTTGTAGGTTCATATTGACGCCCTTTAACAAAGGGAGCTTCCGTCAAGCATAGGAAAATTATTGTCTTATACTAACCTTTATTTTGTAGGGTTCTTCATCCTTGCATCACATACGTTGGTACCCTAGCAACAGGGAGTATTGATCAAGGGGGAGTCAATCATACACTAACCTTTGTGTCTTTTGTAGCTTTCTTATCCTTGTATCATATACGTTGGTACCCTAGCAATGGGGAGTATTGATCAAGGGGGAGTCAATCATACATTAACCTTGTGTCTTTTGTAGCTTTCTTATCCTTGTATCATATACGTTGGTACCCTAGCAACGGGGAGTATTGATCAAGTGGGAGCTAATCATGCACTAACCTTTATTTTTGTAGCTTTCTTATTTCTTGTGTCATATACGTTGGGACCCTAGCATAGGGGAGTATTGATCAAGGGGGAGCTACAATCTAGGGGAAGCATGCACGCATTTTTTCTTTATTCTCATTCTTCGACGCACCTTTGTGTTTCGACAAAAAGAAGGAGATAAGTCAACATAGTCCAAAATGATTTTTATTCATCATGCATTTTTCGTATAATTTTTATGTTGCACAACACTAACCTTGATGTAGGTCAAGGAACTTAATTTGATCCATGGGGACGCAACAACCTTAGGAAATTGGAGTTGAAGAATTAACTTCACTAGGGATGATGCAAGCTCGCCATTTCGGGGAGAAGTTAAGTTAACTCCAAGGACACACCCCTTTTTGTTTCGACAAAAGGGGGAGAAGAGTGTAAACGGAGAAGGAAATGTAGAAGGTGTTCCGGATACAAGTAACTTTTTACATTTTGCGTTCTATCACGTTTACATGTTTTGTCATCATCAAAAAGGGGGAGATTGTTAGTGCAAATATTACGATATTTAATCTATACAGTCTCGTTTGTTTTGATTGATGACAAACGTATAACTTGATACATAACGTAAAATGTACAAGTTACTTGTAATCATTGTTTGTCTCAAAGTCTCGAGTCGTCGTATGCTACAACACAGGTTCGTACATGTTTGTTATGTAGCATTATGATCAAACCCCTTGACCAACCATTTAGAATGACTAAAATACTTTAGGAGTCTTTAAGTATTTTAGGTGTCAAAGTACACTTTAGGTGTTAAATAGAATAAGTGCCACATTAGGTGTCTAGATAATATTAGTAAGTTTACAATATATAAAAATGTGTCTTATAACAACATAAGTACATAAAACATTTTTAGTAACTTAGTAAATATTATATAGCTAGCTAATATATTTTTTATACAAGTAATTTACCTTTTTAAGTTAATATATACATTTGTTTAAATGTATTTTTCATAAAATGGAAAACTATATTTGGAAATTATCTTTGTCAAATATCATTTAAGATGTGTCATAGATTGTAGTTGACTTGGAAACATCTTTGGAAAATAACTTGGTCAAAGAACTTGTAATATGTGTCATAGTCCTTGTAAGTTGACAAGTAACATATATGTCTTGTCTTGTCAACATTTAGTTTCAAGTATATGCATATGTCTTGTCAATGTTGACTCTAATAGTAATCCATGGTTTTGGAACATGGTTTATTAAACATGGTTTTGGAAAACTTCTTATAGAAGTTCATGTTTTACTTAGAAGTGTGATGAAAAGATGAAAAAAAACACACACACACATAGATAAGTAGGAAACCATGTAGATCACCCTTTCCAAAATGATCATAATGCTTCTAACATTCATCTTTGTTGTAAGCATATCATACTTCATGATCCACCAAGAAGGTTACAAGATCTTGAAGTCATCATTCATTAAAGCATTCCAACATATGAAGATTCAAGGGCACTTGACATCCTCAATGGTTGAAGACTTCTTATTCAAGGAGTTAATGTAGATTAGGCATGCATATTCATTAGACTTTTATGTCTTGGATCATCATTGTATCATAACAATATAGATTAGATGGTTTATGTGTTTGTGCCATAAAACACAAGGTTTTTATGTTGGGCCACAAAACATAGCGGGAGTGGTTGTACCCTTGGTAAAGAACTCGACATCTAGCTTAGTGTCGGTAAAAGTGTAAGCGACGATGGGAGTGGTTGTACCCTTGTAAAAGAACTCGACATTAAGCTTAGTGTCGGTAAAAGTGTAAGAGACGATTGTAAGGTTTTCTCCGCCGAAAAGGGAGGTTGTTGATCTAGTGAAGTAACTCTCGAGTTGGGTACTTGAGGAGTGGAGTAGGGCGGAGAGGAGATCCGTGATCGAACCACTATAAATCCTCGTGTTCGGTTTGCACTTTCCTTTTACTTATTGCCTTACTTTAATGTTTGCATTATGTGATTGTTTGTGTTGTGACTTGTTGATACTTGTGTGATAACATGTTTTAAGTGATGTTAGTCATAAACTACAAGTAACATCTTTTATATTAGAACAAGCTAAAAATGGACATTTGATACAACAAGTTTAAAGTTTTAAACGGTAAACTATTCAACCCCCCTTCTAGTTTTTCACACAATCAGTAATCATAAACAAGGGTTTATATAAAACCCACCATAACTTACCCATCTTCCTTTCTAAATCATCATATGATCATACCTTGATCATATGATGATTTCCCACTTTAATCACAAACTATAACTTTAACATAATCAAGATGAGGAGTACTTACTTGATTGATTGTTGCTAGAACTTAACCCTAGCATAAGACCTTAATCTTCTCCATTCTTAGACCATCAAGACCCATCTCTTTCCCTCTCTTTCTCTCTTGCCGACACCACATACACACACATACTTCTTATCCAAAATGAACCTTATAGAAGTCCAGAGAATTCTCTAGACATTTGATAGTTGGAAGTTTACCTAAATGGCAACTTTAGTCCCTTAGGTCCTGTAACCATTCATCCTTAGTACTAGAACAAGTTGGTTCTAGTGCTAGTTTGAGGTTTTGGCAAGAATAGTCCCTGCAGACTAGAACAAGTTGGTTCTAGTACCAGTTTGGTATTCTGTCAACTTAGGTCCCTCAAGTTCTTATCCCTCTTACTTATGACACATAGTACTACTAAAACCACATTACGAAATACTATGACTATCGGATTTGACCATATCACGACATTTGTTGACTAACCAACCACGTAAGGCTCTTAGTCCATTACATCTAGGGTGGGGTCCAAGTACCCGGGAAACGGGTCTAACAAATGGTATGTGGTTCGTTATGATAAAGGGAAATTTTTCACAAGAGTAAAGATGTATTTTTGTTAAGAATGGAAAACTTAACATACAAAACCCCTATTCGATCCGCGGAACAGGGGGTATCTAAAGAATTAGGGGATATTGTGTACTATAAACCATTATCAAGACTCGTTTAAAACGTCAAGATGGCTGAGTATTTGGATATCAATGTCAAAGTGATTACTGGGTTGATTTGGTATTACAAATTTGATATTGAAGTCGAATTTCACGAATGCGCGTACTTATTTTATATTGAAGTCGGGGATGGTTGGATGCATGACTCTCAATGATAACTTGCTCGTGCTTAAGATTTGAGTTGAAGACTTGGTTTATCTAGTTACCAGCAGTCGGGGTGGATGGTTGAAGACCTGGTTAACTATCACTTAAAGGAGTTACATTATAGTACTCAGTGTCACAAGCAGAAGACGATGTGGATAATCTCAAGAGGTGATGAAAGTCTCATACTTTGTCAAGATGGTATTGAGTACTTAGAGATTTGCATGGTGCACAAACTCTCTACACCGTTCTTCCAACTACAGTGCAAGCTTAAGTAACAAATTTGGGGAATTCTACTTCATTTTTAAGGTTGGTATATCGGGTTTACTTTACTAAGTGGTCACAGCAATAGACGACAGAATACGAGGTTGGGTTGTTTGCCAATGAGTTCAAAGGTTGAGATGTAATCAGCAATTATCATCAGATATTTGATGCTACAGAATGTCAATGATACTTCACAAGAGTTTCTCGGGTATATGGTAGTACACGTCAAATGATGCTTCCGAAAGCTCGAAACCATCATTGGGGGAGAAACGTGTACTTTGATGATATAAGGTCAACCTCCAGGGGGAAGTGGTTTATACTACTTTACTTAGTATGGTTTGTGAAGTATTCTACATAAGTGAGAAGAATTGTTGCTAAGCTCTTGCATGTTTTCCCAAACAGATATTCACCAAAACCAAACTTGTCATAACACAGTCAATTTATTATTGTCTCACGGTTTCTTCTTGGTTTTGTAAAATCCCGTGTAAGAATCTGTTTCTCGGTTTAAATCATAGATTTGTAAAATCCCGTGATGATGGAACTATCCTAGAGAAAGAAAAGTGCATTTCTGGATCTTAAATTGACTCTGGTGCTACGGCTTTAACTTCGAAGAAAGGATAATGTATGTACTTCATGTATTAGTTATAACGAATTTTTATGGGGTTATGTGTTCTTACGGGATTATGGGTGTTTTTGACAAGATCAGGATGAAACCATTATCTAAGTTCATTCAAAACATCAAAGAGGGCTAGATTTGGGCAGTTAAACCACAAGATGTAACTACGGTGTTAATTCATTATTATTTATTTGAGGTTGAAGTGAAATTTCACAGGTGCGTGTACTTAGTATATGAAGTTATCGGGGTTGGTTCGATGAAGATTCTTCAAGATCCTTGTTCGAGCTTTTAACCGGTGCAATGACGAATACTTGGATATCTAGTTATTTTTGTGATTCTTCTTTTCTATTACCACAAAATAACTATCACTTTAAGGAGTTAAGTTGTAGTGCTTAGTGTCACACGAAGTTGTGGATACTTAAGAGGTGATGTACGTTTTATACTTGATAGTTGGTTGGTTGAAGAGTATAGAGTACTTGAGGATTCGAAGTTGCATGAACTCTCTACACCACTCTTAGTCACACATTGGTGCAAGCTTAAGTCACAAGTTCGGATTATTTTACTCCACTCTCAAGTTCATCATATTGGGTTTTTCTCCATCAGTAGTCACGACAAAGAGCCGATATAATGATAATGGGGTTGGTAACAAGTTAGCTGAGAGAAGTAGAAAAGAGAGAGATGACGTTTGAATAATTCAGTTCAAGCCTCGTTCTTCAAGTTTATGACATTTGAACACATCAGTTCAAGCATCGTTCTCCAAGTTTATGACCTTTGGACACAACGGTTCAAGCCTCGTTCTTCAACATAATGGTGTCTGCTGACAACACTTCAGGCCCCTGATTGCTCAATTATAGTATATATATTAAGTATCGAGAAAATCCGCGAGAAATACGGATTATCCGAGTCGTTTCCCAACGAAAGTTGAATGAAATCTTGAATTATCGATTCGTGAACCGTGTAGTGAAAAGTGAATAGTGAAAATTGTGATGGTGAAAACCAAATTATGAAAAGAAATAGTGAGTTAAGCAGAAAGTACAAGCTAGGTATGCACAAATGTCTAAAATCTAAAAACGGGAATTCAAACGCGAAAATTAAATGTAACGTACGAAATAAAACGTAACTTTTTAACTAAAAATGATCCTACAAATGTGAAACAAATTTCTAAAAATCTTAAACTAATAAAAAGAATTTTGAGAAAAAGAAAAATATTTTTTTTGACTTTTTATTTATTTTCTATGATTTAATTTCTACTTTTGGAATTAAAAAGTAATTAAAATTAACGAAAATGTAAAAATTAATGGGAAAAATATAAAATCAAATCTGAAAAATCTAAAATATTATAAAAGAATTTCCTAAAATTTTTTTGTATTTTTAAAGGCTTTTTTCTGAATTTTTATTGATTTTTGTTTATTTAAAAGTATTTAAAATTGATTATTAATGAAGAAAAATTAAGAAAAATAGTAAATCAACTCAGAAAAATGTGAAAAATTCACAGAAAATCTAAAATAATATGAGAAGCTTGGGGAAAAATTTTGAAAAGAAAATAAGTAGCAAAAGTACTTATAAGCTAGAAAATAGCTTATCACAAGTGCTTATTAATAAGCACTTGTGACAAGACTATGTGAAACTTAATACCACAGATGCAATATAATCTATTAAGCTCAGAAATAACAAGAAATCACACAAATACAATAGAAGCAAGGAAATAAGCAGTATAGGATAAGTTAACCAATAAGCACAATCATAAACTGAATAAGCCAGAAGCTAAATACTGAATGAAATTACTAAATCTCAACTAAGGCAACTCAGAAATGACAATAAAGCTCAAGCACAAGCTCAAATAAGCACTAGCAGCCCTATATTCTAAACAGCAATTCTGTCTCAAGTGTATCAATGCAAAGAAGCAATAAGCTAACAGATTAAGCTCAAAAGTACCAGCTTATGGGGGCAAAAGCTAGATTGTACTACTGATTATCTCTAAACCAAAAATCCCTATCAGAAGTAACCAATTGCTATGCTAAAAAGATCCAATATTAGCAGCCTAGGAAATACAAATTGATGAAACAGTTGACTTTAACTAATGCTATACTACTTTGACTAAATCGGATTTCAAATAATCCAAACTAATTCTAAATGTATTATATAGCTAATTACCAACTAGAATAAGCTACTTCAATCTAATTTGCAACTAATTCTAAAATTTCTCTAAATGTTTTACCAAATTACTAACAGTGAAGCTAATTTTAAAACCTACTTTGACTTTTTATAATACTATACCACTATTTTATTTTCTAATAAGTGATCACTATCCTAATGTAATCTACTTGTGAAGCCTTAACTGAAAAACAACAACAACAACTCTCAGCAAATCACTAATCCAAACACTGCATAATCTAACCACTAAAACTAAGAAATGAAGCAAACACTAACAAATCACCAATCTTGATTCCACCTAAACAATCCTCAATCTTGTTACTCAGCCTAGTAAAGCTGTTAGGATTTTGCGAAACCCTAACTTTGAATCTCAGGTTAACAGTGATGATACAAAGGTTGTTGATGATGTTGTTGCTGCTACGTACTCTTCGGTTAGGGTGAATTGTCCTACTGGTGATACGGTAACGTTTGGTACTTCTGACTTTCCACCTCTTGGTGAGGCTACGGGTCACAAGAGGGCTGATGCTGCTGGTCCCTCTACCGACTTTTCTTTTGTGACTGATTATACACCTGGTGTTACTAAGGTTACTAAAGATCAAGTGGGTACTTCGGATTCGTTATCCCATACTGGTCCTAACTCGTTGTCCCATAATATTGAGGATAATTCTATCAATATTAAACATGATTTTATTCAAGGGGTGTTTGGGGTCTCGCTTAAATCAACCTCGGATATTGATTTATTTCTTAAGGATCTTAAAGCGGGCAAATCTCCAATATGGACTAATTTGGATAGTGAAACTCGTTCAAAGGTGTATGAGGCTATGTGTGGTTTGTTTGAGGCTTATGAGCTTGACATGAAGGCTAATGCAACAAAATTTGATGTGAGTGTCAAAGATACTACACCGAATCCTAACTCTACTTTTAGTTCTTCGGTTGTTGAGGCTGTTTGTGAAGGAGTTAACGTATCTATTCCACGTAGAGTAGTAGAAAAGGTTAGTGCACATCTTGAATACACTCTATATGGCTACTTTATTGGTAATAGAATGGCGTTCCCAGTGGTTGACTACTATGTTAGAAATAATTGGGCTAAGTATGGTTTGAAAAAGATCATGATGAATGCAAAAGGATTTTTCTTTTTTAAATTCTATACTCAGGCTGGATTAGAAGCTGTTTTGGAAGAAGGACCTTGGATGATTCGTAAATCCCCGATCATTCTTAAGAAATGGTCAATGGATACTATCTTATGTAAGGAAGAGCTGATTCGTATTCCGATATGGGTTAAACTACATGATGTGCCTATTCAAGTTTTTGAAGATGATGGTATAAACTTGATTGCTTCAGTTATTGGCAAGCCTATTATGATGGATTCGTACACAAGTTCTATGTGTAAGGATTCTTGGGGTAGAAGTAGCTTTGCTCGGTGCTAAATTGAAGTTGGTTCAGAGGATGAACTCGTAGAGGCTATTTCTATTGGTGTCCTTTCTCTTACAGGGGATGGGTTTTCTAAAGTTTCTATTCGAGTTGAGTATGAGTGGAGGCCTCCTAGGTGCACATCATGTAAAATTTTTGGGCATATTTATGAGCATTGTTCTAAAACAGTGATTACTCCTCTTACTACTACTGCTTCAAATGTCACTCCTCCTACTACGCAAGGTAATGATGGTTTCCAAAAGGTGAGTCATAAGAAGAAGAAAGGTAAAGGCCAATCGGGTAATGGGAGTCAGACTGGTACTTATATCAAACAGTCTTTCAGGTAAGAGCCAAAGAAGTCCACTAGTGAACTAAAAAAGGGAGCTACTAATAAGAGTAATGTGCCTACATCGTCATCCATGTTGAAGTCTAAAGTTTCCTCCTCTAAGGAAGGTGAAGTGTCTATGTCAAATCCTTATGATGTTTTGGCTACTGAAGAAGATGGTACTGAGGATTGCGTTGAAAATGTTTTTGATGAATCAGTTAACTTATTTCCTAACTCTTTTAATGGTGGAAGTTCATCATTCATGGCAGTTGCTGGGTAGCTTTTGTTTGTTTTGAGTCTTGTTCTAGGTTCTTATTTTGATTCTAGAGTTGTTTAGAGCTTTTGGCATGTCATAAGCTCTAGGTTAGTTGTCTATCAATCTTTTTTAGCTTGAGGTTAATGTGGTACTTCAGCCACATTCCATGTGTACTCAAACGTTTTGGTTTTAATTTATTTACCAGGGTGCAGGATTACTCCCCTTTACCCAAAAAAATAGCTATATAATCACTATTAGAAACTGAAATAACAAACAATCACTACTATCCACTACTAAATATCAGAAACACAGATCTAAACAACTAAAATCCATCTAAATCTATTGTAACTGTTGAAATGTGAATAAGAGACTTACTGGACTACCCTTAGCATGAACAAAGGGTTTTCCACAGATGCCTATCTTTAGATAGGCTAAGCTTCTTCCTTGATACAGCTTAACATACCAATTTCACCATGAATTACCACCAAAGTCATGCAGTTGACTTTCGTTGACTGCAGGGACTTATGAATTATCTAATCTAATTACAATCTCACAAGAGCTATTTAAGCTAGAATGAGATCTAACATCTACTTTAACAGCTTATTTGAAAGCTGATTCAAAAACAAAAGCTATTTTTTGTATTTTATAATTTTATGAAATCTATTTGAATAGCTAAAAACTGATTTTGTAATGAAAGAGTTGACAAAATGATTCAAATATGTTACACTACTGAGATTAAAGAGATTTAAACTATATCAATTAACTAAAACAAAGAATTGTAAAGATTAAAGGTAAAAGAAAGATTTCATTAAAACATTAAAACATTACAATTGAAGATACAAATTACACTAAAAAGCTGAGATGAAAAATTGGCAGAGTTTGGCTACTTTAAACTCCACACTGAATACAATGATCCTAGCACTCTATTTATTCTACTAAATGGAGTAATCTAGAGATAGAGGGACTCACGGATTGCCAGCTTGGCAATCCATGTGGCGTACTTCCTGACATCAATTCTGAGCCAATAGATCATTCCTCATGATTGCCCCTTCAATTCAAGCCTTTGGATCAATTCATATGACGCGTTCATACCAATGATAGGCTGCCATGTGTAATATTTATGCTTCTTAAGCCTCTGACATATCCCTGATATCATCTGACACTTCTAGAAAGCCAATGATTTGACTATTAAGTCCTTAATCTCTGTTAATTGATGGTACGGTAACTTAGGGTTCTTGGGTGAATAGTAGTTTTATGAGTTTAGGGGTAATTGGGGGGCGGGTAAGGTTAGATTAATATTGTTTGACTTTTGACCCGTGAGAGATGGTTGACTGGGTTGTATTAGTGGACTGGGTAAGTGGATAGGCTTTGGGCTTTTGTATCTTGGATTTGGACTCATTGGATTATTAAAAGGGATTGGACCAAGGCTTATTTATTTTCAGATTTGATATTATTAAAGAAGTAAGGACCAAAAATGTATTTTCTGAAACAATAAGGACTAATCCTGCCATTCTTCTTAAATATAATTCAAGGGTATCTTATGTAATTTCCTGAATCTCAAAGGACCAAAATTGTCACTTCTACAAAGATTTCTTCAAAGGATCATATTTGACAATTCTGAAACTCTAGGGACTAATCTTGCCATTACTTGAAACTTTATCCAAGGATCAAATCTGATAAATCTCAAATCTCTGAGGTCTTCTAAGGCTCAGCATTGACTTTTCTTGACTAATCTGCACACGTTCCACTCTCGTGCTCGTTTTTGCTGATTTCCGTTTATTTTTTTTCGTTTAACGAGATATCCGTACCTGCACATTCACAATCACAAAAACATGTTTTCTTTGGCTTTTAAAGTTAGTTTTTGGATTATTATGTCCTATTTTAACTTACAAAAGGTGAGTGAATAAGCACTCACCAGCCCCGTTCATCAAAGAAAAGAAAGGTGTACGATTCAGTGCGCCTTATCTTCGGAAGAAGAGAAATCTTCTTAGTTTTGACCATTCTCAACAACATGGTTCATGCTTTTTCCATGTTCGTTCAATCATCAAGTGGATCAGCGTACATTGGATTATATTTTTGTACTTCACTTATTCAATCAAAAATTGCAACAAGCATATGCAATTCTTGAGGGGGAGAAGGGAAAGGGTGAATATACTACATGTTGGATGATGTTTTAAAATGGTCATTCAGCTCTTGTAAGCACATATTTACTCCCTATAAGGTTTAACACATTTCAATAAGTGGTTTCGGCATAGTACAAGCTTCATTGAACTCTTTAGTTGCTATGCCATTGATGAGGAAACGAAAGAGGAGTTGCTTCAAGAGTGTTTTAATCATCATCTTCTTCGCAGCAGTTTTTGGTGCTAAACACATATTTATGCTGCATCTGATAAATTTCAACCATCACGGAATCTCAACTATGGCAAAAATGTCATTGCATGCCATTTTTGAGGGGGAGAATAAGCGTATGTCCTTCTCCTTTCGATTATGGCAAAAAGGTCATTAGCATGCCACTTTTGAGGAAGAGAATAGGCGTGTGTTCTTTCTCTTCTTTCGTGGGAAGAGAAATGTGTATAGTAGGGGTTATAAATCATGAAGGGATCGAGTTTAATTATTCATGTTGGGGAGATTGGTGTCTACTACTCCGAAATATTTCGTGGTTTGTTACTCTTTCAAGTTCTATTGTTACTTTTGGGATTCGAACTTGGTGTTATCATTTTGTACTCCAGTTGATTGACTGATTCATATAAAGAAGAAGATGGTTAATATCAAGACCCTCAAACGTGATCATAACGTTAAAGTGTTGAATCTATAAAAGGGGATGATCAGTTGGAGGAGGAGCCGATTCAGAAACTTCACAAGTTATTGAAGAAGCTCTTTACATACGATGACCTAATTGAGGGGGAGCAAACTCAATTAGTCATCATCTCATGACTCCTGAATACTTCAGTTTAGGACTCGTGAGGGAAGGGCTGATATTATTAGTAATGAAGGGCTTCCAGTTAATGCTTCATGTACACATCATTGTGATGATTCCGATTAATCGCAACCATCAGGGGAGAGGAATGTGTACACCAAGGATGCACAACAAGTTCACGTGATCGGGCTTAATGTCTTATGAAAAAAATTAAAGATGATTAGTGGTTCAACTTGTTACTTTGGTATTAACACTTCATGTGCACGTCACAGGCTGATTAATCGCAACCATCAAGGGAGAGAGAAATGTGTACATCAGGGGTGCACAACAGGTTCACATGATCGAGCTTAATCAGTTATTCCGGAGTTGATATCCGCAGAGATGATCCGTGCTTCAACCTGTTACTTTGGTGTTATCGTTTCTTCTTGTATTTGGTACATGTGTACATTATGGGCTGATTTGGTATAAGTAATTTAAATGGAATGCATTTGGTGAGATGGAGATGTTGATATCCTATTCCCTAAATGGACAACATTGAAGAAGGTCGAGTCTACAGTTTGTTCTACATTCTCCGCTATGTGTTAGAAGACTAAAGACAATATGCATTTAGTTATCAAAAGACTTCTTCATATTCAAGGCACTCATCTGAAAGGTTGCCAGTTTGGGGGAGAGCACTAATTAGGGGAGAGTGGTAAGTATGTGTTAAAATCCCTAATTAGATGTGCTCACATTGCTCTTCAGCAAGTTGATTCTCACAAGATACATTTGAGATAATTTTGTTCTTCTCACAAGATTTCAAGTATATGTGCGTAAAA
The DNA here is from genome assembly GCA_030686995.1 of Artemisia argyi. Classification (NCBI taxonomy): domain Eukaryota; kingdom Viridiplantae; phylum Streptophyta; class Magnoliopsida; order Asterales; family Asteraceae; genus Artemisia; species Artemisia argyi. Next base: position 98,390,377 of record CM060691.1, read on the forward strand.
TGTGTTGCTGATTCTGAGGTATCAAAACCAGCAAGGGGGAAGGAGACATACATCGGAACGTACAACGAGTACTCATGATGAGCTTTATACTTAGTCTTAATTGAAGTTATTCCGGGAAGACAAATGTCATAACCGCAGAGAAAATCAGTGTTTTAACTCGTTCTTTTGGTGTATTATTCCAACTACGTGGGGGAAGAGATGTAAGAAACAGTTTCTGATGACAAAAGACGTACACAATTGATTGTGTGTGTACTTCGGGTTTCTAAGCTTCATATAATGAGACTGATTGCATCATTTCAACTACTTGGGGGGAAGTGATCTCTGGATACTTTTTGGTACGCATTACTTTAGTCTTCAGTAGGAAGAAAGATGAGAAGAATTGTTCAAGCGTGAGATGATACGTTGCTGATCTATCAAAGCTTCACAGTGAGAAGGCTTAAGTTCAGACGACTATTCAGGAGCCTCGAAAGCTTTGGTGGAGAAGGTTTAAGAGATGTTGACTACTAACTTCTACAACGTGCAGACAGATATCCTCTTTTAGGTATTGAGGTCAACATCTTTTTAAACTGAATAATATCCTTTGTACATATATATTTTTATCAAAATGTAAATAGAAAAATATAAAAAACCAACAAAAACCATAAAAAATCAGAAAAATGGAAAAGACCAAAATAGTTTTTCAAGGCATGTCTTCTGGTATCGATAACATTTACGGTCCTAGAAATGTTATTCAATAATGACACGGGTCTTTAAATGAAGTTCGAACAGAAGTTCAAATTTTTTTTCAAAACATGCCTAAATGGCTTGCAGTCATTTCAGACTGTAACCCGGTCTTAAAATTACAGTTTGCTATTACTTAAGATAGCAACCCATTCTTCAAAATGAGGAAAGCACGTCGCCAAAAAGACGGTTGTTCCTGTCAACGGGTGATTAAACTTCTCCCGGGCATGGATTACTTCATATCCATGTTTCATCGACTTAATGTACGTTTTAGTGCATCATTTCTTGACTAAGAAGAGAAGTCTTCTTTTACCTAAACAAATATTTTTCCATCTATGATTCTTTAGAAAAATATTTTGTACCTAAAATGGTGGTTTAAAACAATATTTGAAAATCAATTGGACTTAAGTTTTTCATAAAATTTTCCACTCAATCTATGACAAAAAGGTTTAATTTTTCACAAAATTTTAAATGTACAAATGGTCATAGATTGAGGGGGAGAGTGATTTCAAATTTTATTTCAGATCATCAAACATTCGCCTTTGTTCGGTTCTAGGGTGATATAAATGTGATGTTATGTGTCATTTTATGAATTTTTCATGGGTTTTTTCGTTAAAACTCCAAATCATGTAAAACTCATCATACTTGACACTAACATTCTCACTCATTAATTGAGGGGGAGCATCCTAATGTTTCATTATCAGTGTATATTAAAATCAGACCACATTTTCTCCCAAATTTTCTTACTTATTTAAATCAATTGGGATCACAAATCTCAAAAGGTTTGAAATTTTTGATCGGGGGAGAGAATGTGATTTAAATATGAAACCTGATAAACAAATGTGATCTTTTAGACTCAAGTGTAGGCTCCCTTATATGTGCTAAACTCTTTCGTATATCGATGCACATATTAAGGGGGAGCGAATGATTCATGATGGCTATTGTGGAAGTATACCAAAGACCGATCATTTGATTTAATGCCATGGAGTTATAAGGATGATAAGGTTAGGTATTAGTTCCCATGATCCAGCCAGAACCGGAGGGATCTTCCCAGGGACAATCCTCTAGTTAGAGTAGAAGTCCTTAGGAATGATTAAAAAAGGAGAAAAGTGAGATAAAGGAATAGTGCCGACTGAGATGGAGCTAGAACTGGAACAAACCCAACAAGGTTCTAGTAATGAAGTCTCGATAAGCACTGAAGGGGTTGAAGAATGAAAAAGAAATATAATGAGAAAGGGTGAAAAGAAATAGCCCTCCATATATTCAACCTTAGGGCAGAAACCGGGTTCAACTCATATGCTACTAGTGGTTACCAAGGTAACACTGGTATTGAAGACAAGACGTCATGGACCCAGTGACGCGCTGCACTAACCTTCCTAGCCACTCAAGTTCTCATAAAAGGACTTGGTTCATTCTCACGGGGAACCCTGCATAATGTATCGACCGCTCATTGCGAGCCATGTTGATACTAAAACAGGAGACGCCTCTCCAGTCTCCAGGAGCGGATCAAAACGCGCTATTGAGTCTAGAGCCAAGAGATCATCCATAAATCTCATTAGGACACACTTCCAATATACTTATTGTTTCATACACCGTGGAAAGTAAGAAAAATATATTAAGAGTCCTACGCATTATCCTTGTGGTATTGCCAGAACATATGAGTGATATGCAATTATTCACAATGAAGATGGAAATCCTTCTAGAGTGAACATCATACAAGCTCTTGGTAGGTAACATGTGAGATCCTTCATGGATCAACTTGTGACATCAGGAAAGAAACGATGGGGCGATTCGTTTTTTAATCAAACTTGTTCCAGGAAATGAATTGACGGATACTTTTGGAAAAACCTTCGATGTGCTCAACTACTTTCTTTCGAGCACATTGACTGCGCATAATTTTCAAACAAAAGTATTTGACATAAAATTGATGTTTCTCATAAAACTCTTGTTGTATTGCAAAAACTCTTTATCTAGCAATACACGATTGTTTTTCAAAATCAATTTCCTCATTAATCGGTGAATCAGTAGTTCACCGGTTCACTCACTCCGTGTTGTCTACTTTGAGACGCTCCGGTTTGAGAACGGCTAGTACAGCTACGAAACCCTGTCAAGGAAGTTCTTCGGAATTCTACCTGATCACAGGCAGTATTTATACTGATTAACCGGGAACCGTGGTTCTTGTAACCCTATTCAACGAAGGTGAACAAAGACACTTTCGTGTGTTTATTGTTAACTGTTGTTTGCAGGAACACCCTACGGTTGCAACTGATGGCAAATGAGACGTCAATTCATAACCTCATGCTCACACTCCACACTCACAATTAAAGACATCATGAAAAGTGAAAGATCAACAACAATGCTTCCGCAACTCTGATGCAAAGTTTTGTGATCCAGAAAGGTGTGAGCATGGCGGTCCGATGGTCACTACATCACATGGAGGCGAGTCCACAAAAGATGATTTGGAGATTTACGGTGGCTGATGATCACAATGAAAGCTCAAAGATCACACAAGTCAAAGGAACTTATGCTCAAAGATCACTAATTGCTGTATAAAGACAACACTAATTGCTGCACAAGCTAGAGCTAAAGATCAATGTATAGAATGCTAAGATTCAATTTATTTTTTCTGGGGTGACCTCCCTTAGAGATTGTTAGGATTAAGAAAAAGGTTCGGTCACCCAATGTATTTACATACTTAGCATAACTCTTAGTTTTATATATATTAGATTAGATATAGTCACACCGTGGAGGACGGACCACTGTACACCTGATCCACAGCCCACAGGAGGGCGTATATTGTAATTGTATATATACCCTCTTCCCACCAAGGGAGAGGGTTGGTTGTTTCATTCAATACACACACCCACAAGGTGTTTTCTCTCACTAGAAACATCCCCTCTTTACTCTCTCTCTCTCTAACTCAAACAATGACTATCTTGATCTTTCATAACCCAAGACCACCCGAATCACCACAATAATCAACATATTTCGATCCTACAAATAGTCAAAGTGAAAAGTTGAGTTTTCAACACTTGGTAATATGAGAGAGAAAAATAATGTAATTAATATTATTATTAAAAACCTCATTACTTAAAAGTACAATGATTTATTCACATTGTACAACCAATTAAAAACATATCTACCAAATTAAATACAACCAATTAAAACACAAACCGGGTTGACCCGGGACGCTTCAAACCCAGCGGGTTGACCCGGTTTAATTTGACCCGTTTTCGACTCAACCTAGCAAGTTGACCTGGTTTAAATCGACCTATTTTTCGACCGGAACGGTTTAACCGGTTGACCCGGGTCGAACCGGGTTTCAAAACATTATGTTTAATTCCCAAATTTTCAAACTTTTAGTATTTTTCGTTTATAACTTATAAATTTTTTTTATCAATAAACTACTTGTCGGTATAAAATTCCGTTGCTATGCACGGGCACTCGTCTAGTATTTAATAAGTAAACAAATGAGAAAGTACATTGATAAGTGAACAAATAAGAAAGTACATTGTTAATTCATGGTTCTAAATAGCGCGCTATAGCGGCGCCATAGCGTCGCCATAGCGTGAGGCGTGACTTCCACGTTACGAAACATGCCAAAGCGTCGTCTAAAAGCGTGGCGGGCAATAAAGTGTCATATAGCGTGATATAGCACGCTATAGCACGTAGCGTGGCACTTTTTTTTGAAGATCTTAAGATTTTTTTTTTTTTTTTTGTTTTTTGTTTTTTTAAAGATTTATTGGACTGAGCTTATTTACAAGTATTTATTCGAGCTTAGTAGCTCTATAACTCAATTTTAAGCCTAGTAGCTAACTAATAATGACAACTCTATAAATATGTTTTGCCGTTTTGAATCACGCCTTAAAAACGCTATAACGCAACGCCTCACGCTAAAGCTTGAGGCTTGGCTATGCCGCTACGCCACGCTTCACGCTATTCATAACCTTGATTGTTATACGCATCACAATGAACCAGAATTAACTTTTCCCGGTTTGGTTTTCATGACCCCCCGGTTCATATAAAAGCGTCACATATCCGGTTCTATCTCAAATTTGAGCGCCTGAATAACTACTGACCGTTTACACAAGATACAAATTTGTTTTTTTCTTAACAGATATTTTTCATACTTCTAAACCAATCTAATATAATGCTCACTCACTCAGTTTTTATATATCAAAATTATTCATGTTAGTCAACTTCATTTGTAATTCATATGTAACAAAATTTTCATTAAGTTCCCTATATTGCTTCTTTATTGATCAAAATGAAATTGCTAAGCACTGTTTCTTTTTATTGTGTATATAGAAAAGTGGTACCTTATCTTTTTTTCTAACCAGTAATTATGATACCTTTAATTTGTTTGTAGGTTGACAGTCAAGTTGGCAGTAAATTGTTTCCTTATCTACCCAAGAAGTTGCGAGTGCAACTATCGATGGACAGCTAAAAATTCCGATGCTCAGCCTAGCGAGAAATTCAAGCGCGATAGTCTTTATATAGACAAGCAAGGCAAACTGACACGCTTCAATCATAAAAAAGTTTCAAGGAAAAGGGGTATGTATGCTGTCTACATGTTTTATACATTTAGTCCGTGTTTCATTTATATCTTCAAAATGTGCTTATAATTGAAAATACGTATTGAATTCCTCATACTTAATAGATATATAAAGGGTCCTTAGATCATGCAAACTGAAGCGCATTCATCATTTGGGAGCGTAGGGGGTGTTTTTGTTTCTGATATATTAGAAATTGTCTGCGTACTTTTTTCATAAATTAGTTACGGTCATTGTATGTTATATAGGTGGTTCTTTGAGGGGACAAGGATGGAAATATGGATCCGGGTTTGTGGATGGAATATTCCCAGTGTTGAGCCCCGACGCTCAGCAGATTTTAAACTTCATGAAAAAGGAAAAGGATGTTAACAAGGTATGCGGTGCTCTTAGTAGTCTTCCTCCCACCCATACTACTTGGGACGATATCATCAGTGTTGCTGTTCAACTTCGCCTCAATAAAATATGGGATCCAATCATTTTGGTAACAAACATTATCTTCTCTTAATACGAGTATAATTTTTTGTTAACATTCCGGATTTAAATTAGAATGAGGCCATGAATTAGTTCAATATGTCTTTAGTTTGCATGTGGCTTATTGGCAAAATCTACTCTCGTTACAGATGTGTGAATGGATATTGTACAGGAGTACTTACCAGCCAGATATCATTTGCTACAATTTACTTATTGATGCTTTCGGCCAAAAGTCGTGCGCTGACAAGGCAGAGTCTACTTACTTAAACCTTCTAGAAGCTAGGTGCATTCCTACCGAGGATACTTATGCACTTCTTCTGAGGGCTTATTGTAAGTGTGGGTTACTGGAGAAAGCTGAAGCTGTCTTTATGGAAATGCGGAAATACGATCTTTCTCCAAGTATGTCTTAGCCATTATCGATAGTAGATTCTTCAAAAAGAATACCCGTGATTCTATGGATCAGTAGTGGTATTATGATCTTTTATCTATCTTATCTGTTTTGTAAACACTAAGGTTGTGATAGAACACGTCTTTAGTTTAAAAAAACTGGTAGATTTTTCAGGATATGAATCTTATTTAAAAATATGCAGGTGCTGTGGTGTATAATGCCTACATCGATGGTCTTGTGAAGGGCCGAAACTCACAAAAAGCTATTGAGATCTATCAAAGGATGAAGAGAAATTGCTGCCAACCCTCTACTGATACCTACACAATGTTAATAAATTTATACGGAAAGGTAATTACAATTATATTACATTTTCACCTAAAAACTGTGTAATTCATCACCAATGATCAACTCGGAACTATGTAATCACAGTCAACCTTAATAAATCTCTGTAACAAATAATGGATCATATGCAGGATAAACAATTGATCGAGTCAATTAAGAATTCAGACAGGTAAACTGTTTTATGATAGTGCATTTAGGTAGTTTATGGGATATAAGTTTAATAAACTAAATGAAGTTTTCTGTACCAATCTAGGGGTATGGTGAATTGACTTTATAAAGTCAAAGAGTTGGACAGTTGAGTGTGTCTGTAAATATAAATACTTACGAATATCCAAATAGTGACCGATGACACTTCTATTTACAGTTACGTAAGTCACGTCTTTCTGCCAATGTTGGCATCATCTGGATTTTTTGTTATTTGAGTATACTTGTTTTCTTTGTGATTATTTCAGGGATTTATTAAATGGTAGTAAATCATTATATTCTATCCTTAGAATGTCTACGTTTCATCCTTAAACTTGTTAACTTACCATCCCAAATTAGTGACTTTCTCTTTAGCCATCTTTCTAAAATCTTGTGGTTTGTGTTTGAAATGTTGTAACTAAATCTCGGTACATATTAAAAGAGGCGTCTTATCTTGTGAATATTCTATATGTTGGTGTTAGGGAAATAGGATCAGAATCCTGTTAGTATTTAATTTTCGAACAATTTCTATAAAATCTTATCTATTATCCAAGTTCTAAGTTTGTCAAATTTAATTTGCAGGCGAACCGTTCATACATGGCTTTGAAGGTGTTCCAAGAAATGACGAGTCAAAAGTGCAAACCCAATATATGTACATATACTGCTTTGATAAATGCGTTTGCTAGGGAAGGTCTCTGTGAGAAAGCAGAAGAGATATTTGAGCAACTACAAGAGGCCGGAATTGAACCTGATGTTTATGCTTATAATGCACTTATGGAAGCTTACAGGTCATTTCCAAAGTCTCTTCAAAAGTATTTTTGTTGCATATTAAGGATAACCACAACTCCAACTGTAAAAAATGTCACTTCAATATACATGTACATTGAAACGCGAGTTCACTTGCTTGAATGCATATTTGATTGGCTTATAATTCGTATCAACATATTCAACTAACATTAGTACTTTTCTCTTTTATAACTATCCATAACAAATGTGTTTTGTGTTTCTCCAACAGCCGGGCAGGTTATCCTTATGGTGCTGCAGAAATATTTTCACTTATGCAGCATATGGGCTGTGAACCTGATAGAGCATCCTTTAACATCATGGTTGATGCGTATGGAAGATCCGGTCTTCATGAAGGCAAGAAAAGTTAACCTGATATATGTCTCCTTAATATTGTTCAAACTAGATGACACTTACTGAAAAAAGTATCTCTGTGTGAGAAGTATCATATCTTGATCTCTGGAATGAATGTTCTTTTCTTGAAACCATATCCAAACAGTTTCAGACATAATCACCTTTATCAAATATTAACAAATCAGTTTTTACTTTTTCGTAAGATTGCAAGAACAAATCATTAAAATCATTTGATAAGAAAATGATTGAGATGGTCAAATGCTACTTAACTAATAGCACAAGTTAAAGCAAATATGTTTTTGATATGAAGCTACAATGTTGCGCCTTTTGCCTTCATAATAATCTAACGGAATGCTCTATTATGTTTTTTTTATAGACGCTCAATTAGTTTTTAAGGAGATGAAACGGCTTGGAATTGAACCTACTTTGAAATCACATATGGTTCTTCTCTCAGCCTACTCCAAAGCTGGTAACGTGTCAAAATGTGAAGAAATAGTGAGCCAGATGCATAAATCTGGGGTCGAACCAGACACATTTGTGCTCAACACTATGCTAAATGTTTATGGGCGAATGGGTCATTTCAAAAAGATGGAAGAAGTTTTAGCAGTTATGGAAAGCAGACCATATGTACCAGATATCAGCACGTACAACATCTTAATCAATATGTATGGACGTGCCGGCTATTTTAAACAAATGGAAGAGATTTTCCGAACGCTGCCAACCAAGAAGTTGCAGAAGGATGTGGTGACGTGGACTTCTCGTCTTGGAGCCTATTCTCGAAAGAAACAGTACACGAGGTGCTTAGAAATCTTTGAAGAAATGATCACCGATGGTTGTTACCCTGATGGAGGAACCGCAAGAGTGCTTCTTTCGGCTTGTTCTACTAAAGAACAAGTCGAACAAGTCTCTTTAGTTCTTAGGACAATGCATAAGGATATGAAAACTGATCTACAAATTTGATGGGTTCAGTTTGGTCAAATATTGAAAAACTGTACAGTTTCAAACCCATTTTTCGGCCATGTAAAGTAAGGACCGACACTTGTTGAGTTCACAAAGCTCGAGACCAAATGATTGCGGTTTGGATGCAACTTTTATAAATTTGTATATATGTAGAGCAGAATCCGTTAACAGAAGTGACTCGAACGTAGGTATAATAGTTCATTATTTGATGAGGTACCTTGTAAAGCATGATATACCGAGTATTGAATATAAAGGATGAAAATGCCAAAGTGGATGAATGAGTTTCTCCTCTTATTGTATGTTCATATTGCTTTGAACTAAATTCGATCAGAGTCTCATATTACAATCCCACATTCAAATAAATCAACAGCTTACACACACATGCGTTCAGAAATAGATATATGTTTGCAGATAAACTAAACGGAATGAATCCCTCACTGCGGAAGCTTATTTAGCTTGCAATAGACATAGTCTTTGTACTTCTTGGTCTTGTATTTTGGTGGATCGTCTTTATTGACGAGCTTTGGAATTGGTCCAACCTCAAACTCTGGTGGTGGCTCCAAGAATACTGGCCACGACATTCTTGTTTTCTCCTTATTCACAGTTGTTCTATGATACACACTCTTATATTTTCCATTGCTCAGTATCTACATAGCATATAAATCTTTGCATTTTAGTAAAAATTCAACCAATATGTTTTCAACAAATGCAAGTATGAAATTCAACATACGACGTGAAATTGATTACCTCAATCTGGTCACCAATGTGAATAATGAGAGCATTAGGAATGTAAGCAACATCATACCAGTCACCATCTTTAAAGACTTGTAGACCTTGAACTTCATTCGGGACAAGTATGGTGATTGAAGACATGTCGGTATGTGGGGCTACCCCAAGAGCAAGCTCGGGGCATGGACATGGTGGGTAGTAGTTTATTTTCAACATGTAGACCAAGTCTTCGCCACCCAACGCTTGCTTCACTTCATCTTCTTCCAGTCCAAGCCCTTTTGACAACAACCCAAGCAACTTATTTGCCACCCCTCTCAAGCTTTGTGCGTATTCCTCATTTGTCTCTCTGACATACAAAGGCAATAAGTTA